>VZRS01014804.1:6331-76285 GCA_013398055.1 Ifrita kowaldi
TACATCTTGTCTGCCACCTGGGATCTGTGCTCGCCTCTGCTGTTCCAGCTTGCTGTTCCCGAGGGTCCAGCCGGACACCTGGGATCAGCTACCCGGAGGGTCTGTGAAGCTCTTTAGTCCATTTTCCCCTCCCCGGGACCCCGGGCCTGCCGGCTGTGAGCGCAACTGCACCAGAGGGGAAAGTGCCCACGGCCTGCGGCTGAGAGACACTGGTATTGGGTCTGTGGTTCTGTCTCCTGCTACTGCCGGAGCTACTGTTGTTGGTTTGCCTTGTTATATGTATTAGTAAAGAACTGTTATTCCTAACCCTATCTTTGCCTGAAAGCCCCTTAATTTCAAAATTATAATAATTCGGAGGGAAGGGGGTTGCATTTTTCCATTCCAGGGGAGGTTCCTGCCCTCCTGCACAGACACCTGTCTTTTCAAACCAAGACAGGAGTCGATCTGGTTCACAAGGGACATCCCACCTCCACCTTCCTCCCCTGTTCTTCTCCTGGCCCACTCTGATGTGTGGCTCTGCTCCTCATTCTCATCCCAGTGCTTGCCAGATCATCCATCAGGCCAATAGAGTTCTTGACAGTCGTGCCAGTTTAATGAGCTGATGGGGTTCACCCAAGCTCAGATGAACAACAGAACCAGGACTTGTTGCATGGGCAGCCCTCAGCTCAGTTCAGCCATTTCACCCACTACACCCTTCTTTCCCCTCCAAGGGCATGTTGACATTTTATCTAATGCCCTTCCCCTCTTGGCAACTCTCTTCTCAAAGGACAGAGCTCTCCTTTGCTGCCGGGGAGATGTTACCCCTGCTATATAATGCCATGGCTTTGTCAGCAGCCAGGGAGCCACAGTAGCAGGGAAGATGGCAAAAACCTCTCCTATATGTTTTTACTCACAGTCTGTTTTAGAAAGCAGGAGAGGAAACAAAAAGCATTTGCTGTTTCATCTGTTTCCATGTCCCATGCTGCATGGTTGGGTTGCAGCCAGCTGCTGCCATTGCCAAGCAGTAATGCGATAGCACTGCTGCTTACTCTGCAAAGGAGCTGAAGATGGTAAGGCAGAAAAAATTAGGACAGGATGATTTTTTAACAGCCCCATTGCAGAACACCTGGCTAGTTATATAAATTTACATCATGCCTGCTATAAAAAATACCCCACAACAACCTCCTGACTGGTGCTTAAAAACGTGTATTTTTACAAAAGGTCAAATATCTCCAACTATCTTTTTCCAGAGGACTGTCCTGGGCTGTTCAATATCATCAGTCAGCTTCACAAAACGGACAGGATTAATGAAGAACAGGGATGTTTTTTTCTTTTCCTCATACTTGCTAAGACCATTTGGCAGAGAGAACTGTCACAGCACACAATCCGAAGAACTTCAGCCAGCAATGCCTGCACCCAGGTCAGCCTGGTTTCATTCAGTAAGGTCTTTGAGACACTGGATACAAGATGTCCGTGCTGGATTACTGGAGAATTCACCACATATGTCTGCCCAGCTCAAACCTCTAGCTCCCTGGTATGGAGTTACAGACGTGTTGGTTGGGAGGGACGTTTGGTGGGCATTAGCCCAAACTCTTGCTTGAAATGAGACCATCATCAATACTAGATCAGGTAAACCATGGCTTTGCATAGCCAAACCTTGAAAATCTCCAAGGACAGAGATCCCATCACCCATCTGAGTGAACTGTGTCCCCCAGTCAGCCCAGCACTTTATTGCAGCAAAGAGCTCCCCATGGTGAGCCCACACGTAAACACTTCTAGGAGTATCTGGGCAGTAGTTTGACCTATTGTTGGGGTTTTAGGAGTTCTCCTTCTGTTGTCTTTTTCTCTTGAAGGAATTTTCCCCATATATGTTGNGGCAGAGGGACCCGGGGAGCGGCCGGGGGTCCCGGGCCGCGCCGTACCGCCCCCGGGCGGGGCCGGGATCGGGTTTCACATCCTGCCCCGCTCGCGGGCAGAGGCGGCCATGGCGGAGAGGTGAGTGCGGTTGTCGCGCACCTGTTGAGCGACGGGAGAGGGGAGAGAGAGAGCATTGCCGCTCCCCGGGGCTCTGGCTCTGGGCCTGGGTCGGGGCTGGGAGCCACTCCCGGCTCGAGTGGACGGGGCGGCGCAGGGCTGGACAAGCCGAGGCGGTAGGTGAGAGGCAGCCGGGCCGGGCCGAGCCGAGCCGAGCCGAGCNGCTGTGAGCGGAACTGCACCCGAGGGGAAAGGGCCTGACCGCCGGGAGAGGCTGGCACTGGGGTTGTGCTTCTGTTTGCTGCTGCTGCCGCAGGTACTGCTGCTTGTTTGCCTTGTCATACAGATATATATATATATAGTAGTAAAGAACTGTTATTCCTATTCTTCATATCTTTGCCTGAAAGCCCCTTAATTTCAAAATTATAATAATTCAGAGGGAAGGGGGTTGCATTTTTCATTTCAGGGGAGGTTCCTGCCTTCTTTGGCAGACACCTGTCTTTCAGACCAAGACACCTATTTAACACAGGGCTTTCACATAAAGTTTTCTGGTATTATTGGCTCTCTCATCACAAGAGCATACAGAGCTGCTCCTGCCCCCCCTTCCAGCCATGGGGGCTTGGGGTGCTGGAGGCAGGAGAGGATGACAGGTGAGCTGAAGACAAGGTTACAGCACAACAGTGCCATACTCACCATGCAAGAGGAGCAAAGAGTTTGGTGTCAGTAACTAGGGTCAGCCAGGGTCGAGTGACTGCTGACCCAGTGAGTGGGCCTGGCACAAGCTTCTGTGGAGTAATAGTTGAGGTGAGGTCAAGGCTGAGGAGCTGAGCTCAAATGCAGCTCAGGAGTAGCACAGGGAACGCGCAGCAAAGCATCTCCCAACTCATCCTCCCACCATTGCTGGTGCCCTGGAAGGGGGATCCAAGGCTGTAGCTGCACTGGGGCAGTGCTGGCTGTAAGGCCAGCCACACAAAACTTGCCAAGCATTTTAGGCATCTACTCCCAGTATCACCAGTCTCTCAACAAAGGGTTGTCATACCTGATTGGAGCTGTTACTCCCCTCCTTGCTGTACATGGAGACAGTGACTGTGGGTCTGGTGCTAGACTGGACTGGTTCCAAGCCGTGCAACCCAGTTTGTTAACAAAGGCAGAGCAAGGGCAGTGCCTGCTGGCCCAAACCTCAAGGGCAATGTGCTGGCTGCACTCACAGCCTGGGCATTGCCACAACTCTCAGCCTGGCACATATGAGCAGGACAGCAGCACTGCAATACTAAGATTTCCATAGCTTTAGCATCACTAGTTCTTCCACACCCCCACATGAGGAAGACCTCTTATGCCAGGACCTCCACCTGCCATTTCTTGACATGGAGTGTGTGCCCAAGTATGAGCACCAGAGGAGCAGCTTTATGAAAGGGTGTACAATTCCAAATACAGTTACTTCCACTTGGGAGCAGTATCTGAGGAACAATTTGAGCAGGATCTCAGGGAGCTGGCTCATTTTGCAGTTCTGCAGTGACAGTTATAGGAAATATCCTTCAGCCAAGAACAGGCAGCAACGAGATGATTTGGCCTGGAAACACTGATCATACATCTCTTACCTCATCTTACAGTGGTCTGGTGTTCACAGCCTTACGAATCATGAAGGCCATTTCTTCTTTCATTAGCAAAAGAGCCAGGGCCCTCTGTTTTTGGAGACACTGCAGTGTCTTTGCCATGCTCGCAAGTCACTTCACATTCACCTCCTGCTGCCACTTTTGGTGTGTTGATAATAGGCCTCGTGACTGGTGGACTTGATCTCCCAAGTATGTCACAGAGTGACCCACCTGTATCTCTGGAGGAGAACCTCCTTGTGTTATTGCACCAGGTACCACTAGCAGTTTTCCTCAGCCCCTGACTGTCTGAGCTATGAAAGTCTCTGAAAAAGTTCGCACAAAAGAAGCTTTTCCTTTAGCTGCTTCATTTTTCCCTTCTGGCATTACTCTCCCTCTCTGTGAGTCACTACTGTGTCATTGGCACCTGTGTGCAAGTCACAGCCTCAGAGCTGTCTGTTGTGCCTGGTAATTGAACCCCATATCACCCAGCTTTCCTCTTTCAGCAGTGGGGATCTCTGCTTCCAAGAGTGTCCTTGACATCAGCAGGTGTGTGACCCTCCTCTACTGGGGAAGTTCTGCCTTCAAGGTGGTTTCCTTGCTCTGCATTTTGATGCCCTCCTGGTGTGTGACTTTGTGCAGGTCAGCGCGGAGCTGCCAGCTCATGAGTCAGACTGACCTGAGAGGTCATCAACTTGTCCTTTATGTCCTTGAGAGCCTCCAGTTTGCCCGTTTTGGCCTGAAGAGAGATGGGATCTCTTAGTGCAGAATAACATCCCAAGAGTTTGAGCTGCAGCAGCCAAGTGATCATGTTTAGGTTCTTCAGCAAGGCTGCCAGAGGTGTAGGTGGAAAACAGCCTACACATTATCATCAAACCCTGAAATATGCAAAGTAAAATGAGAATGTTGCAAAAACAATGAATACTTGTCTGGTCCCTCCTGCAGCCAAGTTGCCATTTACTGTGTGAGGTCACTCATTTTAGGGGGCCCCGAAGCTGTGTTTCTGAAACCTCCCATGTCCCCAGCATGTATTTTCAGCCTGTCCAAAGGCTCTTGCTAGCACAGAAATGATGATCAAGTTGTTAAAGTTCTTATACAGTAAGTCTGTATCTACAGGAGCCCTTGAGCAGAGACTATCAGGCTGCAAAAAGCATTTTCCCAGTATCGCTGTTTCCCTGAGGACAGGTGTAGCCTGTATTGGCAAAGGAAAGCAATATCTGCACCTCCACAAGGAGAGATGCCAATTTAATCATGGTAGAGCTACACCAGCAAATTTTTGTTTTCAATGCAGACCTAGTTTAACTCCTCCTTTCCTTCCCTGCTAGCCTGTGCCTCAGTCCCTGAGTTTTGCAGTCCCACAGGGCTCAACTTCTCCTGCCTGCTTTCCCACAGCATCTCAGGCATCTCCAGCAGCTTCACAGCCCCTGTGGGGGCCCCACTTGCCACTGGCCCCCGGCTGCAGGGACACACTCTCCTCCCCGCCCTGTAAGCACAGTGCAGCTGTGTGACCAGCCCACAAGAGTGGTGGCTGTGATCTCACTGTCTCTCTATTTGCTATTTAAAAATACAGTGGGACTTTAATGGGAATGTCTTCAGATTAAGTTACCCTCAAGTTCTCAATAGTGCCAAAATACCATTTGCAAGTGAGCACAGTGCTGTTTTGGGTGGGACCCTGACCACTGGCTTTCCTGGGGTCATTAATAAGCTGAATGGACTCATTTCTTACTGTAGCAGACATTTGCTACCTGGTGTGACATGGGCCACAAAGCACTCTGTTAGTGGAAAAATCCACCAAGTATCTGTCAAGTCTCGTGCCCCCAGTTATAGGGTCTGAGGAATCCAAGCAGCTCAACCCCCAGGATTTGCCTCCATATGGGATTGTTCCTATTCTGGAATAACTGAACCCCGTACAAGATTCCTTGGGAGCAGTGCCACATAGCAGCAATTAGTGAGATAATTACTAAGAGCAGGAGCTCTGCCGTGCCACCACACCAAATGACATACTCCAAACCAGTGGCTGACAGAAGCTGATCTAGCAGGGCTGAACTTTAGTGCACGGTCTATTTATTCAGACTGCTCATGCTGGCCGAGGAGCAGGGCTCTATTTGTTCCTGAGGTCTCTGAACCTATGCTGTTTGTATGCCACTAGTGGATCTGTGCATGTCCTGGAGACACACCTGATGTTCCTGCACAGCTTTGACCAGTCTACTATGTGCTCAGGATAGAGAAGAAACAGAAAGTCCACAATACCTGCCCAGACAAAATTGCTAGAGCAAAAAAGAGAACACATTGGGCAAACCCAGAGCATGGCAGCCTTACAGCTCAGGCTGACCCAAAAATCTGTACTCTCCCACCTGAAAGCAGGGACAACTCAGCATCCAGTATTAGCAAAGAAACTTTCCTCTCTCAGTGCTCCAGGCTGGTTCAAGTCCCCCCTGCCGCGTTCCATCCACGCTCTTGCAGGATGTCGGGAGTGCCAGAGGGCCGAGCAGAACTAGTAAAGCCCCAGGTGCCCAGGGCAGCGGGAGGCAGCGTCAGGGGAACACAGTTCACCGGGACAGCTGTGATCCAGCGGCGAGCACAGGCCGCACTTGGGGCCCGCAACAACAGCCCTCCCAAAGGGTCCACAAGGCGAGGGCAGGATGTGACCTGCCTGACTACGGTTTTCCTCACAAAACGGGTCACGACCGCTGACTGTTGCCATTGACCTGTAGCTCAAATAAGCCTTCAGCGGCTCCAAAACTGATGTCCCGGCTCCGCTTCCACTCTCCTTGTTTCCACCCCTCGGGTCATACCGGGGCTCCGCGACGCCAGGGCTCGGCGGACTCGGTCGGGTTCTGAAGCGGCAGCGGCTGCCGCCAGGGGCTGCCCTCGACNGCCGAGCCGAGCCGAGCCGAGCTGAGCCGTGCCGGGCGGCTAGACTCGTGCGGGGTGGTGGTTCCGGTCCGCCTCCAGCCGCACCGGGCTGTCTGGGGGGGAAGTCCCTCTCGCACCGTTCCAGCTCCCGCCGGGGCCGCCGCCTGGGGCCGGGACTTTGCTGTTTGCGGCCTCCGAGCGAGGCGAGCGGCCGTGAGCCCGGCTGAGCGGAGCCGACCTGGCCCTGACTCGGAGTCCTCCCTCCTTCCTGGCCCCGGCGCCTCCCCGGAGGCTGCGGCCGGACTCCGTCGGGTGCCCTCGCACCTCCGAAGACGGGCGGCTCGTCGGGAACGCACCGTGGTTTTGTGCCTGTTCCAGCCCGGGCTCGCCGGCACTGTGCTGGGTGCCCCCGTAGCTTGCCCTCTCTCGCTTAAAAAATAAACGCTTTTACAAAATGACAGTGAACATACTATCGGGCGTGGCTGTTGCACTGTGACCAGGAGTGGGTTCTGTCCTCTCCTGGAAGTGGGTAGGGAGCCAGGATCACCTGTTGGCAGTGAAAATGGAGGGCCAGGTAGCCAGGCCAGTTTCCCAGGCTGCATCCGGCTTCCGACAAACGCAGGCAGATTTTACGGCTCCAGTGAATAACCCCGTTGAAGGAGAATTCCTCCTGGTCTCTCCGCACCTGGGATCGCCGGCCAGAAGTGGTTTGGATTAAGTTTGGTTCCGTCAGGAGGAACGTGCAGAGCCTGGCAGAGGTACCGTCCTCCCCGTTGCCGATGCCAGTTTCTATTGCGATGGTTTGCCAGTGGTTTTTTTTCATCCTAGATTAAAAATTTGGCCGATTTAACATTCCTGCAGTGCGACTCTCCCCAGGGGTACCAGATTTCAGGTGCCTTCTCACGTTCTCGTTGTCTGGGGGAGAGCTGCGCTGGCATTTTGCTCTGTGCCTCATTGACAATGCAAGGTATTTGGAATAATTTTTTATTTCTCTTGAGTTTGAAGTTGTTTTATTTCTTTTTCCTTCTGCATTTCCTGCAGCAGACCATGGTTTGAGTTAGTCTGTAAGGAGCATCTTGGGAAGGGATAGCAAATTCTGTTGAGGGTGGCCCTAGAATACCAGAATTCAGTCAGAGGAAAATGATGAGCACAGCAGCATTCTCTCATTTTGCCAGCAGCAGCAACTCACAGCAGTTGCTTCTGTCTCTCTGCTTGTGACAGCCAAGTCAGTGCTCAGAGATTGAGGTTGCAGATTCCTCATTTTGGGGTAAACTGTAAAACCTGACAAAATCTTGTAGACTTGAGGCTATCATTCCACTAGCTGGTGCAGAGGAGTATAGAACTTCTTCTGCTGGATTTCACTGTATTTTTCCTGTGTATCCACCACTGACTGTCTCTAGTGCTTTTGAGTTTGGTTTTTGCTGGGTTGATGAGACAACTCTTCCTATCAGTTGGATGGAGGCTATCTGGAGTGATGCTGAGATCACAGCAGATTATAGGAATGCAGATTTAGAAGCCAAGATTTTGGTCAGATAGTTCACATGCCTTCTGTATTCACAACAGGTTTGCCTAGCTGAAACAGATGTCTTGGCCTTAGCTGGGAGAACATAAGCTACAGTGAGCTCTCAGTCCACGAGTCTGGTGCATTTTGTAACAGAGAATTTTATGGTCATCCTTGTGATGCAAAAGTCAGCTTTCAGCCTGACCCTGGCTGGATTTGTGGCAGAAATCCTCATGAGAGACATGCACGTGTAATATGCCATGCAGAACAGGGCTCACCGAGCACTGCCCTGCTTTAGGGACACAAGAAGCAAATGCCTCCCGTTCAACCGATCTACTTGATTTCTAGGAAAATGTAATGGGCTGTGGTGCAAAGATGGAAGGAGAGCCTGGGATTCCTGTAGTGAGCTGCCTACGGGATAAAAAAGTCTTGTGGATTTCATTGTATTGGTGTCTGAGCTTTGAGGCATTTTTTGAATCCATTTTGCCATTCTTTTGGGGCTACCTTCACGGGATTGGGGTAACTGCCTGTTTGCAACAGGGTAAAGTTTTGTAAACCAGGAAAAAAGGGGTTTTTTTCCTCTTAGAACCATGGAGGAAGAATTATTAGCATTGTTGAGGGACTGCGGGAAGAACTGTAAGATACACAGAAGAAGCTTTAATGAAATTACTTCTGTAATTAAAGGTAACAAAGCATAAACAGTGGTAGGATTCTGACTTTCTGGCCCATGAGGGTGGGGTTTTTTTTTCCTCTGGCAGTGCCGTTTAATAAATATTCATTAACCCTTTTTTTGAAGTCATATGTGTTATATCTATATTTCCTGACAAGTAAATGCTTTAGTGACAATACTACTTGGTTGCCATTTTACTTATGGAGAAGAAAACTTTTCAATTTGGACCTGCTGTTTTAGCAGCTTGGTTTTGGCTGTTTGAATTAAACAGCCTCTGGACGGGTGCAGAGGGAGATCTTCCAGCCTACCCAGAAATACTGGGGTTGCTGAAGTCCTGTTAGCTGGGTGGAAGGACTGGGAATGGTACTGAGTGTGCTTGTTCAGCAGGAAACTTGCTGTTCTGGCTGGCTGTTTTAACTTAATACAAAATGTAAGGGATTCATCAGTTTTTTTGTGATTACAATGAGGACTCCTAATTTTGTTACTGAATCTTGAGTTATTTTAGTGTAGCTTGTTGGTTTTAGTTAATTCAGATTAATTCAGGCTTTGTTTTGTGTTTCCATGAATACCAGTTTCCATGTTTTTTAGAAACTTTAATTTAGGAATGAGTGAAAACTTTGACACTTCATCAGCCTGCCCTGGAGCTGCTGATGGGCTCTGTGTATCTGAACTCAGCCATGGCTTTGTAGCAGAGGAGTCTTCTGGTTTTGACAGGGCATCCAAGCCTCTTACTGTTGTGCAGTGCAGAGCCCTCCACATCCTCTGAACTGGGTCCATGTGTCCTGTTCTGGTTTACCCTCTTCTTAGTTGGCTTAAATAAGGCCATGAATAAACATCCTCTCTATAGCTAGCTGTGGCTGCAGGACAAGCCCATGCCCCCCCCCAGCAGGTTATCCCACTCTGGTCTGCTGGATGAGCCTTTTCCTGGATGGGCATTGTGGTAGTTCACTCGGCAGTAAATGAACTGGGATAGCAAAGGTCTTTGTTAGCTCTGTAAAATCAGTGGAAATAACTGCAGGTGGGAGAGGTTATCAGCAAGCCTGACCTCTGCCATACGCTCCTGTCATCCCTACGCCTCTAAGCATGCTGCTGAGCTGGTGAGCTTACCAGGGCAGTTTCCTTTTGGGATGGAGTGGTTTAGGGATGACTGGATTTAAGTGAAGCCAGGAGTTTGTTTTCCTCCAGTAGCTCTTCTGGCGGAAGTGGAAGAGGGGCTGTGGAGGACAAGGTAGTTGTCCTGTCTACTGTCACTGCCAAAACCTTTTTAAGCTGCTTCCATCAGCAGGCCCAGCATGGCCCAGAGCTAGCTCCTAAGGGGCAGTTAAGCCTTCCAGTGTTTGACTATGCAGATAAAGCCTAGTCTTTGGGAAATGCCTTCAGAGACATCAGAGTCTTCTGATGGAAACTAATCAGAAGTTCACAGGAAAGAAGGAGTGTTTCCTCCTACCTGTAGTCTCCTTTTCCAGTGTTTCCATTCCTGTTGTACTCCCCAAATGGCTTTTTCAGTGGATGATGCAATTAGGAGGAGATGCTTGCAAGCTTTCAACAAATAGATAGGTCAGAATTTGAAATGTTCCATTTAGGCTCCATCAGTCCATCCCAGGTGGAGTGCAATTATTTGTACCTTGTTGTGACATGTTGCGCTTGTGTTTCTATAAAAAGACCCCCAGGCAGATTGAAATAGTTCATGAAGTGCCTCTTATTTGTAATAAAAATAAATTCTGGATCAGGCTTTGGGATTTGGTTTTAGCTGGATTCACAGAAGGTTTCTGAGTTCTGCTGTCATTACTTACATATTTTGTGTTAATTCCTGCCTTTGCCAAGGAAGGCTGTTCCCTTGTAGGAAAGACAGCTTTAATGAGCAAACAATTTCTTGTGCTCAGTCATGAGTATCCATTGAAGCAAGCTGTCTGTTGGATGGGCTTTATGCTTTTCATGAGGAAGAGTAATCTTCTGCTTTGGACAGTTTCTTAAAGCAGTCAGTTCTTGGAGTGGCAGGCGAGTATTAACTAAAGCAGCAGCCGTGAGGTCCATCTGGCTCATACATCTGGAAGAGACACTGTAGGTCAAGAGAAGATTCTTTTGCACTTTGTCTCATGGGATAATGGAAATACCATTATTTGGTATATATTCTCTCATCCTAGTTCCTGTTCAAGGTTTTGAGGTTACTGCTGTAAGGATTAAGTGTTTTATATTTCCAGTTGAGTGTAGCCCAGTAAATTTCAGTGTAGCTGGTGTCAACTATCTTCCAGCTACTCTCCCAAGCTTTTTTATTTGTGTGTTGTCAGCTGCCATTTTTTGGTTATGCAATGCACACAGTCAAGAGATATTTGGATAACTTAAAATGAGGATGCTGGAGGTCCAGATCGTTTGCTTGCTGCAAAGCATGGGAGAGGGAAAGGACTCTGTGATTCCCAGGGAAGTGTTGGCATGGCTTGTGTAGCAGCTCAAGGAGACATGGCCTCCCCCTGTTACATGCTTCAGGCAAAAAGAAGGGGCTTGAGTTGGACTGCATCAGCTTTAGAAAATTCCTCCTGAAAAAAGCGCACTGAAAGATGAAAGTGCTGAAGATGCTGAGGTTTTTTTTCAGGCTCTTTTGTCTCTTTGTACTTTAGGTCTTGTATGAAATTCCAGCAAGGGCTCCATGCTACAGAGTGCTGGAACTTCTGAAGTAAAGAGGTCTTAATAAAATTGTTTGCTGACGTCTTCATCAATCATCAGAGGCAAATAGAAATCTGATTCTACAAAGAGGGTGTATTTTCCTACCCCTCCTGTATTCTGCTTGTGCTCAGCTCCCTGAGCCAAACTCTTGCTGCGCTTTGCTTTCCGCAGTGGCAAGTGCTCCAGCATGGGATGAAGTGAAGATGAACAGGGAGCACCCTGTGCTCCCCAGACTTGCTGTGTGTTCCTGTCTCAACTTGAAGCAGAGCAGTCCTGCGCGTCTCTAAACCAACCTTTTTATTAGCTGCAGGGTTTATGATCTACCAAAACCAAACAAGCCAAGCAGGAAGGGTCCCCCACACAAACCTGTGCTGAGTTCACTTGTGTGTGTAAGTTCGCAGCTGTGGGACACTGCCATAAAGCACTTTGCTTTGACAGATGAGGCTGTTTCCTACCTGGGCAAACAAGGTTGCTGCTTTTTACCTGGAAACCTGTTACAGAGGCAGCAAAGACTCAGTGTAGTGGGATTTTGTGTCATCATGGACATAATGAACTTGTGGCTCAGGGCCAGGTGCTCTGTAACAGGGATAGTCTCTTTGTTCTGTAGGTCTGTTTTTTCTGTTTGCTTTTGCTTGTGTCATTCATCTGGGTAAAAATAAACGAAGAGGCTTACTGTCTCCATCACTAGTGATACCAAGAAAATCCCTGCACAATGCTGCCTGATGAGCTGAGACTGAGCTCAGCAAATCCCCTTTAACCACACGGGGTTCAGCTGTCTTGGGTTTTTCTGACTCTGAGGCAGTGCAATGTGTTGTGTACAAGCAGCCAGGGCTCAGGTTAGACGGATGAATTGGTGTAAAATATTTTCAGTCACAAAGGAAAGTCAGAGAAAAAGTTACAGGAGACTTTATAGCTGAATAATTAAATACAGGCCCAGGGAATGCAGTGGGTGAGCTGTGCTGTGTAGCTTTGCCTGGGAAGGTTCCTCTGCACTGGCTGGAGTGGCTGACTCACGTATTGTTGGAACCTCAACCTGCCCACTGGTCCTGGCCAGCTCACCTGCTCCAGCACCTGCTTCTCACCCCCCTGTCAATCTGCTGGTGCAGTTGTACTCCACCACACAGTCTTATCTGCTCTGGGCTTGTCCCCTGTATGCTGTTGGTGCCATGTGGGAAATACCATGTGCAGGGTTGTTTCCAGACATGGAGTAAACTGTGGGTGGTCACACTGTAATCCAGGCACTGAGTCTTCCTTATAGGTGTTTAAATAGTAACCCAAGGTTCAGCTGATAGTTTCAACATGCTCACTTTGTTGTAAAATGGTAGATGTCGTATTTGGTCCTCTTCTGGTCCTGCACCAGTTTCCTCCTTGAGTGCATTGTAGTTCTTTGATAGTCCTCTGATAGCTACAGCTATCCAGCTCTGTATCAACCACATTGTTCAGCTCTTCTTGGCTTCCTAGATCCAATAGTTACGTTTGGGATTTTTTTATTAGATTTTCCAAGCATTGCTCTAAGATAGGGTGAGAGGAGAAGCTCTAAGTGTTTTATGGATTCTTGATCATCACCAACCACCATGAAGTGAAACAAAGAGAGATGGTGAAATGGCTGTGAGCTGAGGTGCAGAGCCTGGAGTCCAGCTGGCATGAGGAACATATAATGTAGGCCTGAGGGCAGATGCTTAGCACGTTGTAATGTGGAGGTATGTTATTTTAGCAATTTATACCCTTGTAATACAGTGAGTAGTATGGCTGGGATATGGCTGAGTTGTATTTAATCAGCCTAGCAAAATGAGTGGGAAGCAAGTAGCATTGGGGCTTAGAGGGCAACCTTGTGCTTGGGTTGGTGCTGCCCTTGGGTTTTCGTCTGCAGTCCTGAGTTAGAGTACAAATGGCCAAAGAGTTGCAGTTTTGGCTTGGAAACACCTTAGAGAGCTTGCCCCTGAAATAAGCTGCTCTAATTTTCATTAAATTAGTTTTAAATTCACTGAAGATAAGGGTGAAAAGCAAATATGCTCCTTTCTGTATAGAGGGTTTAGAAGCTGCTGAGGAAATGCCTGGTGGTGGTATGACAACCCAGCCTAAATTCACTAAAGCTGTAATTTGAAATTAGTCTAAAACACAGGTTTAAGGTTCTGGAGACTTCCAAAGTAGAAGTCTGTTTTGGGATTGCAATAGGCATAAAAAATAAGAAAGACAGTGATGATCTGGAGGTGAAGCTGTGCACTGGCACACTTTTTTTTTTTTTTCTGGCTCTGAGTCCTGTCACCGGAGTGGTTGAATTCACTAAAGTAAGAGAAAACCATCTGCTTTTAGTTAGCAGACTGAATTATCTCTGTGAGGGATTTGAGGAGCTCTACTGTCCTCATATGATGAGTGCTGGGGATGGGGAAAGAGTGGGAGGGGGTCATGCACAATTATTGAATTCGCAGTATATCATTGAATCATCCACTCTGATTTTAGTGTGCCATGATGTTATCATCCTGTTCCCTCTCCTGTGGTCTGTTAAGCCAGCTTTGAATGTGATGCTGTTGAAGTGACTTTGGCCTTGAATTCCAAATGCCACTACAAGAGGGAAACTGGCAGAGAGGTACTGTGGGCAGAGCTTCCTTTAGTGGGGGCACTTCGTTGGGTTGATCTTGTTCTTGAAACAGGGAGGGCTGTATGAGTCTGGCAGTTAGGGCCGTGTCAGTGATTTCAGCCTCTCTGGCTCCCCATAACTCTTCCCCAGGAAGGTGGCCTCTCAATGTCCGATGGCAGCTCCCCATCAGCCATTCAGTGCTCTAACAGCTGAGCATTTGTGTGCTTAAACTTTATTTGGTCTTGGAGGGATGAAATCACTCACTATTTTCTCGGTTTAGAAAAACAAAGCTGCTTTTGAGCTGTGGGAGCTGTCTGTGCGTGGGGGAGAAGCTTCTTGGTAACCCGTTGTTCGGTGAAGTTCTGCTGGCTACTGGGAAGTTCCACCTTGGGCTGCTTTGTCCACCCCGCTCTCCCTGGAGCAGGAAGCAAAGACTTCAGATGGGAAAGAGTGAACAGCATGGTGATCACCAAATGGTTTAGTGAAACAACCCAGAGTTCAGCTCGAAATGTAAAAATTAACATCTTCCAGGTGTTGCTGTGCCCATCCCTGCCTGGCCTGGATGGCTCGGGTAGTGAGCTGAGCTCAAAAGGTGTTGAATTTGACCTGCAGTGGAGTCTCTTTGGGGAGGAGCACAGTTTCCTATTTTAGAGTGTCTCCTGATACAACGCACATCTTGTACTCTGGATGTGAAATAAAATAGCCACTGCAGCTGACCCGGACGGCTCTGTTACCCTGGTCTTGCCAGGGCACGTGGCACCAACTCCAAAGTGGAGTTGGGCCCCCAGGAGCGGCATGTGGTCGGCCCTTGGCACAAGCAGAGGAGGGCATGCAGTTAATTCCTATGGCGTTGCTCAAGCCTCTGCTGTCTGCAACGGCAGCCATTTCTTCAAGCAAGAGCATGTGGGTGGTCAGAGAACAGACTAATTTGTCATAGAACTGCCAGCAGTGAAGCTCTCTTGTCCTTTGAACTCCAGCTGGCCCTGGCGTAAAGCCAGAGGTTTCATGGACTGCAGAGATGTGAGGGACTTTACATGAATTAACAGTATTCCCCAGAAATTACCATTTTGGGTTTGTTTGTTATGGTAGGACCTTGTACTGCTTTGCCTATAGGTCTATGGCTGTAAACCCTCCTGAATGGTGCGGCTGTTTGCCTGGGAAAGGCATTAAGACCTTTAACGGTGAGATGTGTCTGTGCTGTAGAGCTTGGACTGTTCTGTTGGTCCTCTGGGAAGTGCAGCCTGTCATTAGGACAGGCGGTATGTGGGCCCATGGACAGAAAGCAGTATCAGTGTGGCTGACTGTGAAAACTGGGTGCTGCTGGAGGGGGTATTCAGCCAGCCCCTTCTTGGGTGCAGTTCTGTCGTAGCAAAGCTCTCTGTGCTGCTAAAGAGGCAGGACAGTATCGGGCTTCATCTTTCAACTTCACACCTGCTAAGCTACGAGAGAAGATGAGAAAAGGAATGCACAGCTGGGAGGTGCAATCCTCATTTTTACTGTGCTTCAAGCAAGAATTGATCCATGATGGTTTTATTTTTTAGATTAAAAACTTTTGCTGACTAAACCTGTTTTGCAGTTTGTTAGCTATTGGGCCCAGCCTCTAGTCTCCTGCATGTCTCCTGCCGAGGTCCTGCTGGCCTCAACCTTGACTACAGCTCTGCACTCAGTAGTGCTGAAGATTAACAAGTGAGAAGGTCCAAGCTGTGGCAGCTCCTGGGAAGGGAAATGCTGTTGCACGGCGCTGCTCTCCTGGAATCTTGGCTGCCCTTTGATATCATCCTGTATTCCTCCCAGGAAGGAGGAGCCTTGACCCCTCTACCTCTCACCTGGTGGGTGCCTCAGGAGGTGCTTTGGTTGTGTAGCATGTTTCCAGCTGGAAAAACATCTAGTTTTGGGCATCTAGAAACTGTGAATAGGCAGTTACCTGTGAAAACTCAGTACATATGGGCTGAATAGTTATGATAATGCCTGGGGTTATAGTGGGATCCTTATGACTGGCAGCATAAAAATAAAATTAATGAGACCTGTCTGCCTAGCCACAGAGCTGGTGTTTACTCCCAAGTCTGCTCAAAAAGGGGCTGTCTGCTGTCTTGTAAGAGCCCTGAGATCGCTCCTGGGCTAAAGAGGAGCTGATAGGAACAGAGGTGGCATGGAAATTATTTAGTGATGACATTATGAGCTCAGAAAGGTTGGATACCTCCAGCAAGAATAGATCAGACTTTTTTGTTTGGCCTTTTAAAGAAAGGCGCAAAAAAAGGAGAAATGTGCAGGGGAAAGGATAGTGGAATGAGAAGGAGGTTTACCAGAAAGGGGAAGCTGTATCCAAGCAAGAAGACCAAAAACCTATCTATTTCAGCAGATTACGTGTAAAATTAAAGTAAGGCGGGTCAGATAAAGACTTTTGAAGAGTGAATTTGCCAAATATGATTAACTTTCAAATGCATCAGAAGCCTTTTGGAAACTGGCAGGAGAAGAGATCAAAGTGTGAGAGGCACAGAACATAAAGCTATCACAAAAAAATCTAAACCATTTTTGGCCATCTTGACTCGTGTGGAGGAGCTTTGCAAACTACAAGCTTGCTACAGAATAGCTGTCTGAGAAGTTGTCTTGCATTGAACATCAGTAGAAATAGCCTTAGAGCAAATAGAGGAACTGATAAGAAACTAAGGAACAGATAGCATTTTCTCAAGAGTGCCAAAGGATCTTAAATCTGAAATTGCTGAGATACTTTCACGTGTATCCTGCTGCTAAAGTATCCTTGGTATCACATAAATTGGTGGTGGTAAATGCAATGGCATTTTTAAAAGTGGAGAGTCTTGAGGAAATTTGGGAAGTGACTCAGTATTTGTCTGGGTGTGCTGCTAGGGAAGGGCTGTGGAGAGTATTCAGGGTTCCACGGACTGTTGGGTCTGACCCCTGTGCCTAAGTCTCTGCAACGAAGAACAAGTTTGCTGAAGGCATGGCCAAGCACAGCTGCTTGGAGCAGTGTTAGCAGGGCTATTGTAAAGGCAAGCCCTGCCTCTGCCTCACAGACCTGCTGGAGGTCGATGAGCATGCTGGCAGCAGGACCACTAGGCTTCATGAGTCTCTGCTTTCAGACAGCCTTTGGCAAGTTTCTCTGCCAAAGGCTTTTAAGAGAGGGTCACCATGGGCATGGAGGAAGGGTCTTGTTAAGGACTGAGAGCTGGTGAAAGCACAGACTGCAAAGGGTAGGGCTTGCTGGTCCTTTTTCAGCCTGGGGAAGAGGCAGCAGCAAGGCCTGAGAAACTGGTGCTGGGAGTGTTCTGCATCTTATGGGTAACCTCAGGTACAGAGGGGTGCAGTGACATTCCCAGGTTTGCAGAGTGGGTTGAATAGCTCACTGAAGGTGAGGAAATCTGTAAGGACCTCACAGAACTGAGCAAGTGGACCAATATGTGACAGATAAGCTTCAGTGTAGGAAAACGTGGTGAACAGGGAAAAATTACCTGTGCTGGGCCTATTTGATACTCAGTCTGGAACTAGTGGTTATAGCTTGAGAAGGAGCTTGGAGTAATTGACAGTTCTCTGAAATCATCAGTTCTGTCTGTGATGTTAGCCAAAGAAACCAATCAGTTTTGGTCACTATCAGCAAGGGAGTTAATACCAAAGCAGAGGACATAATTTTGACCCTCTCTAACACTTTGTTCATGTCTTGGAGGCTGCATGCTGTTCTGATTGCTGCATTGTGAGAAGGACACTGGTGTTAGAGAGACTTCAGTGAAGATGATTAAATCTACTAAGGGACAGAGCAGCTGCCTTATGAGGAGAGAGCATAAAATTTGTGACTCCTTGGTTTAGAAAAGTCTTGCACAGTATATGATCAAGGTATGCAAAGTCATGGAGGTAATAGAATCATAGAATGGTTTGGGTTGGAAGGGATCTTAAAGTTTACCTGCTTCTAACCCCCTGCCATGGCAGGGAGACCTTTCACTAGGCCAGGTTGCTCAGAGTTCCATCCAGCCTGGCCTTGAACACTTCCAAGGAAGGGGTAGCTACAACTACTCTGGGCAAACCCATTCCGGTGCCTCACCACCCTCAGAGCAAAGAATTTCCTCCTAATATCTAATCTAAACCTACTCTAGTTTGAATTGATTCCTCTTTGTCCTGTCACTACATGCTCTTGTAAAAAGTCCTTCTCCATTTTTCTTGTAAGCCCCCTTTAGGAACTGGAAGGCTGCAGTTACGTCCCCCCTAAGCCTCCTCTTTTCCAGGCTGAACGAACCAAATTCTCTCAGCCTTTCCTCGTAAGAGAGGTGCTCCATGCCTCTGATCAACTTGGTGGCCTCCTCTGGACTGGCTCTAACAGGTCCATGTCTGTCTGGTGCTGAGGATTCCAGAGCTGGATGCAGCACTGCAGGTGGGGCCTCACCTGAGGGGAGTAGAGGGGCAGAATCCCCTTCCTTGACCTGCTGCCCACACTTCTTTTGATGCAGCCCAGGGCGTGGCCCAGCGCACACAGCCGGGTGTGTGCAGCCTCTCATCCACCAGCACCCCCAAAATCCTTCTCAGCAGGGCTGCTCTCGATCTGTTCCTGCCCCAGTCTGGATCGATACCGGGCCTGATACCCAACCCAGGTGCAGCACCAGCATCTGGCCTTGTTAAACCTCATGAGATTGCCGTGGGCCAGTTCTCAAGCTTGTCCAGGGCCCTCTGGATAGCCCTGTTCTTCAGGTGTGTCATCTGCAAACCTGCTGAGGGTACACTTGTTCCCTTCATGTATTAATGAAGATATTAGAGAACACTGGTCCCAATACGGACCCCAGAGGGGCCCCGCTTGTCACTGATGTCCATTGGGACTCTGAGCCATCGAGCACTACCCTCTGGATGCAACTGTCCAACCACTTTCTTATCCATCTATCGTGATTTGACACTGGCCCAACACCAGGCACGCACAAGAGCTGCTCGCTCACCCTCCTCTGCCACAGCTGGGCAGAGGAGGGAAAAGGAAAAAAATTAACAAACGCTTCATGAGTGAGATAAGGACCAGGAGAATAAAACACTACAAGGGTGAAACAGGTTCAACTTAAGTTG
This sequence comes from Ifrita kowaldi, assembly GCA_013398055.1. Taxonomy (NCBI): domain Eukaryota; kingdom Metazoa; phylum Chordata; class Aves; order Passeriformes; family Cinclosomatidae; genus Ifrita; species Ifrita kowaldi. The sequence goes on from VZRS01014804.1 coordinate 25,192, forward strand.
CGAAGTGAATTTATTACTAACAGAGTCAGAGGAGGATAATGAGAAGTAAAATAAGTCCTTTTAACACCTTCTACCCTCCTAGTCCCTCCCTCCATCCCACCAACAGCGCAAGGAGACAGGGCATGGGCGTTTGGTCAGTCCATCACCGAGATTTCCTTCTGCTGGTGCGGGAGGGGAGTCCTTCCCCTGTGAGGCCGTGGGGTCCCTCCCACGGGAGAAAGTTCTCTGTGAACTTCCCCAGCGTGGGTCCACTCTCACAAGCACCAGTTCTCCCAAAACTACTNGGTGGAAGCTTCCAGCAGCTTCCTTACAGGAGCCATCTTTGTGGCCCCTCTGCTACCTAAAACCAGGCTGTGCCAAACCGATACACCATGTAACAGTCCACTCATCCAAATCCATCTCTCTCTGATTTAGAGAGAAGGATGTTGTGGGGGTCTGCGTCAAAGGCTTTACAGAAGTCCAGATAAAGGACATCTGTGTCCTCCCCTTGTCTACGGAGCTGTGCCATCATACAAGACCACTGGGTGGGTCAGGGAGGACTTGCCCTTGATGAAGCTATGCTGGCTGTCCTGAATCACCTCCACGTCCTTAGCAGCGCTTCCAGGAGGGTCTGTTCCATGGTCTTCCCAGGCACAGGGGTGAGGCTGACAGGCCGGTAGTTCCCAGGGTCTTCCTTTCTACCCTTTTAAAAGATGGGGACAGTGTTTCCCCTTTTTATGAATAAGTTGAATTTTTTCTACCAAGTCTTCTGTGGCCCTGGAACTATGCGCACTTGGTGAAACCTAAAGGGGATTGCTTTATAGCAGATAGGAGGAAGGCCATTTATTTTACACAGTCTGTGATGAACTTCTGATTTCAGTGTTCTTGTGGGTTGTGGATGCAAAAGGCATCATCAGGTTGAAAAAACATTTGAGTAAATGTATGGACAGCCAGTCTGAAGTAGTTACTAGGAAGAACAGCCAGCCATGTGCCTTTAGCATCTGTAATACATGTGTGGATTCTTGAGGAATGAGGGACAAGATGGAGAAAGGGCATGACCAGGCTTACATGTTTTGCTTAGCAAACCTCCTTGAGTGTCTCAGCTGTAGGCAGAATGGAGGGGGCGCTTGGTTTTACCGAAGGTGCATGTCTTATGCTTTTCAAAGTTTCCAGAAACCAGCATTAACTGGGAACATAAATAGGTGTGACGTGTTGGGGAAGAGCCAATATGGCTTTTATAGACCAAAACTGAGCTACGTGACTCCACTGGTGCTTGGAAGGTGTTTCTGAATACATGGCAGGAGTGATCAAGTGGAGTGGTCTAGTGGACCTCACTGAAAGGTTTCGGCACAGGGTATCAAGAAAAAGTCCATCATGGGATGCATGGGTGAATAAATGATTAAAAGATAGGCTGCAAAGATGAGGAGTAGATGGTCAGACTTTACAGAGGAGGGAAGTCCTCAGGGAGCCAGGCTGGGATCTCTGCTGTTCACAGTGTTTGTACCTGATCTAGAAATGGGGATTAAATTGGTGGCTGGGGAAGAGCAAATGAGGGAAGAAATCCTGAGCACTGAAATTCAGGAATGAATTGATCGTAGCAGGTGGTTCTGGAAAGTGTCAGCACCCTGTGCTTGGTGCTTGGCAGTGCTGCAGGAAGGGAAGAGGAGGCTGGGAGCAGCAAAGAGGGTCGCAAAGGACAGAACAGTCACAACATCATTGTGGTCTGCTGCCAGGTTGGGTATTGAATGTCAGGTCACCCCATCTTGGAAGAGGCCTTGCTTTAAGTGCCTCCACAATTTTTTGCTTTTTTTTTTAATCAGTGGCAGATACTATGTACTGGGTACAGATGACGACTGTCTAGGTGGATATCGAATAAAAAAGCCAAGTTGAATGTGGCCCGAGTTTCTGCCCCAATCCATCAGCCATGCCACTGCAGAAGGACAGAGAGTGGTGCCTGCTTTGATGTCTTCCTGGATTTGTCTCTTTTTTGCTATCTTCCTTGCCACTGCTGAAAGTGAAAAGCTCAGTTTTGGATTGAACACAAGCTAATAAATGTGTGGGGTTTTGGTGGGAGAAAACAAAAGGAACTTGTTTTGGGCACCAAATCAAAAAGTGTATTGTTCTCACCCCACTGTTCACTGTTACCATGTATAGCAATTACTGCCATGGCAACACATATTTTCATGAACCAGCCAAGATCTTCCAGAGCTGCAACATAACTTCTGATACTCGTTCATTGTGATGCTATTAATAACTATGTTTCCCCCCATCATAGCCAGGAAGCTGCTTCTTCCTCATGTACCAAGTGCAAGGAATAAGCTCATTTTAAATCAATTGTGGGGAGAAGTGACACTGCAGATTTCCTGGATTTTTTTTGTTCTGGAGATCCTGTCTAGTGCTGCCAGCTCTGCAGCCACCTCCTGAGCTGAGATGTCTCTTTTGTGCCATTTATAAGACAAGTCTCAATTTTCTTTTTAATTCATTTTCTTTGTTTTGCGCCTTTCTCCCCCTTCTTTTAAACCAGGACAAACAGATGACATATTTACTCCTCCAGCTATGCAAAGTAGCTTAAGTGTTTGCTTCAGACTGACTTGGTCAAGGGGAGAACCTGGCACAAATTAAACGTGATCTGAGCCAGGCTCTGGTCTGCATGATTTCTTTACTTACTTCCTGGTTATTTAAACAAGATAAACCCTGAGTATTTAAAGTGGCAGTTCAACTGTTCTTGGCACTAGTTGACTTTAGCTGAGTTTAAAACCCCCCGAGTGCATATCCACTTTTCCTAGCTGCATTAGCATGCCTGCATGAATCTCCTTTGAGTTGGAACTGTGTCAAAAATACCATCACCAGGTCTTTTGGCCCCTTTTAAAGAGCTGTGGTAAAGGTGAAACCTGGGCTTTTGCTTAAGATAGTGGTTCCACTTGAGCCTGAGCATCTGTGAAAGGCCTCAATGGCTGCCTGTGAACGAGGGTCATGAGTCTGTCCCCAGCTCTGGTTCTGGGTGTACACAAGTCACAGCTGTAGTTGTCTAGTTTCATCTCTCCAGAGGAAGGAGTTGTTTTGCCAGGCCAGTCTCCTCTCATTCAGGGAGGAGCTATAATACAGCTAGTAGTTAATACAGCTATTAACTGTAAAACCTCTCCCTTTCCTCACCAACTTGAAAGTTTTTTTGGCAGTCTTGAAACTTGCAGCTTCGGATGTCACTCTCTTTGATATTGTGCTTTCCCTGATCTCCCTGACCTGCTGGATCGATAGCCTACTGTTGTTAATGGAGAGAAAAAGATATAATGAAAACAGGGAATTCTTTATCCTGCCAACCTCCTTGGAGAGGCTGAAGAAATGAGCATATGCCCTGCAAAAGGCTGGTCCAAAGCAAGGAGTAATTGTGATGTCCACAGTGAGGCATCCTTCTTTTGTTGTTGCTCTCCCCATTTCCTGGGAGGGTCTGTAGTACCTCCAGAGGTGCTGCCAAGGGCTGAGCCTTCCTGGGGAGGCAGCATATGCCATGAGGGACTCCCTCCTTCTGCAGCCCAACTGTTTTTTCCTGAGCATCTCCAAGAAACAACTGAGACCCTTTTTGAGAGCCTTCAGTGACTAACACAGTTATTCACCACAAACTGCCTTCTTGTGGACTCTTGGGAATCATAGAATATGCTGAGTTGGATGGGACCTATCAGGATCCCTGAGTCTACCTCTTGGGACTGCACAAGACCACCCCAGTTATCCCACTCTGTGCCTGAGAGCGTTGTCCAAATGCTTCTTGAGCTGACAGGCTTGGTGCTGTGACCAGTACCCTGGAGAGCCTTTTCCAGTGCTCAGCCACCCTTTGGGTGAAAAACTTTTTCTTGATATCTAACCTAAACCTCCTCCAATTCAGCTTCATGCTGTTTATTCAAGTCCTGTCACTGGTCACAAGAGAGAAGAGATTGGTACCTGCCCCTCCGCTTCCTCTCGTGAGTGTGTTGAAGACCACAGTGTGGTCTCCCCTGGTTAATCCCACCTTTGTTTCTGTGACATGGTGAGAGCAAAGGCAAATTTGGGGCTTTAACTAATGGTGCTTTGTTTTGTGAAGTCTTACATCTGCGAGATTGAAGAGATATTCGGTTCTAAAAAAGCTGTGACTGCATTTTGAGGCAAGGTCAAGCACCTCTGTCTTTGTTTCTCATTAAGTCAAGCCAGAGCTTGTTAATGACAAAGCACTGGAACTATACATGGCTAGTACTTTTGTTTACTTGGAGTTCAAGGTGTTACTGTAGTCACTGCTGATCTTGCAGATGCAAGTGTGTAGCAGACAAAGCAGAAGTTGAAATACCGCTCCAGGGATGTGATGCCTATTCACACTGTAATGTTTTAGAGACGATCAAGAAAAGAATGTCAGTTTGGGGCAACAATTAAGCATGCCATTCCTTTTGGAGGAAGCTTTTTTTCATGGTTTATTACATCAGAATAAAAAACAGTATAAAATAGTCAAACATGGGCTGTGTTTTGCATCCCAAATTAGCTGAGAATTTGCTCAGGGATAGGTGAGCTTTCCAGAGCTGGAGCTGTGTGTAGGGCAGGGACACCTGCTTCCCTGTGGGGCCGGCATGCAGGGGGAGGCTCTGGGGCTGCAGGAGGGACCAATGCTGTGGGTCCAGTGCATTGGCTTTGCAATATCCTGACTCTATTGTGTCTAATGTGCTTGTCGTTCAGCAATTCCTGTAGGCAAAACAAATGGAAGGACCTCTTTTCCATGAGATACTATTTTTTCTTACTTATTGTTTTATAAAGAGTTTATGAACTTTGTGCCTGAGGTTTTCAGCTATTTACTTACCGCCTCTCTTTCTTTGCCAGAGGAAATTGGTGTGCTTTGGGCTGGAGAAAATGATGACACTGAAGTGGCTCCTCTGCACAGAGTCCTTTTGGGATGAGCTTCCTGATGGCAGCTTGCAGCACGGGAGAGAGTTGTTTGTTTGCAGACAGTTATTCCTTTGACTTGCTGCCAACTCGCTCCTATTCCTTGCCTTTGACTTGCAATCAAAGTCCTCTGCCAGCCTGGCATTGGAGTGGTTAACTTGAGTCACACATAACAAGCTTGGACAGCTAATACTTTCAAGAGCTTCACTGCATTTGTTCCTTCATGGTTTTTTCAACAGAGTTGGCAGAGACAGCTGCAGCTGGAGAGATTTGCTGAAGAACGAATCAGCCTAAAAAAGTTGTGATGAAACACTGTTATGTTTGTTTTGTGCTTTTAGCCCACAGTGTTTTGTGGACTCTGCTAGCTGAGAAATAACCTGGTCCTTTGCTGTCCGTGGCTGTGTTGTGCATGAGTTTTCAAGGGACCCTGTTTTTCAGTTCGTGCGTGACTGGCAGCCCTTTAAATGAACAGAGACAGAGGGCCATTATTTTGCTAATGTCACACTTCCAGGAACGTAGCTGCCTCAAATATGTAGCTTGCTGAGTGGTGCTTGAAAGCATTATGCTCTGTGATCTGGCTGATTGTAGGGCATCCTCAGCTGGCACCTGGGGTGACGCTGTATGGTTGTGCATGGCCTGGCTGTGCAGGTTCTCCACCCTGTAATTACAGTCTCAGTCTGTTCCTGTTCATGACCACTGTGGGCTCATGTGCTGTCTTTAGAAAAGCTAAAGTTGTCATGTTTTTTTGATGGTCTGGTGGAGTTATTTTAGATCAGAGGTGGGTGTCTTGAGAGGTCCTTCAAGTCCCCAACCCTGCATGCTCTCACTATGGTGGCCATTCAGTCCTGAGGTCCTGGCTCGATGTGTTTCCTTTTGCCGGTTCTGGAAGTTTCTTTTCTGTTCCTGTCTTCCCCATCTTCACCCTCTGACACTGTTCAGAAACCTCTGTAAATGTTTTCTTGTCATTGCTCAGTGTTCTCTTCTGCAGCAAACAAATATTCCTGTGCATGATGCAAATGAGCCTTGGAACTTGGCTATTTACTTTGTTCTGTTCTGGAGGCTGTGGGCCCTCTCTTCCCTTCAGTGAAGATGGTACAGGAATGGTTGTTCTTTTGCCCTCCTGTATGGGGAAGCTATGCTGCAGTGCAGTGTGTTTACGTCTGTGCGATGCCTGGCGTCGTGTCACTGAGCCCAGAATGATCTGTGTACAGAAATGATGAAGATCACTCACTGCAGAGCCCTGTTCCTCGCACAGTGTGCAGGTTGTGGGTTGCTCCCGGGGTACTGGAGCAATTGTTGGGTTTATGCGGTGGTGCACCTTTTCTAGAACAGCTTCTGATTGTGGAGCTTCCTGTTCCCAGACTGCTTTTCTTGGCATCAACTGTCTGAGGCAGCAGCTGCTGGGCCCCTGGCTGCAAGGGCTTTGTGGCAATGCTGGGAGAAATCCCTGAAATTAGTAGTAGTGACATAGGAGGCAGTGAAGAATAAATCTCATTCCTGAAGCAGCTGGGCAGCAAGCTGGATAAATCAAGACCTTTGTCAGTAATTGTAGAATGACAGAGCAGTGGGTGCTGCCGTGTCCTTGAAATAGCAGGGATATCATTGACATGACATTACTTGCTTTGGCCCAGGGAGAGCACTTGATGTATGCTGCTTCTCCAGGGCTCTGGGCTCTTGCTCTATGTCATTTTGGCAGGTACGACTTCTTCGCCTCATTCCTGCAGCTTAACAGCACAATGCTCTTCACCCAGGGTACAGCTTTGTCAGCACTGGGAAATGTCACCCTGCTTAGGTCCAGTTTACTTCTGTTCAGCAGCTGCCAAGAGGTGTGGGTGTCTTATAGGTCTGTGGAGCCATGTTCAGCTTTCTGGTCACTGACCAGGGTTTCAATCAGCGGGTAGTGCTAACAGGCGCTAGGGCCCACTGAGAAGGCAAGAGACTCGTGCACGGGTTCCATCTCCATCCTTTCCTTTTGTATATATGCATCCCCCTTATAAAAACATGAACAGCCCAGGACTGATTTTAGAGCTTCATTCATGCTGGGAGGCTCTTAGCTGCTTTGAGTGCCATTGTGGGCAGATCCTGTATGACTTGGGGCCTGCACAGACTCTCAGAAGTGGATGAAGCTCAGGTCTGCTCCAGCTGGCATAATTTGTCTTAGCTTGGTGTGTCCCAAGAAGACATGGAGAAAGTAGATCTATGACTTGGGGTACCTGCCTGCAGAGATTTACACTCCTGGAAGGATGTGGCTGGTGCAATGACCTTGCATGAGTCCTGCTGCCCCCTTTGGTGGGACACTGTACATGTGGGATGACCGTAGTGATGGTCATCGAGCTGTGCTTGCAGTGTGCCTGCACAAATCCTCCCTGAAACTAGGGGCATCACCATGGGGGCGATGGGAGGGCGTCAGGCTGCTTCCCTGGGGCTGAGCCCAACATGCTGCTGTGGGAGAGCGCCAGGGGTGGAATGTAGGCAGTATGCATCCCAGCCATGGCTGTCATTTGTTGCTGAGCTGTCAGGTTGTCCTGTACTGCCTTCACCTAAGCAACTGTGAAATATTTCCTCTCTAGGATATTGATAAAATTGAAGTTTTCTCATGTAAATCCTGTCTATTGGGGACAAAGTCTAGTTATGAGCATGTTGAGGTGGGATGCAGTCACCATCAGGTGCAGTGGTGGTAGTATTGGTCCCAGTCCTGGTTCCAATCCAGCGACAGACCTGACCAGATGTCTTGGGACTGATGCAGCCTGAGGCTGTGCATGTAGGAGGCCACCTGGGCAGGGACCATCGGGCTGGCACCAAGCTTCCCCCCACAGCTGCCTGCCCTCCAGCAGCTGGGGTTTGGATGCATGCAGCACATTTTGAAAGGAGAGGGGATGAAAACTGCCAGGTTTTTTTTTTTCTTCTGCAACTTGTTCTTAAATGCTCTGCCCTTAAAAGGAAAAATAACTCTGCCGAAGCCTTCATTGAGCTTAGGAGGTGCCACTGTGTCTGGGGCAGACCAGAGCTTTGGGGAGGCTGTTTAAGTACTGGGGTTTTGAGCTTGTGCTCTGACCTGCAAAATGAAAACTCCAGCCATGATGGCAGGAGAGACCCAGGGTGTGCCGTGACAGTAGCTTGAGGGCTGGACAGGGTGTCAAGGCAGGTCCTGTACCCTGAGGAAGCTGGCTCACTTCTCTGCTGTGGCCTGGTACTCAAGCTCCACAAATGATTTTGCTCCTCAGCATGTGAAACTCCTGGGCTGGCTGGGACAGATAGGCAGGAGAGGTCACCTACCAGATCTGTGTCCCTGGCCAGCCTGTGGATCATTGCAAAGAGTGGAGGGAAGCACCTGTAAACTTCTTCATGAGGAATGTTTTTTGACATGTCTTTTGCCTTCTGCTGAGGCTGCAGTGTCCACAGCTGGTTTTCATAGCCATAACACAGTCCAAGGTGCTCACCCTCAATGACAATTTGGGGACAGAGAGACGTGAGAGGCCCTTGGCCTTTGGGGGAGCAGCAGGTAGCCCTCTGTGTCTCCGACAGAGGAGCTGCAGCAGGAGCCTGTACTTACCGTAGCTCTCTGGTGAAGAGCTGTTCCCAGTCTGCATCACCGAGATTTTTTTAATGGGAGTGGATTTTACTGCTCCTCCTGCCCTCAGGTGCAGCTTCCTTTAGGGTTGATTTGAGCAGTCCCCTGGTGCCTGTGTCTCCAGTACATGAACTCCTCCTGCTCAGAGTACCCATCCAGCAGGTGCTTTGTATTTTGTCCCAAAGCTGTGAAAACAGGGGTGTTTTCTGTCCCTTGCTCTTCCCTCTGTTGCAGAATCCCCCATCCTGTGAAGGTGGGATGAAGGATGGGGTGGGGATGAGCAGCAGTTCAAGCCCTTTTGTCTTCCCCTCCCGTTGGGGTGCTCTCTGTGTGGCTCCATGGAGTGATTTCAGGACCTGAATCAGTCCAAACCTGGTAGGCAGCACTTAGCACAGAGTGGATGATGGAGAAACATGAAGGTTGGTGTGGGAGTGTCTGTGCTGTCCTCCCTTCTCCCTGCTGACATACAGAGCTCTAAGGTGCCTGTGCATCCATCCCACCCAAGGTTCAAGTACTGGTCTTGGGCTGTGGGGCCTTATGCTTTTGAGACTGTTCTGGACTTTATTTTAAGCTGATTATCATTGTGGCATGGCTTGTCATGGTGTCTGTCCTACCTTATGCCCCGCCCTCCCCTTTTGTAGAGACCCCAGGATATCTCACCTGTGTCCTAAAAGTCCTTGTTTCTTACTTCTTTCTCTCTGAGACAGGATCTTGGAGGAATTTGTTGTTAATTTTGGTGTTGCCCCAACCCGCTCCTGTGGAATGAGCTGCCCCTTTGCTGTCTGTTCTGCTCTGGATTTGGGGTGAATCGAGAGGCTAACAGCAGCAGGATGGAGCCAGCAATGCTGGCACCTGGGCTGAGGGAAAGTTTGGGAAAGCCAGGAAAGAGGCAAGAGCCAACAGAGTCCAAGCATCCAGAAGGCCACCAAGTTTACTATCTGACAGCTTCATCTTTGAAAATACTACCTAACAGAAGGCTTGGGGCTTTGGTTGTGTTTGTTTCATTGTTTTTTGGGTTTTTTTTAAATTAAAAACACCAAAGTAATGAGATGCTTTTTGTGATACGACCTTTTCCAGGCTCTCTTGTACCCCTAACCCACCCAAACTATGGTCTTATTCTCTCTTCTCTGTGCAATGTGTTGCCAGGCTGGGCTCTGCTTTCAGAGGCCTGTCTCTGTTCTGCTCTTGCTGGAGCTAAGCGTTATGTTCTCAGGCTTTCAGCAATCAGCATTTGTTCTGGATTTTCACAGTGTGGTCTGTCTCTGGCAACGCAGAGATTGGTTTGTTTGCATAGTGCTTATTTTCAGGAGCAAGAGAGTTTTATGAACAGGCTGACATTATATTTATTTTAGTTCCTCTGTAATTTTTGTTAGAAGGAGATGTGTATTCAAAAGAAGTTCATTTTTTATATATATATATATATATATAAAATGAACTTCTTTTGTACGTATGTATATGTATACGTGTGTAGGAGGGAGTTGTTTGTTTTGGGTACTTTTTTTGTCGTAAGATGTAAATTGCAGCTTTTCTGGACTCAGCTGAGAGAAGGCAGTGAATAAAGCCTGAATTGTCTGACTCAGCTGCTGTAGGATTACCATAAGGAGCCAATGCTAAAGACCTTCTGGAGGCTCTCTACAGCTCCAGGATAGAGATGAGTTTTGCAGCCTTGTCCTGGCTTTGATATGCAAATCTGAGTGAATCGGAGCCACCTGGAAGTTGCACTTGGTTTCTCAGCGTCTGCACTAAGTGAATTTTTCTGAGGTGGCTTTGCCTGTTGTGCAGAAGGTGAAGGGGCAAGTGCGATTGTCTTTAAAAAAATCTGTGGTGATGTTTGAGTTGTTGAACACAGCCTGGGCTGTTCTTCAATCAGCCAGGAGCCAGGACCCACAGAGGAGCAGCAGTGTCAGCAGCAATGATGCCTCTGGGATGATACCCACTCCCCATTCCTGAACTGGTTTGCTGCAGTCTGCTTCTGGGGCCCCCTTTTAGAGGACTCAGGATGGTGAACATGGCTTCATTCTCCGTATAACTGCTTCTACTCCTTTTCATGGGTCCTTTGTCCTATGCTCTGTTAACAGCAAATGAAAGAGGATTTGAACTCGTCTCTGTAGGGCAGATAATTTCAGATGCCCATCCCCATCACCCCAGTTGTTTGCTGCAGCAAGTAGCCCTGCACTTCCCTGCCTTTGGCTGGTGTCACACTGTGGCCAGTCTCTAGGAATTGTACTCTGTGTGTGTGATGGCCAAACTCCATTTCTCCTCCTCAAGGAGAACCTGTTAACAAAGGCACTTAGTTTTGGCATTGGCACATCCTCAGCTGGATGATCACTGATGATTGCAACAGCTGGCACCTTTGTCTTGGGGCTGGCATTGAGTGTGCTGCAGGCCTCCTTTGAGGGCATTAGTCTTGAAAAATCCCACTTGATATGGAGCCATGTTGCCAAGAAGGACTTGGTACTGCCCCAGCTCTCTGCAGGGCTCATCCCAAAAAAGGAAAGTGAGGGAAGAAGGTGAGATCTTGGCTTGGAGCACAGAAGTCCAAAAATTACAGAGCACTGTAATGGGAGACCAGGTCTTAAGAGGTCTCTTTGTAGCCATGCAGAGGGGCTTGCTGGCAGCCTGGTGTGAAGCTCCCTGAGGCAGGTGATTCCCATGGCTATCCTTGGTGCTCTCTTCCCCTTGGTGGGGGTTTGCCTCCTCAAGCTGGTGCTGAGCAGCTTCCACAGGTAATGAGTGGGGCTGGAGATCACATCGAGCCAATCTTGAGCTGACAGCTCCGGCTAAGAAAACATCTCTACTATTCTTACCTCTGGACAGCCTTGAAAAGAACTTGTGGTGTCCCAGAACTGTTTTTGGCTGCCTGGGCTGTCGGTTGGGTGATGGTGGCAGGAAAACCAGCTCTCCTGTGAGGGAGTGGCTGTTTGACTTCTTGGAGTTCCTCAGCTCTTCCTGCAAGTGACTCTTCTCCTGTACCTGGTCCTTTCCATTTCTGGTCCTGCTCAATTCCCTGTAGTTAAAAAAATTTTATTCCTTCCTAGACCTCCTACTAAGCATTTACAGTCTTTGTGAGAAGATCTAATCAGGAGATGCTTGCAGGTGCCCTTTCAGGATAAAATATAATTTTTTAAAAAAATTACTGCTATCATTTTTTATTCTGAGGCTTTACCAAGCAGGAGTGGCAGCCAGGAGGAGCTCAAGCTGGTTTTGAAGGAGCAAAGTTTGTACATGTCCATCCCCTGTGTCCTTGAAGCTGCAGGACAGAGCGCAGCAGCTTAGCTCTTACCTGTACTGTCTATTACAACACTTCATTTAAAAAACAGCTGCCCTTCTGTGAGGCAAAGCCTTTGGATGGGACCAAATCTGTCTGCCTACATGAGATGTGATTGTGCACACAAAGCCTTATGCTTCCTCCGGCTTTTAACGTGTCTGGTGCACCATCCCATTCACAGCACCCTGCTGCTTGGGGACTGGCCCCCGCCATGGCCTTGCCGCTCCTCCAAAACATCAGTATGCTCGAGGCACAAACCTTCACAGCTGGGGGCTTTGCTTGCTGGAGTGAGCAGCTGGAGCTGTGTCCTGTTTCCCAGCTATGAGATCTGGAAGGTATTACTCAGGACACACAGGAAGCTCCTGGAATCTTTGACAATACAGGAGGATGCACATTGGGAATGTGGGTTGTTTTTTGAAGCAAGTGGAGATTTTGTTGAAATCCCTCCATCTTGCAGGCTCTGGTGATTCCTGGAGCCATTGTGATGCCAGCAGGCTGCCTGTCCTGTGCTCGGGCTGTGGAGGGGTTTGGTCTGGGACTGCAAATGGGGCCAGTTTTGGGGACGCTGAGTCCCAGGAACTGAGACAAACCGAAACCACTGCCGTTATCCTGCTGGTGGGAGCAGGCGCCGCAGTGCTAGTGGGAGTGGGCACACACTCTGTGGCTGCTGCATCCCTCAGTGCTTGGAGCTAAAAGGACAGGGAAAGGCGTTATTTAAACCATTCCCAGGAAACTTCTTTAACCTTGTGGAGTGGAATATGAATTAATGGTTTTTTTATGTCCAAGTTACGGCCTTATCTTTCTGCAATCCTGGGTTTATCACGTTTTTCCAGAGTTCCTGATGTTATGTTCAAGGCTTGTGTGGCAGCCTGGGGCTGGCCCTGCTGCAGGAATGTGCTCCTTGCTTTTCCTCTTCTTTCTTTGTGTGAGTGCGATTGTACCAAACTCTTTAGTATTTCAATGTGTTTTGTGCAGATTTGTTTCCCTGGTTAAACTCCGCCTCAGTCATCCTCAGCCCCTCAGTTTTAAGGGGAGCAAAGAGGTCACCCACCTAAGTCATCCACTTAAGTCTTTGCAAGAAAAGATAAATGTAAGCTTCTTAAAATGGAAAACAGAAGTTAGCGACACACATTCGGTTGTGGCCAAGTGCTATGAGAAGAATTCGTTATTTTCAATAGCTTGCACTTAACAGAAAATAGCTGACCTCTCCTCTCTGCTGAGGAGCAGCAGCATGGATACAGCCATTGGTGTTCCAAAGCTTTGTTAACCCGTTTGCTGGCAAAACAGATCAAACACAGGGTACTCTTGAACATTAAGAACGCTGATGGCTCAACTGACTCTTGATCACTCAGGGTCTTGCAAGGTGTTTTGTATTTTTTCTTCCTTGCCAGGCAAATCCTCCAGAACTGTCTCTGGTCTTCTTCCCAGGCTCATCTCCATGTGTGTTTTTTGTGCTGCTTTCCTCTTCCAGCCCTTCCAACCTGCTCTCCTCCTCTTGTCCCCTCCCAAAAGTGGCAGCCCATGCCCCTCACCTTTGGGTGAAGCTCCCCCACATTCCTGCACCAATGGCAGCCTCTCCCCACTCCCCGAAGCTGCCAGTGAGCCACCTGGGTCTAAGTGCCCTTCTCAGTCCTCTCTGCCCTTTTCCTATTGTGTGCCTGTCCTTGTGAAGAGTTGTGGTGGTCTTGGACACCGCTCCCCTTGTGTCCCCTCTGAGCTGTCCCTTGGACCCTCCATGCCAGTTCCTTGTTCCACCTGCGCTTTGTAGTTGCTCTCTCCATAGACATGCTCAACTTGCTCTGCTCCCAGCACTGCTGGGCTCTGCTGCTGCTCTTGGTTTTCCCTTTTATACCCTGTTTATGGATGATTCCTCTGCAGTTGCTGATGCCCTTGATGATCTCAGTGATTTCTTTTTTTGTGCCTGCTTGCAGTTTGACATTGCGGTTGCAAGGGAAGAACAGGGCTGGTTCTGTGGTTCCCAACCTGAGCCATGGCATGGGGTGCTGCTGTGGCTGTTACGTTGCACCTTAAATCAAATGGAGGAACTGATGTTGTTTTGATCCAAAACCGACGAATGACAAACCAGATGTTTTCCGAACACAGGGTTTTCTAAGTGGGATCCATTTGCAAGCACACCCTTGGCAGTGCCTTGCCGTGCTCTGGTGATGGTGGGAGACCAGCAGGAACTTGTGCCACAGGGAAAGGTGGTGTGCTCTGTTCCCAGCTCCTTGTTGGTCAGTGCAAGCAGTTGTGATGGTGGTACTGTGGGGTGGGTGAGCACATCTGCCTGAAAACTGACCTATGACACAAAAGAAGTGGCCTCCACCCAGATCAGCTTTCCAAACCAGCCTGTCTGCGGTAGCCTGCCCGTCAGCCCTCCATGAGAATGCATGGAGGTCAGCATTGCATAGTAGATATTGTGGCAGGGGAATTGCATCTTTTCAGAGACAGTTCACGTTTATTTTGTGTTGAATTGACATTGTACCTATCAATTTTGAATCCTCAGAGCATTGAGGAACAGCCTGCTTTTTATGGGTGCATGCCAGACTGCTCAGAATTGATTGCTGTCAATCAAACCCATGGTTTTCCTAGCAGGGAGGTGCAATGTGCAACTAAACCCTCACTTAGACTTGCCTGGTGATAGGAGACATGCTGACCTTCCTCAGAAAGCCAGGGCAGAGCCAAAGACTGGACTGCCCTGCCAGGAACTGCCTCCTGTCCCATGACCATGCCAGCAGGGCTGGGCACAGGAGTACGGGCTGCCATTTCGGGTACTGCAGTGCTGCTACCATCACTCCTGACCCTTCTGAGGACCTGCAGGCTCGCGGCAGAGGGTGTGAGAGGGATGAAGTGGGATCTCCCTTCTCCTGCTTCTGCTGTGGGAATGGCTTCTGCTGTCATGCCCTCGCTGCAGAGCAGCTGGAGGTTGTGTCAGAGTGAGCCCCTGGGCAGGAGCAGGTTTCAAGGGGGACCTTGGACCTGTCCTCTTCATATGGCTTTTATTAATAACAGAAGTAACTTGGGTTAACTAGGGCCTCCTTCCTGCAGCCTCCACCGACACAGGGTGGAGGCCAGGCCTTGGGGGATGGGAGCAGGAGCTGAGGGGCACATGTTGTTTTTCAGCATGCTGAGCATGTCACCAGGTTCAGGATTGCTTTAGTGGCAGCCTCCACCTTTGTTGGGGTTTGCATTCCATTCTTCCATTAACCTGGGCTATCCAAAATGGTTTGGGCTACTGCACTGGGGAGACGTTGGCTTTGCTGAGCTCCTCAGGCCAGCTGTTTAGGGTTGGTGTGTGATGTGCCATGTATGACGGCTGTGCAGCCCAACACCTCTGCCCAACCACTGTGCTGATCTGCCTGAAAACCAGGCCTACAGCACCGCCCACCTTGCTCTCACTGACTGGGCTAGCATGGGTGCTGGTAAAGAACCCTGGGGGCTCAAGGGGTTCTTTAGGGCTTCGAAAGGGTTGTGGATCAGCAGCAGGGCCTGTCTGTTGGGTCACCTTACACCCTACTGAAAGCTCTGTCCCATCGGCCAAGGAGGAGGGGGAAGAGCCTGCAATGGAGATGGTCTCATCCACCAGTCATTCCTCACATGTATCTTTTTGACAGGTAAGTGTGGGCTCCGGGCAGGGTCCATGGGACCCAGAGGTCCCTTCCAGCCCCACAGCCTGTGGGGGCTGCGGGCAGGCACTTGCATGGAGCAGGCTGCCTGCATTGTTGGGAGCCAGGCCTTTGGTCTCCCCAGGTGGAACGTGCAGCTGTCAAAAGGAGCAGATCCTGCTGTGCAGATCCTCCCTGCTCTTGAAAGCGAGGTCCCCTGCACATCTCCCAGGCACTGGCACTCCTTTGATTGGGCCAGCCCTTGATGTGAGTCATCCCAGCATCAGCAGAAAGTGCTCGCCAGCCCGTCGGGTTTGTCCTGGGCTGGTGAGTGGGGATTGAGGGGAGCTGTTTTGTCTCAGCCCCATCTCAGACCCTTGCCTTGGCATCTCCTATGATCATTAGATTGCTGAATAGCCTCAAGCAATGCTTTGATCTGCAAGCAGGCTGCCTGGCCCAGTGGCAGCAGCACTGTAGGACTCTCAGACAACCTGTTTGCTTTGGGCCTCTGGCCCAGACTAATGTGGCTCTTGTGTCCCTGCAGCTCGGACTGGGTGGAGATCATCGAGCCCCGCTCCCAGGAGCGGATGTATGTGAACCTGACCACCGGGGAGTGCAGCTGGGAGCCCCCTCCCAACCTGAAGGTGCGCCAGTCAGACCAGAAGCAGTGGTGGGAGCTCTTCGACCAGAACAACAACCGCTTCTACTACTACAATGCCATCACGCGGCAGACGGTGTGGCACCGGCCCCAGGGCTGTGACATTGTGCCCTTGGCACAGCTCCAGGCCATGAAGGGCAGCTCCCAGCCTGACTGCTGTGGCCAGCAGCACCGAGGCAGCACTGGTAGCGGTGGCAGAAGCACCCCCATCCAAATGGCTCTCCTGCAGGAGATGGAGAAGGGCAAGTGGGACGGTGCGGTGCAGAAGAGGAAAGATCCTGCCAGGTAGGGGGAGAGCTTCAGCCTTCTCTGTTTATATCTAAGAGGTGACTTCAGCTGCCAGGCAGGCCCTGTCAGGCAGGCTGGGAGCTGTGCTGTCCCAGGAGGGTGCAGCGCTGGGGCAAAGTACTGCCAGGCCCCCCAATCACTGCCATGTGCCCTCCTCAGGGTACAGCTGTCTGCTTTCACCACTGCCTGAATGTCCCCAGCTTGGCCCAGGCCATCTTTTTGTGAGACACCATAAAAATACACATCAAAAGATAATCATCGCTCTGGGTGCTAAACACAGGGAGAGGGGGCAGGCAGGAGTGTTGTGCAGTGATGAAAACACTTTCAAAAACTTGCAGCAGGGTTTGTTGGGATGACATAGCTCCTGTGCAAGGGGTCAGGCTGCCGTGGGGTGCAGGTGAGCCCAGCTGGTCTGGCTGCTTCCTTTCCCCCTTGCTCGGCTGCTGATAGGTTCTTGCAACTTCAGCCAGGGCAGGAGGTGGGGCTGCAGGGGCAGAGATCCTGGGCACAGTTACTTGGTTACATCAAGCCTGAAATAAAAGACCAATAAGGGGATGCTATTTTGTTTGACTAAGAGATTTTTTTTTACATTCAAGCTAATCTGACAGCAGTTGGGGATTTTTTATTGTATTGAAACCATGACTTCAGCTTCAGCTGCACAAAAGCATCCCTTCCCCAGTCTCTGTTGCATTGGCCCCTCTGCCTGGGATACTGTCTGGGGCTGCTCTGCCTCCCTCCTGCCCTGTCTGGTCATCATCCTGCCCTGGAGGATGTGGTACTGGAAGCTGGGGAGGCCATGCAGTGATTAAAGTTGGGTTATACTGAGAACTGACCTGAGGGCTAGAGCAGTGCTTGGGTGAGCCTGACTCTCCTGCCATCTGTGCTGGGATGCCTTGTCCTGGTTCTGGGCAGTGCAGCAAGTGCTAGCGTCTTGGTTTTTGGATCAAGGCTGCCTCTCTGTGTGCCTGGTGCAGCCAAGGATAGAAGAAAATTCCCAAGTTAATGAAAACCACATAGGATGGCAGTTCTGGAAAGCATATGCACCCTGTGAGGCTTATGAAGTGTCTGCTTATCAGTGTCTGCTGCTCCCTACAAGGCGCTCCTGTATTCAGTGCAGATCTTAATGACTGCAAGACACCGGTGATGCACATGAGGTGCAACAGAAGGAGCCCAACACTTTACTGGTGCTTGTGATGCTCCCCGTGCCTCCTGCCCCAGAAGCAGCCCCTCTGAGCTTCATACCTGTCCAGAGAATGATCCTGCCCTGCCAGGAGAAATCCAGTAAGAAATGTCTTAAGCTGTACCTGAGTAGCTCCCAGTTCCCTCAGGTCACCCCCTGTGACCACAGTTGAGCCACAGGCTCGTGGGATTTGCCATGAGACAGGTGACTTCCCTTCCTCGTCCGTCTACAGCCTGGCACTCCGAGGCAGCCGGGATGGGTACCACCAAAACTATGTTACATGTTTCCAGAGGAGTGAGTGTAAGAGCCCTGATAGGGTGTAAGATATCCTGAGCTTCGCAGAGTCCAAAGTATTCCTGACTGTGCTGGTTTTAACACCAGCTGGAATTAAACTCCAAATAAGCCACTCCCCTTTCCCTCGCTGTTTCCAGTAAGGGAGAGACAAAAGCAGAGGCTAAGGGTTGCAATAACAATTTACTGGAAGCACAAAGCAGTGGAATAAGACATGCACAATAACAACAGCAACGTTAATAGCAATAGTATACAAAAAGGGGAGGTGTTTTGCCCAGAAAGTTGTTCACCACTGGGAACAATATCAAGATGGCAGATGCCCCTTGTCAGCCACATCCTCATGGCTGCCCCAGACAGAGGCAATGTGGCGGCCATTCGTGTGCTGCCCATGTGGTCACTGGGAGCAAAGGCATGATGGTGGGAGAACTTCTGTGACTAATGTTTGCCACCTCCACCCAGAAACTGCAAAAACCAGTGATAAACAAGCCCCCGGAAAGCTGGATCGTCGGAGTAGGGTCACATGCAGCTGTCAATGGGCACAGGTGCCTGTGCCACCATTTCTACTGCTCTGCCGTGCTAGAGGTCAACCCCGGAGGTCACTGCTGCTTTTTTGTCCTGCTGCTCAGCAGCACTGCTTTCAGCTGGGTTCGGCTGGGTTGGCAGGCCTCCTTTCTCCTTGGCTTGACAGGCTCAGTGGAGTTGGGGTCACTCCTGGGGTCACTCCACACTGCTGGATGGTTCCCTGCCAGCCGCCTCCCTGCCAGCACTGGTGGTTCAGCACTGTGATCAATTTGTGTTTTCACCACCGTCCCTTTCAACACCGCGTCCCGTAGTCGCGTACCGAGAAAACAGGAGGGGAACCGGCAGGGGAGCAAAGGGATCGAGTCCCACAGGGGTTGATGTTGACAGTCCCTCCGCTGGAGAGAGAGACAAAATGGCACACTTCAATTGGGGTGCCCAGCCTTCTCTGCTGAAACCACGGCCCCAGCCGTGATGTGCATGGTGTAGAATAACAACAGCACTAAGCTCTGGCCCTCTCTGCAACCAGGACACTGACTCAGTCGCTCAGGAGGGAACATGGCCTCCTCTACCTTCATATGGGGAGTTGCTGTGCTTCGAGGAGAAAGCAATGCCAGTTATGACCCATCCCTCCGTTCTCCAGCCCTCTTGGTAGGGAAGACCCCACACAGGTCCCCTCCTGTAGAGGGAAGGGGAGTGATGCAACATGGGCAGGGGTTCGCTATACCTTTCCTTGCCAGCCAGGGCAGCATCACCATCACTGCTGATTCTCCTGCGAGGAAGGGAAATGGGAAGGAGTTCTCCCTTGTTCCATCCCTAGCTCAGGTTTCTGCAGCAATCCTGGGGCACCTTGAGCCTGCAATGAATTGAAGGGCAACTGCTGGGAAAGGCATGAGTGGCAGCTTCCTTGGGAGCTAACAGGCTGCATGGATATGCAAGGCTCTTTCAGATTGCAAGGCTCATACCAGTAAGCTGACAGTATTTGTCTGGGAAATGTGCTTTCTTGGAAGCAGGAGACTGGGCACTGTTTCCTTGCACATCTGTCATGTGTCCTCTGCTGTGTGAGCGAGGGTTGCGTATCTGGTTATGGTGCAGAATTTGATTTCCCTACCTGAGTGTGACACCCAAGGAGAGATTTCTTGCCTTTTGCTATCTTGTAAAATGGGGAGTAAAGAGCTGAGCCGGAAGCAAATGCTCTCAGGTGGGATCTAATGCCATTGCGAGGATGTCTGGTATGCTAACAGCACAAGCACACTGAACTTTTCAGCTCTGTTGTCTGCGTTGTTCTCTAAAGGCAACCTCAAGCATGTCCTCCTCTGCTCGGGAGAGATGCAGCTGTGTAAACAGAGGGTGAACATGTCGAGTGCTGCTGGTAGCATTTGACATCTTTATAGCTACCTGTGCCTAAGACGGTTTTGCTTTTGTCTCTTAATGCCAGCGCGAAAAGTAGTGTTTTTCTTTCCTTCATGTTTGTCATCCTGTGATAGATGGAGAGGCCAGCAGAGACCAGTGTAGTCCCCAAGAGGGGCCTCCTGCAAGCCCATGCCACAAAGATCTGGGGGAAGGGACTTCATCCTTTTCTTAGTTATACTTTGTAGTTGAGGTTTTTATTCTTTTAGTAAACTGGTTTTTACCACCCTTCCTCTCTTCTGCCTTTTATCAGCACTGCTGAATTTATTGTGTCCCCTGCCACATCTTAGTGCTGCCAAACCCTCAGCAGCCTTGAGAAGAACAGAGAAGCTCCCCAAACCTTGCTGCCTGTCCCGTCTGTCTCCATGCCCATGCCACCCTCCCTCAGTGCCCCACAGCTTGCTGCTGCTCTTCCAGCTCTCGCAGTAGCTTGGAGCAGCCTTCTCTAGATGTCAGCCTTTGACCTCCCCAGGCAGCACAGGAGGGTCAACCCCCTAGGGAAATGGCAGCTTCTTGCAGCGGGGTGAGACACTGCTGCCATTGACCATCTCTCGAGCCTCCTGGGGAAGCTCCTCTGCCCATGCTCTTGTTCCCATGTTGTTTTTCAGCTGTGCTTCCTGGGGCTGCCCAGCCCAGTGCTGACTCTGCTTCACTCTTGCTGGACAAGAACAGCAAGCAGCACTTACCTCACAGCTCCAGACCCTTCCTGAGCTCTTGCAATCCTATTAGGAAGCAAGATGGACTCTCTTCAGGGGAAATGATGGCCAAATTATCCGTTCACACACTGAAAAGCTCTGCAGAGGATGTACATGTTCCCTTGGGGACTATGAGACTAGCCTCAGGCTGAATGCAGCCTTTTGGAAGTGTCCTCTCAGCCACTGCAGCCATGCTGAGGTTTGCTGGAGCTCCAAGGTAATGGGTGAGAAAAGGCTTGGCAGAGGGCCAAGGCCTGAAGAAGGCAGTCTTGCTGGGAGTGGAGCCTGTGCGCTGGTCTGCAGCGTTTCAGCACACTGCAGGACTGTGAGGACTGTGAGGAGTCAGGACTGTGAGGAGGCTCTGCTGTCCCCAGCCCCACTGTCCATGCAGACCAGCCCCTTTCCTCCTCTTCCCCTGTTTCTCCCAGGGTCGGCACTGGGAGTTTCAGAGTGCTGTTTCTGAGGTTCTCTTTGCAATAATGGGGTTTCTTAAAATCCTCCACAAGAAAGCCACCTTCCCTAGGAACATCCTGTCCCCCAGAAGAGGAAAGTGGAGGTCCTTTCTGCATGGGCAGCAGGCTGTGCTGCCTATCCCCTCCTCACCCACCTTTCCCATGGCTCAGCATCCTCGACTGGGAAGGAGCAGGGGCTTGGTCTTACAGTGCCAGGAATATGTGCTAGAAGAGGAGTGAGAGGGAATGTGTGATGAGAAGGTGGCTGTAAGAATACCTCTGCCTCTTCCAAGTCTGGTTTGTCTTGTCATGGGCTCATGTCTCTCAAGGCACAGCATAAGTAATGCCACTATTAAGTTTTCATAATCAAGCAAGAAAGACCATCAGAATTTCTAATACAGGTTTGTTTCCTTCTTGTGCAGTTGGCCTTGGGGTAGGATATGCAAACACAATGTTCTTTGCACATGTCTGCAAGTTTTTGGTTTGGGCAGGTTGTATCCCTGCCTCCAGTGTGGGAACTGGGGGCAGAGCAGCAGTGCTGCTGGAATACAAACATCCCTCTTCACTCACCTTTGTCACAGCACCAGGAAAACTACTACTAGAAAAGGCAGAGCTAAGGTGCAGGGCCTTTTCTCCAGGCTTCTGGGAGGGAGAAAAACAAACAGTGGAGATCTGGAGCCTAAGAAGAGCTGCTGGATATGCTGCACCTGCTGGAGCTGGGTGCAGGCTGGGAAAACCAGTGGCAAGTTGAGGCCTTTGTATTGGAGCTACTTGAAAGCATTCCTCACAGGAACAGTCCCAGGGGATTCATCAGGGTCTGTGCTGCTGGTGGCTGAAGAGCTTGGCTGAGAGGCTGCATTGGGACACTTTTCCACCATTGGCTTTGCTTTTTGCCATGGCTTTCACCATTCAGAAGGACAAGACTGAATCTTTCTCCATGCTGGGAAGTCCCTGTTATCCTCTGCTTGGTCTTTCCAGCAGCCTGGGGATGGAGTTGAAGGAAGCTGTATCCAGACGTGGCCCCAAGAGATCATTCATGGCTGTGGATTGGTCTTTTCAAGAGAGCCTTGTCTTTTCTGTGATGGTGCTTCTTTCCTATCATCTCTTGCAGCCAGGGAGACTGGAAGTGGCATGATGTGTCCACAATGAAACTGGCAGGCGAGGTGGGGTACAGCGTGCATTTAGAAGTTTCCTTTCTCCATCACGTTCCTGGGTAGGGGAGCATGGTGGCCCTTAGTGACATGGGAGCGGCACAGCTTCCTGGTTTCCTCTGGCCCCTGCAGGGCACCTAGGTGCTTTGCCTCTTGCCAGTGTTCATGGCAGCACAGCTGTGGCAATCCCACGTGTTTGTGCTTTTCCTCAAAAAGAAGCAGTGTCAGTGGGTGCCTTTGGTGCTGAGCTCTGCCGGCTCACTGTGGTCTGGGGTGGGCTGGGTCCTGAAGGAGGGAACATTTTGGGACACAGACTGCAAGTGCCAAAATCCTGCTGCGGGGAGGCTTGCTGCTTGTTCGTTGCCTTGCTGTGGCTGTCTGTCCAGCTTGTCTTGCTGTCCTGCTGTCCTGCCAGCTGGGCTCAGGGCAGGTGCAGAGAGAGCCCTGTACCAGTGCAGAGCTCCTGCCACTCTCCATCGTGTCCCACCCATTTGGCCAAGTCTGTGCTCTTCTGCAGCACATCTTCCTGTCCTGGGCAGGCCCAAGGCAAGGGATGGCTTCCTTGCACCCTGGTGGAGGGACTGGGCAGTGAGCAGCTGTTGTGCTTTGGAATGCCTTTTGCCCTCCAGCTGACGGGGGCTCTCAGGTAGGCAGCTTGCCTCTGCAGGAGGCCATGAGCACAGTATCCTCTTCTCTTTTTCAGATCAAATCCCTCATCACTTATCTGAGGACTAAAATCTGGACTGTACTCTTTCTCACAGATGCAGGGGCAGAGGTTGTTGCCAGTTGGGGTCCCACAGGGCTCTCAAGTTATAATGCCATGCTGGAGCAGGAACCCATCTCTGGTGGGCAAGTTGGTGGTGCTCTGCAGGTGCCCAGGCCCACAGCTGAGCAGAGACCAACTGGAATGTGCCCAGTGCTGCTGTGTGGGTGTGAATTGGGACAGATGGGGCAGGAGGTGATGCCAGTGCCTGCTGTGTGGACAGGGAGGGGCTCTTCCCTGTGGCTCAGAACTGAGCGAGGGGGTGGGAGAGCTTCAGGCTGAGCTCCTGCCGCTCCGAATCCCTGGGGGTTTGATTTCCCGATGCCAGACAGTACCGGTGCGTGATGAACCTGCACGGGGGGCACAAGTCTGGCCATGCTGTGCCTGGCTGAGCCAGGTCTGCCAAGCCTTGGCCGAGTGGATGGCTCAGCTGTGCAGAGCTGGCTGGGCCTGCAATGCTGTGAGTCAGGGAGAGGAGAAACTTCAGGAGGTGGCTTGTGGAATATGGGGGTCCAGCACCTTTCCACAGAGCACAGGGTTGTTTTCCAGCCCTGCCATAGCTGGAGGTCTTGTAAGGCAGGGGGACACATCGGCAGCTCAGGGCTATCGCTTTGCTACCCTGCAACCCTACAGATCCAGATGCAATGATGCTCTGGCTGTAGGGTTGAGCTAAAATATGTCCCAGTCACACACCTGTGGCCTGCCTGCTGAGTCGGGAGCCTGTGCATGGCTCTGTCCTGCTTGCTCTTTGCCAGTCTCTCTTCAGTGCCACGAAACGAGCCACCGGTACAGCCATGGGGGTGTCAGAAATCCTCATTTAAAAGTCTACCAAGTGTTTCTGTTCTGGTTCTTCCTGTTATTCCAGGCACTCTTTGAGGAAGAGCCAGGTTTTCAGCAGAGCTTGGGATTGAGACTGGGGCTTGGCCATGCACAGGAGAGATGCACTGATGCAAGGAGCATCAGGATGCAAAGAGCAGGCTCTGTGTCCCCCAGGGAGGGATACCTGTGGAGCTGGGTGTCCTCATGAATGCCACCCTCAGCCTGCTGTTACTGCTGGTGGTTCCCTGTGTGCGTCCTCACCTGGCACCGTTGGTGCCCAACCCCTGCATTAGGCATCATGCCCCAGGAAGAAGCATGTGGAAGACAAGCCACTGAGGGCTAACAGGAGTGGGAGAGCAGGGGCTGTGCTTGATGGTGGCTTGGGCAGATGGAGAGAGGCCTATCCAAAATTCGTCAGTGTTTCCCAAGCTGCTCTTGGCATAGGGCTCAGGTCAGCACTGGGCTGCAATGCTGTGAACAGAAGGAAGGTGGAGGCTGGGACACAGGCCTTCCTCACAGCAGTGGCATCACCATCCTGAAGTAGTGTCAGGAGCTCCCTTAAAATAAAGTCCTCTGTGCCTCAGTAGGAGATACTTAGGAGGTCCCAGAGCAACAGGGGGCCCGAGGGTGCAAAGCAGAGGATGACAGCCCTTTCTCAACCTTCTCTGGTCACACCTGGGTAGTTGCACAAGAGAGCTACATGGACTCTGTTGCGGGAAGGGAGCCAGCCCTGCAAAGGCAGAGGTGCAGCAAGTGTGATCAGAATGTGGTGAGGCCTTTGGATCCTGGCCGGGGGTCAGGCACTGCACCGGTGGCAGGGCAGTGCCAGCCTCGCCCGCGCCACTCCCGGTGCCATTGTGTTGAGGTGGGATTCACAGTGACGCATTGCCAACAGAGAGCATGTTTTGCCAAAAATATGGTAAGCAGTGGATGGGGAAGGAGCATGTCACCTCCTTGGGAGGGCAGTGACTGGGAACAGATGTGAGACATTAGGTGTGGGACAGAGGATGTGGGCTAGGTGACCAGAGTGGGCCAGGTGAAATAAATAGGACACGCATGGTGATGTGGGGCAGGTGTGTCCTGTTGGACTGCAGTGTGGGGAGAGCAGGGGGTGTGCAGATGCACTGGCAGGATAACCATGGGGGAAGGACAGGCAGAACACCCCAGGGAAACCGTGCTGAAGGAGGAGGCTGGGACCTGGCCTGGTGAAAGGGCTCTGGAGAGCAGGAGTAGAGAGCAAGAGGGGTGGGGTGTCCAGATAACTTGGGGTTTGGCAGGGAAGGGACAAGAGGGCCTAACATTGGTGGGCGGCAGCTCTGGACATGCAGCAGAGGCAGGTGTGTCTGGCAGCACAGAGGCCATAGAGGACAGGTCAGCAGTGTGGAGTGGGGAGCAAGGTCAAGGTGCAAACAGAGCAAAATAGCTGTGAAGGTGTTAGGGGAACATCTCCTGTCCCAGATGGGACACATGCAGTATGCCCTCAGGTCTTACCCAGTGATGGCTGGTAGCAGATACATGGAGGTAGGGCACAACAGAGGGCCAGATTCAAGTGGACCTTCCTGGGGACTGTGATGCCTTGGAAAACCTGGAAGCTCAGCTGGTTTAATATCCTTTCCATTCCCTTTTCCTCAGAGCTCACAAACACAGACTGGCTGTGGCCACAGCCTGACAGCCGGTTGTTGTTCTTACACTGGAGAATGTACCCTGGGAACTGGTGTGTTGCAGCAGGCACGTTGGGTTGTGGTGGATCCCGAGTACCACCATGGGTCAGAGGATACTCCCAGCAGAGGAGGGTTTCACAGCCATGAGAGCTGAGCAGGGCCAGTCGGTGTGGCCAAGGGAACCAGATCTGAGTGCATCTGGACAAAACTGGGTGGAGGCTTGGCAGGTTGTGTGGGAATGTAAGCTGTAAGCAGAGGATGGCCACCGCCATGTACCTCCCGTACACCTCATAGGTTTTTCCACAAAAGAAATGCACATCTGGAAACTTAAATAAAAAAACCAGCATGGTCTGGAAGGACTGTCATCATAGTTGGATAATCTGAAGGCAGGTATTTGGGATTATTTTCCAATTTAATGCTTGACTGTTCCAGAATAACTTGCTGGTCTTCAGCTGGTTGTTCTGGGTGCCATGCTATCTTGCTGAGCCTTGAGAAGCGCAGGTTGTGTCCTATATCAGTACTGCTGATACCAGACAGATTATAGTATCATGAACTTGTTTCATCTCGTTGTTCTGCTCTTTCTGATTTAGAAATTTATTATGCGTGTAACAACAATGGTTTTCTGTTTCAGCAAGGGAGATCTCCAGGAAAAAAGAACTTGCTGATATAACTGGTTGGGGAATCTTCAGGCACTTTGAGACTAACAATTTGGTATTTGGGTAGACATAGAAGGTACTTCAGTAAATACAGTTCTTAAATAATTGTGTGTACTTGTATGTTTCTTCTTTTAGGGAGACTCCTACCCACTGGCAGCCTCTGCCAGGCACGAAAGCAGCCATGTTGGTCAAAGTGAACAGTTTGAGGCAGATACAGAGCTTTTCAAACAGTTCGCTTCAGCTGCAGGGTGCTCCAAAGCCCAACAGCCCAAAATCTCTTCCCAAACCAGCTATATGTGCTCAGCCTCAATCCACGTCCCAGAGCCCTGGAGCTACAAAGCAAATGCCTGCTGGAGAAACAAAGCAGTCTATGCAGATCAAAAAGACAGAGAGTGGTGGGTTTTGCCTGGTGCTGATGAATGGTCCTACTTCTCAAACACCTCCAAGGAGCCGGACAGGAACCCCCCAGCCTGCATCCCCCACGTATGCCTCTCCTGCACCTATATACGATGAGCCATCTTTAGAGTCACCAATTTATGACGAGCCACCAGTAGATATGGACACTGAAAGCATTGGTATGAGTGGGATGTCTCCACCAAGGTCACCAAGCAATAGCTTAAAAAAGCAGCTGCAACCAACCAAATTATTGCAGCATCCCAGTATGCAACAACAACAAGCTGCAAAGAAGCATGCAAGAAATCCCTCTTCCACTGAATACAGCCCAGCTGGCAGAGAATACATAAAACATATGGTCAACATTGACCAATCTGCCAAACTCTCCCACTCTTCTGCTGCAACAACTGATGCCTCCACTAAACTGCCTGGTCAGCTTGCTTCAAAGGACAGCTTCAAGCAGTCCTGGAGGATCTTGGAAGCCAGTGTCCTGAAGAACATGGAACTCCACCACAGTCGGCAAAACAGCCTGCAGACTCAGGAGTACCCAACCGGTATAAGCCATCAGGATTCTGGTTATTCAACTGGCCCCTCTCCAAGCTTGAGAAAAAGGAAGGGAAGGAGGCAAGGAACAGGTCAAGCAAGACCTGGCTCTGTGGGCAGCAGCAGTGAGCTCACAGCTCTGAATGATAAAGTGATTGCTGAGATGCGTGCTGTGGTGGGCAGGTCAGCAGCTTGCAGGGGAAGCAAAGCCAGCCTGGATGCTGAGAGCCTGGAGAGTGGTGTCCCAGCAGAGAGCAGCAAGGTCAGGTTTCAGTCTGACCCCTTGAAAAAATGCGTCAGCCGGAGCTCCAGGGATGATGTCTCAGCTAGCAACAGGTCTCTGTACAGACAGGACCTGGAGATTAGGGAAGGCTTTCCCAGCAGTGTGGCTGCTCCACAGGACACAATGAGGCAGAAGAGAACTTTTGAGAAAATAGATTCTTTAGAAAAGAATGTGACCAGCCAGGCAAGCTTGGCTTCATCAGGCGCTCCATGCTGCTCCTCACAGGTACCTCCCCATCCGTGCCACATTAATTTTTTTTTTTTTTTGCTAGACTTTGCTGGACTCGTGCAGAGCCTGCTCCCAGGGGGGTTTAGTTCCAGGGGTGTGCTCCAGGCAAGACACGTCTGTTCCTCCAGAATAGCAGACAGGTCACAAAGCTTCACAGCTGTTCCTGCAGAATAGCAAACAGCGCAGAAAGGTTCACAGCTTTGCAGGTGGAAACCCTATTTCAAGCCAATGGTTTGAGAGGAGGGAGAATTGTGGGGGAGGACTCATGTCCAGCAACCCCTCAGCAATGCGGGTAGCTCTACTCTGTTATTTGGGTAAATGTGCTTGTCTGAGCATGTTACTGTCACTCATGTCTTTATGGGTAACCCTCCTTGACTATTCCAGACTGCTCCAGCAGACCTATGAGGTGTAACTTTTCTTTGAAAGCCAGGCTGACACCTCTCCGCTCTGTCAGATTTATCTGTATGTGTTCTCCTTATTGCCATTTTGGATCAATAAGTGCCTTGCTTTCATCTGAAACTGTTTGGAAAACTGGTATCATGTTCCCACATTTCCCATTTTTCAGGCACAGAGACACATCAAGTTTACATGACTTACATGTTACTAATAGTAGTTCAGCAATTTCATTTCACAGCCTCTTTAGACTTGGTAGGAAACCACTCTCCAGTCTGCTGGCTGTGTTACATTTGCTGCATTGACAGGGAGAGCTGAAACTTGATGTCTTGATTACGCACAAGGGATGGTGGGTTGGGAATAGGCTGTGAATGGCCTCGAAAGTGAAGAAAAATAATTCATATGTGGTATTATGGAGAAGCGGAAGATGTAAGGAGATGGATGTTGTGGTAAAGGCAAAAAGAGTCTAAAAAAAATATTCACAGAAATACTCAGAGTCCAAGTAAGGAGGGGAGGAAGTTGCAGAAAATATGGCAGCAAAATTGCTGCCTCACCGAAAATGGCATCAAGGGGCTTGAGTGAGCAATGATGTCCTGTGCTGGGCTTGCATGATAGAGAGGAAAATCAGGAGACAAGAAAACTCAGCATCGCAGGAGGGTGGGCAGAAGTTCTGGGACGGGCTAAGCAGGGGTGGCTGTGTACTGTCAATACAAATATAACAGCTGGGGAGTTGTGCGAATGAGATGTGAGAGAGAAACCTCAGAGAGAGCAGAGGAGAGAATCTGAAGCCTCCTGAACCTTGAGAGAGTATGAGCAGGTGACTCCTCAGAAGGAACATGCTGAAGGAACAGGTGAGGTGATAAGAGGAAAACCAACTCCAGGCAGGGAAGGTGGTTTGAAGGAGACCGAGGATGTGCAGATGGCAGAGAACTGCAGGCAGGGATTTTTATTCAGTGTGTTGAGTGAATTCAGAGAGGGTGAGAAGGTAGAGGAGTAACTCAAGGGATAAAAACAACCAAGTGAAAAAACCAGGAGAAATTATTGTACCCCAGACTGACAATAAGGGGCTAGTGATGTGCGCTAATCCCATCATCCACATACAGGGACATGTGGGATGTGAGATAGGGAAGGGTTAGACTGCAGAAGCCTCCGTCATAAATTCAGGAGTTCCTCTGTACTAACAAGGAAACGCTGACTTGCCCTAAACTTCTAAGAACTAATGTGTATTTTGGGGTTAACTGTAGACCAGTGTCCCACCTTCCTCCTGGGCTCCTGGAGCTCCATCGGAGCTGAGGGGTGAGGAGTGCAGAGACACTTGATTCCTCGGTGTGTGTTTGGTGCCACAGAGCTGTGCTGCTGCTCTGAAAATCAGCTCAGCTCCTGCCTGGGCTGTCCCCGTGAACTCTGCGACAGCTGGGACACTCAGCCCTGTTTGCTCCATGTCCCAGCACTTCCCTTAGGGACAGCATTAGTGTGTGGCTGTGCCAGCCAGGCTCTTGCACAACTACAAGTGTCATCCACCAATTCTACACCAAGGCATGTTTGTACAGACTCACCACTGTGCAGTTGCTGGTAGCTTCCACTGTGGATAATTTTCCTAGCTGGGTAAGGACTCACCTAAGCTGCTTTTAACATGTCTGTTGTCCTTTGCAGCCTGAGACCATAGAGTTGGAGCCCAAGCAGGAGGGCAGCAGCCAGCGTGGTGGCTGTGTGGAATGCCATTTTCCTTACAACACTCTACGGAAGCCCATCTCCCAGAGCAGCATGGCAGATTGGGCTTCCAAAAACCTGAACATGCACACACAGGGCATCTTCCGCCGAAGGATCTCCATCTCCAACATGCTGTCCTGGAATGGCGGCTCCATCAAAAAGCCAATGCTCATCACTAGCAACCGCACCATCAAAAAAGAGGCATGTGAGATGTTCAAACTCGTGCAGAGCTACATGGGAGATCGTCAGACTCGCATGGACCGCAATCACGTGGCATTGGTCACAGTCACCAAGTGCTGGAGCATGCAAGGGTTACGGGATGAGCTCTACATACAGCTGATCCGGCAGACAACAGATAACATGTGCTACCGAAGCCTGGCATGGGGCTGGGAACTGATGGCTATCAGTCTGGCCTTTTTCTCCCCATCACCCAAATTTCAGTCTTACCTGGAAGGTTACATTTATCGCCACCTTGACAGTGATGAAAACAGTAAGTGCCTCATGCACCTCCTCTGTACACAACAGCACCTTGGTGGGTTGTGCCACGTAGTCAGGGTTGTCTGAGTTTTAAAAGTACAGGTGGTCCCCAGCCAGTGCTGTGGGCTCTGTCAGGAAGAGCACAGTGTGTTGGCTGAGTTCACCTTTCCTTGGTGGGAGGAAGCTGCTGCCAGCTTGTGTCTGGCAAAGAAATGCGAGCCGCAGACTGTGCTCACCTCACCCATCAGCACTGAAATGGGCTGATGTCAACCCACCGAAGGCAGAGCTTTTCTGGGTTCTCTGATGACATAATTTACTTCTAAGTTCCATTAAGCAGGCAAAAAAAAAAAGGATTGTTAATATTTAACTTTTTAAGGGAGCCATTGCAAACACTGAGAACAGACCTTGGCTGTTCAGGGATCCTGAAGAACCCAGGCTTTTAGTGTGAAGAGATGCAATTTATCTGTCTTTCAGTAGTCTGGGGACCAACCCAGATTATATTCTGTTATTATCCTAATTTTAAACTGCTATAGCATCCTGTGGAGGAGGGAAAAACAGGAAAAAAAAAAAGCCAAATGCCAGCCTGGAGAGTATTAACTGGTATTTATTGGCTGATTTGTCACAATTTCAGCCGCACTCACTGTGTCTTGTCCAATTACAGGCCAGAAAACAGAGTGCCTATTTTCCACTTGATCTCTGGGGACTTGAAACTGTGTTTGAAGCCCCTCTCAGGTCTCCCAGGGTGGCTACATGAGTTCTGCCTCAGCACCCCCTGCCACTCTCGTGAGTGTGGCAGCAGAGGTCGGACAAAGGAGCAAGTGCTACATTGGCAATATTTGCCTTCTGGTTTTGTGATTGTAGCCTTAATGTGGGATTTCTTCACTGAACAGACAGGTGTGCAGCACTGGTTTAGGTTTTATGAAGATCCTCAACCCTTGTCACTTCTGTCCAAAACCATTCCCTCCAGCTGTGCTTGGCCCAGAATGCAGGCAGCAAGGAGGAGTACTCTGAGCTATTGAGAATGTGGTTCTTTTGTTGGTATTTAGGCAGCAAGTTTATTTAGGTATGAACTTTTCAACTATTTGGCCATTTGGAGAAGCTGAGTGATGTTTTGGGCCCTCAATTTGGGTTCATTGGGGGCTGGCTGTGGTGCAGAACCTTTCCCCTGAGAGTTTCTTGTGCTGGAGTCAGGCTGGCTGCCACATCTAAGGGCAGTTCTGGGCTTTGGTATTTTAGTATACACCATTATTAATCCAGACCCTCTTCTGAATTTTCAGTTGCCCAGCGCATCAAGGAGCTTGTGGATCTGAAAAACAAGAAGATCACAAAATCCAGGAAAAAGAGGAAACAAAACACAGAGGATGAAGGTAAGGAGAGGCACAGGGAGCCAAGAGAGGTCTGCACTGACTGCCGCAGGCGGCTATGCTGAGCTCTGCTGAAAATCAGACTATTTCTTTTAAGTACAAAGACTTGGATTTGGGAAAATTTATCTGGTGGGAGGCTGGTGTGCAAGGTTAGACCAGGGCATGGATCAGCAGTGTGGGTGGCAGCTGGGCTGCATTTGGTACAGGTGGGGGCCCTTTCAGTCACAGTTGTGTGAGTTGTGTGAGGGATTTTAGTTTTAGTGCAGACCTGGGGCTGTAATTCAACTGATCGGTGCATGCCACGGGAGTTTCCTAGAGCATATTCTGGTGCTAGAAGCCATATGAGCCAGTGTGTTGACAAGAACCTGTCTCAGTTGTATTAATGGATTTTGTAAATCTGCCTAACCTGAGGCTCTTCAGGGAGGGTACTGGTACCTGGCGAAGGACACTACCCCTTTTTCTCTCCAGAACTGGCTTCCTGTGCCTGCACTTTCTGAGCACTACAGCCCAGGGCTTGCCCTGGCATCTGTGCGGAATGAGCAAGAGCTCACGCATTCCTCCGGACTCAGTTTAACTGCTGGTTGCAGGAAAGCACTTTATCTGGGTAAAGTCTTGCTAGACAAAGTCCATTCAATATTTTTTATATTGCGTTCAGGAAACTTGAGTTAACCCTGTGAATTCCTCTCAGGCAGCAGTTTATATCAAGTGGCTTCAGTGTTTTTAATCTGAGAGCTGGAGTCCAGCTTCCTGCATTCCTGAGCCCTCCCTGACACCAGTAGGCAGCTGCTCCCTGTGGTAGCTTCCCTGTGTCATTGCTGTGTCACCCTGTGTCACGAGGCAGCTGCAAGTCAGGGCAGGGGCTGAGGACAGCCCTGGGTTGAAGCTCCTGCACTAACAGTGTTCTTTGTTTCTCTGTCTCTGGTGGGATTCAGAGCAGAGAGACCTGGAGTTGCACAGAAGGATTATGTTTCTGGTAGGGATACGTGTTTTTTCTTTCCTGTTAAGGCCCAGGAGACTTCAGGCCATTCTGAGCCTTCCAAAATTCATTTTGCTTGTGTTCAGAGGGACTTAGACATCTTTATGGGACAACTCCGTGGAGATTGTTCTGTGCAGGGCATGCTGCCTGCAGGCTGAGCAGGCTGTTCTGCGCAATTACATGTCTAAATTGTGTGTGCTGGAGGTGTGCTTAGGAATACAGATGTAGTTTTTACCTAAAAACAAACATTAAATTTAAAATTTAAAAAACCAAAACCAAACATCAGCAGTTGGACTCCTTGTAGGTCCCTTCTAACTCAGGATTTTCTTTATTGCCTCTGATACATAATTTTTTTTTATATGGGAAATGTTATGAAAAAGGCATGCCAGGATAACTTTTTTATAAAGTTTCCAGAATAAAGCAGTTGAAAGTCAGCTGTGCCTGTGTGGCTTCAGCTGGGGCTCTGGTGACAGGTCACACACACTGTTCCCTTTCATAGAATTGCAGAATCATTAAGGTTGGAAAAGTCCTCTCAAGTAATTGAGTCCCACTGTTTCCTCAACACTGCTAAGGCCACCACTAAACCATGTCCCCAAGTGCCATATCCATATGTTTTTTTAATACTTCCAGGGATGGAGCTTCCACCACTGCCCTGGGCTGCCTGTGTTCCAATGTCTAATTACCCTTGCAAAGAAGAAATTTTCTCTTACATCCAATCTAAATGTCCCCTGGCACAGCTTGAGGCTGTTTCCTCTTGTCCTTTGCTGGAGCCTGTCTGCCTTCTGGCCCAGGAGGCTGCTCTGGCAGGGACCAGACTTTGAGTTCTTCTGCAGGGGTTCAGTGGAGGAGGCAGCAGGGCTGGCAGCTTGCTCAAAACAGCTTTTTTGCAGTGACTGATAACTCTGAGGACTTTTCCTGGAGACTGACCTCAGAATTGCACCTGAAGTAAGGGGAAATCTTGCAGGAATGTGCCAGGTTCTATCTGCTGCTGGCCAGAATGGTCAGGTTTTTCCCTGGAACACCTACTTCTGTTTGACCAGCCCTGCTTGCCAGATGTGTGAGGGGTGGGTAGGATGCAGCTCCCTGAAGCTGCAAGGCTGTTGTGAGAAGTTTCCTAGTGGCTCTGAAATATAAGGATGCTTATGGATGCTGTAGCAGCAATTTAGCAGAGAAATCCGTAAGGAAATCAAATGTGCTGACTTCAGTCAGAACTGAATAGAAAATAAGTAGGCATCTATGTAAGTCTTTCAGTGAAAAGTTGAGTTGAAGCAGTGATTCCCCACACATGCACACATACTCCCTTCAGTCCAGAAGCTCATAGGTGAGTAAACATTTACCATCTGACATACACCCAAAGAAAGAATTCTGAAGTTTCCCATACTTAACCTCTGCAATCTTCATTTTCTAGCTTAATTCTCTGGGAGTACATGAAATACAAATGTGGTGCAAGGTCTTTTCAAGCATCAATAACGTGTTGAAAAGCAGAAGAATAATGGATAGGAATAAATGCTGTGTTTTCAGGAGGAGGATTGTCTGCTGATCCCGCAGGAATGTAAGCTGGTCTTTGGGTTTATACAAGGAGACAAATCATGAGCTGACAGCTCAGTGTTGATACAAAATTATTCAGGACTATAAAAATGAAAGGTGCAGAGGGATCTGGCAAGGGTGACGAACAGACTGATCAAGCAGCAGACAATATTGTGTCACCAAAACCAAAATTTTTTACATGGGGGAGAGGTCCCTGACTGCAAGTGCGGGGGGAGGCCCCGACTGAGCTGTTTGAGGAGGGAAAGACATTTTCCAGTTCATATATGAATTTCCAGAAACACATACATGTTGCTGGGAGGTGATCAGAAACCAAAAGAAGAATCAGGAGCTTGTAGGAAAGGGACAGAGAGCAAAGTGGCACTTGGCTGTAGTTGTACGGTGCCCACTCTGTATGTCCTGCCCAGGGTCCCCCCAAGGCAGATGAGTGTGGCAGGGAAGGTGGCATGCGAGCTGGACCTGGAGGAGGGAAGAGGGGAGAAGGTCAACGGGGCGAAAGAAACTTAAGTTACCTGGGGAAAACGAGAAGAAAATTTCTCACTGTGTGCCATAGCAGCAGAACTGAAAGCTGCCTGGTTTTGATGTTGGACATCAGGCTTGGGGACGCTCTGTCCTGAAGCACAGAATGAAATCCTAAAGGGTCAGCAAAGCAGGGTGGTATGCAGGTTCAGAGCATGAAGAGGTTTAGGAAGAAATGGGACAAATTCAAAGAAGGGAAGCGTATCTGTTGAGGGTTAATGGTCCAGGTACAGCACTGCCTTAGGGTGCTGCCCACCTGCTGTTAGCTGGGACTTTTTTGAAGGGGGATACTCATTTTTCAGACATCCTATATCTGTTTCTTATCTTGGTGACAGGTGCAGGCTGCTGGCTCGTCTGGCTGATGAACGTGGCATTTCCCATATAGGGAGTGGTGATCGAGGAGCATTGTGGGGATGTAGAAGGAAGCAGGTGGTGTGAGAAAGCGGAGCTGAAGCAGTGCTGTAAAATGAGGGTGCTTGGGCAGATCTAAGCCAGGAGAGCAGCACTGCTGGTGCCAAGCCCAGCTGAGCTGCTCAGGAGCACCCACCCCTGTGCTATAGAGTGCAGTGAGATGGGATCCTGGTCTGAGAGCCTGCTCTGGCTGTGCCAGGCTGAGATCCAAGAGGCTGTGGTAGATCGGAGAAATAGCCAGACAACTTTCTCCAGCTGTTCTCAGCTGAAATACTTATCCCATGGCCAGGTCCTGAATCCACACTGTTTGCTGCATTTTCAAGACAATTTTTGGCAGGAAAGCATTCAAGTCTGTTCCAGAAGGTATGTTCCTGCATGTGTCCTGTCTGGATTTTAACTTCTTCTGAAAGGAGAGGTTCTTTAAGATGCTGTCCACATGTGTTTCTAGGTTGGCATATAGGCTGGAGAAATACTTTCCTTTGAAAACTATTTTTCACTGTGTGGGCTGTTAGCAGTCATCTGTTCGTGAGCTCCTGAGGCTACTATGATACCGTAGGGAATAACAGATCATCTTGGATTTCTCAGATTCTTGATGTACTCACAGAAGTGGAATTGCCTTCAGGATTAGCCCTTTCCAGGTGGTGCAGACGAAACTGCCTGGCCCTGCACCGAGAGTCGGGAGCTGGGCTGTGGAGGGAGTACCTGGCCCACATGTTGGGAGACGTCAGCGTGCATGATGAGCTCAGTGCTAGGAGTCAGTCTCTAGCTGAGCATTCTAAAAGCAGCAGATGGTTAGGACAGGTTGCTGGTTTGCAAAAGCTGAGGCTAAAGCTAAATTCTGCTCCTCTCCCTCATGTTCCTTCCTGCAGCTCAGCATGTTCCTCCTGGCCTCTCCCTGTCTCTCTCTCCATGTTGCCCATCCCATTCTGCACATGCCCCAGAACCAGGAGCACTTGTGTTGGGGTAGATGGCTTCTACTCTGGAGCAGGGAGGCTGCATGGGAGCCGTTGGTCTGTGCCCACCGGGGTGAGTGCTGCTCACCCTGTTTCTCAGGGCTCCTGCCTCTTTTTTTGGCCATTCAGGTCTATGGGCAGTAACTCCTCCATCCTCTTGTGCATGCAGCAAGTTTATTTTTCAGTTGCTTCAAATTTGGTCAGCTTCACGTGTGACCCCAGCAGGCCCCACTGGGTCAGAGGCTGCGGCATGGTTGTCATGGGAGCAGGAGGCTTCGCTGCAGAAAGTGCTGGATGTAAGTTTTAGGCTTTTCCCAGGACCGGAGAGCTTCCTGGGAAAGTACAAAACAGGCTTCAAGCAAATGTGTCTGACTGCTGCCCATGCATCAGCCGTGCAGAATCTGCAAGGCGCCAGTTCCTTTGCAAACATTGTTAAGCTGTTGGGGTGATTATGGGTTTCATGGCCTAATTACAGTGTGAAAAAATATTTCCTATTATTAGTTTTGAATGTGCTGCCTCCTGCATAATTGCTGGGATGCAGAGACACAGTCCAGCTTCTTTCCCTTCCTCTCTGGGAAGGGTGACACCTCACTTCAGGGTGTGTCTCACACTGGACAGCAGAAGCTGTAACCTGGGATAGTGAAGCATCACAGGGCAGCTCATTGGGTTTGTTTCCTCTAATCCTTAGATATTCCCAGTGTAAATCATTCCTAGGATTAGCAGGATTCTTGCTTACAGTGAATATTTTGCTTTAGATATTCCCTAGAAAGAAATTCCTAAAACTGGCTTTCCTTCCCATTGCCTGTGGGAGATGGGAATGCTGTTGTACCTCCTCTGGCGTGGCTCCAGCTGTGTGGAGAGGCTCTGCTCCAGCTGTGAGACAGATTGATGGAGGCAGGGGGTGCTTGTTTCATCGAGAGGAGCCGAGGACTGTGGCTTATCTGCTGGCTGAGAGGACAACACGTCTCCCACCTCTGAGAATTGTTCTGCTTGGAAAGAGTTTGTCCTCCTTCTACATTGAGAGGATTTGAAGACCTCCAAGCTCCCAACCAGCGTACCTAAGCCATAAAGTGTGTGAAAGGGTGATGTGAAATGCACAGCATCTGACCAGAATGTAGACTTTCACAGCCACAAGTATTTGAACTGTGCTGCAAGCTTTGGGCCTGGCAGGGAATCAAATAGGGCAGATCTATTCACTGCTTTCAGTGAGCAGTTTGTGTTTTACTTGAACAAGAACAAAAGGCCAACAGTTTTGGAAAAACTGTCCCAGCAATCAATGCTCTGTCATTGCAAACATTTCTCTTGGTGTCATGGGGGGATTAGCTCTGTGAATCATGGCTGCACTTGCCTTCAGAGTTCATTGAACCAAGCACAAGCAGACCAGCTACTCTTGTAGAGGGCAGCAGCTTTTGAGGTGTAGTTCCCAAGCTTTGGTGTGTCCCATTTTCCTTGTCTCGCAGAGGAAGCCTGAGCTGCAGGGTTCAAGCCTGGGTTGGAGAAGGCTGCAGGCAGGAACATCTTCTGCAGTAAGGCTTCTGCAGGTCTTTGGGAAGACAAGATCCTATCACCTCCCCACGCCTCTTCTTGTGACCTGAGGTCACTGTTGGTGCTGGTGCTGCCTCTCTGTCCCCACACACCTTTCTCCACTGCTCCTCTCTCACTAGCAAAGGAACTGAAGCTCTTGAATAACAAACAATTGGTTTAAAACACTCTGAAACCTTCCCTGACAGAAGGCTGACTGTGTGCTCTGTGGCTGTGTTCTGGCAGGATGTAATTACCTGGCCCTGTGTCCACGAGGCACCTAACCGTGGCTGTGCCGACCAGGCAGGGACCCAGGCGTGTGTGTGTGTGCCCAGGCTGTGAATGCTGAATGGGTGCCACGCGTGGAGTCAGGATGGGGCAGGTGCACTCCAGGTGCAAGAGGTGGAAATCTGCAGGAACGGGGCTGGGAGGTGCAGAGCTGTGAGCCTTCACTCAGGAGATGGATGAATCTTTCCAAGCCCAAGCACTGGCTCACACTGACACTGCCTGCCATGGGACTGGGAGGCTTCAGGGTGCTCGATGCAAGTTTTGGCAGTCCTGCCCTGCTGCAGTGGGCTATGCATTGAGGGGGCTGCTTGTGCCAGAATGAGCTGCTGTGCTGGAGCTCTCTGAAGGGCTTCAGTGAGAGGGTGCATGGTGCTGTGGGCTGACCGCTCATTTCCTCTTTCCCACCAGGTCTGCCCATTAGCACCTATGCCAAGTACTGCTACCGGAAACTCCAGAAAGTAGCCGTCACTGGAGGCAAAAAGGTGAGCAGCTGCCCTGGCTGCAGGGCCTGGGGGCTGCCTGGGGCACTCTGCTTCCCGGGTTCCTGAGCAGTTGGTCTGGGGACTCTGGAGCTCACCACTGATTCAGTGATGGGAAATGGAGATAGAGTGAGCAGAGGAGGCTTGCTCAGAGTACATCTCCCCGTGAATGTGTGGGAGAGGGCTGCTGTCCAGGTCTCGCCATCCTCCTGGCAGACAGCAGTGCCTGCTGTGCTGGCAGTTGCATGGCTCGGTGCCTCCTGGCCTCAGGGACAAAGACAAACCCAACATTTACCTGTCTCCAGGGTAAAAGGAGCTGTCTGTGCAGGGGATGCCCATTATTTTGTTTCTTCAGGTGAGGGAAGAGTCTCCCTTTGCCACTGAGAGCTTGTATGGGCTGGGTCTTGCAGCTGATTTACTGCAGAGTTGTTCATTCCCAGTTCAAACAGTCACACAGCAGAGATGGCTGGTGCAGGGGGGAGTCTGTGCTCTGCATTATCTGAAAATCTTCCTCCCTTCTCTCTGCACAGTTCTGCATGTGGCCATGAAAGCTGGTAGATGGCCTTGGCCTGTCAGTTCTAGGTCCCTGAGCCAGATCTGGTCATTGGAAGGTTTTTTTGCAAATTCCTCTGGGGCCTCCCTGCCTCCTGAACTTTGCATACAGCGAACAAATTAGCTGAAATACCTTGAGAGGGGTGAAGGCTCCTGGCATGATGGCAGGGGCAGGACAGCAAACCTCCAAACACACATTGCATGCAACTGCAGCCCTGGCCGCTGCCCCTCAGAGGGCTCGGTGGGAGCTTCCCCCGTCATGTTGGCTGCAGGATCACTGCTGAAGGCCACCATGCTGGGCAGCCTGTCCCCCCTGCGACAGCTCTGTGCTTTTCCAGACTGCTGCCACAGGACATTCAAAGCCCCTTTCAAGTGTTGGTGTTTGTCAGAACAGGTACCAATGCCCACTTTTCAGGTTTTAGCACCTCTGAAAGCAAAGCTTTCCCTGGAGTTGGAAATACCTGGAATTCCCATCTCTAAAGGACTGTTTTTCACCTGTCCTGTGGCTGAGCACTTGCCTGGTGCTGGGCTGGGGTATAGGTGCCCTCTGCTGACCTCACCGTGGGGCTGGGCTGGGCTCTGCTCCATCCTGCCTCCTGTAGCAGGTGGAGCTACAGCCGGAGCAGTCCCCTCTCTGTGCAAAACACAGCAACACAGTCTCTGCAAAACCAGCCCAAACTCTCCAAAGTGGTCTCCTCTGCTCCTCTTGGGCCTGATGAGTAGAACCACCCCTGATTTTAGGCAGCAGAACAAGAACCATGCTGCCAGGAGGCTGACAAGGTGACCACATGTGCAGTCAGCCTTCTCTGTCCTGTTCACTCACTGTCCCCATCCCCAGGTCACTCTTTCTCTGTGGACTGGCTGTGCCATGGCTGCACTAAGCTTTTCTCTGTCCTCAGGGCCTCCGCAAACCAACAGTGGAAGAGATAACGCATGCCAGGAATGCCATCGTCACGCCATCGCTCTTTGGCAGCTCCCTGGAGGAAATCATGCTGCGGCAGCAGGACATGTACCCAGGGAACAAGCTGCCCTGGGTGCAGACACAGCTATCGCAGCAGGTCCTGGCCCTGGGAGGGGAACAGACCGAGGGGATTTTCAGGTGAGCTTTTGGGGTGTTGTGCTACTTTTGAGCCAACCACATGTAAGTCCACAAAGCCAAGGAGTCAAGATTGACCTCCATATGCTTCCTCTTCCCTGAGAATAGCACTTTGCTGTGGATTGGACAAAATCCGACCTTCCCCAGGTTCAGGAATCGCCTCTTCAAGTAGCCGGTTTGCATGTGTTAGCACAGAGGGTACTGGTGTAGGTGTGACTTAACTACATAGACAGCTCATCCCCAGGCAAGGCAGTGAGCTTTCATCAGATTTGGCAGTGGTGGTTGGCCAGTGTAGGGGAGGGAGGAGCCCTGGGATCCTCGAAGAGCACCTCATCTAATGCAGCACATCAGCCTTGGTGTTGCACAAGACACAAGGAGTCAAGAGACACACAGAATCTGTGTGGTGAACATGGGGGATTCTGCTTTGGGTTTGGCTTTTCTTTGTTGTTTTTTTGTGTGTGTGGTTTTGTTTTGCATTTAAGATTTTAATTAGTTTTTCAGTAGCTAAACTTGATTTTAAATAGCCATTAAAAGGCTCATTTTTACCTTGTAATGGTATATTATTTGATAGATAGATAGATAGATAGATAGATGTGTGTATGTATATATAAGTATATTTAGCCAGAGATGCTGCTCATCTTTGGTCTGAACACACTGCAAAGAAAATAGTTACAGAAAATAATTACTCCTGAGGACAGCAATAGTTGATACCTGAGCTAGTGGGAACCTGTGGGAACCTTAAGGCTGTGTATAAAAATAGGCATCCCCTTCTCTCTGAGGAACTGCTGCTGTAGCTGCCACTGGTGCCTGAGGCCTTCTCCCTGCTCCCTTCTCCCTGAGGCCCCAGAAGCAGCTTTGGAGCTGTGCTTTGCTGGCCAGCTGCCTCACTAAGCACATTGCCTGGCTCGCTCTCAAAAGGACCTTTTCTGTGCCTCTGCAGGATACCTGGTGACATAGATGAAGTCAATGCATTGAAATTGCAGGTGGATCAGTGGAGAATCCCAAGCAGTCTCAGTGACCCCAACATACCAGGTACAGGAATGTGGCAGGCATGTTGCTGCAGCCTCAGCCGTGGTGCAGTGTGGAGGGGCAGGTGCAGGAGCAGCTCAGTGGGTGTGCTGCTGCTTGGGAATGTGTACACAGGCTGTCTGCACTGACTGGGATTTTGTTCTGTGTCTTTTCACTGCTTTTCCAAACACTGCCCATAGAGAAAACACTGGGATTGGGGAGGAACCTCTGGCTCTGATGCAGTAAGGCTGTGCAAGCTGGGCAGAGTGGTGGGAGTCCTTCAGGTCTCATTGTCCTCTTCTTTAGGCAGCCCCAGAGCTGCTTCCTGGAGGAACAGGTAGGTAGCAGCTAGCATTTCCCACTAACTGGCCAGTTTGGCTGACTGAGCATTTGAGAGCCAAGACTGAATGAAGGTGAAGCAGCACAAGCACAGAATCCTTTCTTTGCCATCTGTCTCACTGCCAAGTTTGCCCCTGAAAGGGGTGGGGAAGTTATCACAGCTGTTCTCATGCACCTGCTTTCTGCCCAGCCTCTCTCCTCAAGCTCTGGTATCGGGAGCTGGAGGAGCCTGTGATCCCCCAGCAGTTCTACAAAGAGTGTATCAGCAACTATGAGAACCCCGATGCTGCTGTGGCTGTGGTGCAGCTTTTGCCGGAGCTCAACAGACTGGTGCTGTGTTACCTCATACACTTCCTGCAGGTAGGCAGCTCCCACAGCCCTGCACTGGGGCTAGGAGCATGTGAGGTACAGTTAGTGGGACAGCTGTGGTGGGGCCATTGGCATGGTTTTAAGACCTCTTATCTGTATTTAAGGTGGGATTGATGGAGGGGGGTCTGCTGGCCTTGTCCCTTATGGGAGCAATAAACCCTGTTCCTGATCTTGTAGAGCCTGGGATTGGTTCCTGTCTGCCAAGGCTGCTGCTCTGTCAGTCGTGTGAGAGCACAGTGCTCTTCCCTGTGGACATGTGGCTCTTGGGGCACTGTCCTTAAGACAGGCCTTATCTCTGCTCTCCTCGCACCTTTTCTTGGGCCACGTGTTTGGACTTTCTTGCCCTTTTCCACTGCTCCATCTGAATGTGTTTTTGCTATCTGCAGATCTTTGCTCAGCCATCAAATGTGGGCAGAACAAAGATGGATGTGAATAACCTGGCCATGGTGATGGCCCCGAACTGCCTGCGCTGCCAGTCCGACGACCCTCGCGTTATCTTTGAGAACACGCGCAAAGAAATGTCTTTTCTCCGCATGCTTATAGTGCACTTGGACACGAGCTTCATCAAAGGGCTGGTTTGAGCCACTGGCCCCAGGGTGCAAAGTGCTGCTCTGGGGAGTTGCTAGATCCTTAAGTCTTCTCCCCTCCACATAGGTTTCTTCCATTGTCCTTGCTGTTGTCACACCCTGGATTAGCCCTTGAGCATCTCCCAACATGACCACAAGGACTGGACATTTCTGGAAGGCTCGGTTCTGTCAGCA
The DNA here is from genome assembly GCA_013398055.1 of Ifrita kowaldi. Lineage (NCBI taxonomy): Eukaryota > Metazoa > Chordata > Aves > Passeriformes > Cinclosomatidae > Ifrita > Ifrita kowaldi. The sequence continues at coordinate 67,262 of VZRS01014804.1, forward strand.
CCAGGAAATCCTTGGGCATGCCAGGTCAGGTTCAGCAGTTCCTGGTCTTCCAGTATGCGTCAGAGAGGGGCAATCCTCTTCCTGAGAGCCACAAGATTGGTTGCTCGGTGAGGGGGCTGTGACGTGTGACGAACTGCTACATGGGGCAGTGGGACTCTCCATTTTCCTTCTGGAGGCAGAGTTGGCTTCGGGTAGGAGAACATCACTCCTGTGCTGTGGCATGAACTGGTCCTAGGGAAGATGCTGTCTCATCAGGAATAATCCTACTGCTATGGGAACAGCCTGGTTCGCCTCTGCAGTGTGTTGCCTGGNGCTCCATCTGAATGTGTTTTTGCTATCTGCAGATCTTTGCTCAGCCATCAAATGTGGGCAGAACAAAGATGGATGTGAATAACCTGGCCATGGTGATGGCCCCGAACTGCCTGCGCTGCCAGTCCGACGACCCTCGCGTTATCTTTGAGAACACGCGCAAAGAAATGTCTTTTCTCCGCATGCTTATAGTGCACTTGGACACGAGCTTCATCAAAGGGCTGGTTTGAGCCACTGGCCCCAGGGTGCAAAGTGCTGCTCTGGGGAGTTGCTAGATCCTTAAGTCTTCTCCCCTCCACATAGGTTTCTTCCATTGTCCTTGCTGTTGTCACACCCTGGATTAGCCCTTGAGCATCTCCCAACATGACCACAAGGACTGGACATTTCTGGAAGGCTCGGTTCTGTCAGCACCAGGAAATCCTTGGGCATGCCAGGTCAGGTTCAGCAGTTCCTGGTCTTCCAGTATGCGTCAGAGAGGGGCAATCCTCTTCCTGAGAGCCACAAGATTGGTTGCTCGGTGAGGGGGCTGTGACGTGTGACGAACTGCTACATGGGGCAGTGGGACTCTCCATTTTCCTTCTGGAGGCAGAGTTGGCTTCGGGTAGGAGAACATCACTCCTGTGCTGTGGCATGAACTGGTCCTAGGGAAGATGCTGTCTCATCAGGAATAATCCTACTGCTATGGGAACAGCCTGGTTCGCCTCTGCAGTGTGTTGCCTGGAGGTGTGAGGGTTGTTCTGACATCTCACGATGCTGTGAAGGTGCAGAGGTTCAAGAACTGGAGAGCTGTGCAGCAGCATGTGGGACCAGCCCTGTGCTGAGTACCCACCCACACCATGATGTTGGGCACAACAGGAAGGCCACACACCTGATAACAAACAGGTAAACAACCACTTTGGCATCCTCTTAATGAAGGCCATGTCTTCTGGAGCAGTGGCCCCACTGGCCTTGCAGCTCCTTTTTGCTATGGACAGCATGAACTGACACCAGCTTTGCTGAGTAGCACCTAAGCCCATGCTCAGAGCAGCCTTCACAGCTCCAGCACCCCCCTTCCTGGTACCACATCCTTCCCAGCCCACTCTGCCAGGAACTAAATACCAGTTTGGCCCACCCTTCTGATTCAGCCCAGGTCTAAAGAAAGCCCCCACCAGTTAGAAGTGCTCCTGTGCTCAGATATGCCCTTCCAGGCAGAGCAGCAGCAGTGCTGTGTGCTTGAGAAATGCTGGTACTGCCCGTAGTCAGCTATGGTACCTATGCTCTTCCTTTGAGGTGTTTTCCTTGCTGGAGGCAAGTCTGCTGCAAAAAGGTGTGTTTTGAGATTACTGATGCAGTGCTAAATTTGTCAGTAGCATCCAAGGTTGCATTTGTGTTTCTGCATCCCCTCCCTTTCCAGTGGGGACCTGGGATCATCCTCTCCAGACTGCAGTGGGGAGCTGAGCCCTGCCAGCAATGAGGTTTAGAGCTGATGCCATAGTCAGTACCAGTGTGGACATGAAGTGCCATATGCAAAGAGTGCCCCAAGCCTGTTGGCTTGCTTGGGGCTCTGTGTGAGAGGGTTCCTAGAGCCTATGTTCAGATAAGTTTGGAGGAACTCCAGAGCAGGAATTCAGTTTGTGCCCAGCTGAATAAAGGTTCCTTGTACCAGATGATTCTGTGGTCCCGTGGGCCAGGAAATCTTGCTCCCTTGTCAAGATTAGCTCTGTCAAAGATGCCTCTGAAATGTGCCAGCCTCTGTTTCACATACACATCCATCCCCATGCTTTGATGCCACTCAGCTTGCTCTGGCCTTCTGCAGTGCTGAACAACTTGTTCTTCAGATATGGAGCTACTGCCCTAGAAGTGTAGAGATGGGCAGAGGTTACCAGCTCTGCCATGCTGTCCTGAGATTTGAATCGCTGAACAGGCTTGGGCTGTCCTGTTCCCCGCCAAGGGCTGGAGCAGCCATGTGGCACCTGCCCTCCTCTTCGGGCTGCAGGTGCCTGTGCCTGTGCCTGTGCCTGTACCTGTACCAGGCTTCACCTGCAGCCACTGTGGAGGTGATCCATGTTACTCCTCGCACTTGGCTGTGGCAGTCAATCAAACCATAGGTTATTTGCTGCTAATCCAAGTGAATGCTTCTGGCCAGGGCTGTAAGACACGCTAATAAAGGACACTGGATATTACTGTCTTTGCCAACAGATTTGTAAATACCAATCAGTAAAGTAGCCTCTCCTCTGTTCTAATAGTAATAAATGCAATCTCCATGGTTGTCTCCTTTGTGAATTGTCTTTTTTGTGAATTTCTGAAGCACGATTACATCTCCCTAGGGCTGCACATTTCAGCCTGAATGTCAGTGCTCTTGAGTAAGATCTGAGAATCAGCATGAAGTAAGCACTTGGAAACCATGCTCTGGGCTGGTTCTGTTGTTCTTAATTATCAGGCAGCTACCAGAGGATACTCAATGAATCTTGGAAGAGAATGGGTTGAAACGGATAAAAGACAATACTGCTTTACACATATCTTCTGGAGCTCTTCAGGGTCATAAAGGTATGAGAAAAGTTTATGGGCAGTTGGAGGGTAAGAGAGGGATGTTCTGCTTGTATTCCTCTGCCGGCAGCTGGGAGTGCTGCAGGTGGACTGCAGGAGGTGGCCACACAGGCATCCTCTGCATGGTCCCCTGCAGGGTCTCTGCTGATGGAGATGTGATTAATTGGGTTGTTAGGCTGACCTGATGGGGACATTTTTATGCTCAGACTGGAGCGTTCTCTCATCTTTCCTCCACTGGTAGTCCAAGGAATTGCTGGGAGCAGTCTGTTGGTGCTCGAGACCGGTGCTGGTTGTACAGTGTGGTGGAACTGCTGGGCAGGTGCTGGCTGTGCCACTTCAGCCACACAGAAACGAGTTCCTGCCCAGGCTCTGGCTTGTGCTGCGGGTGCTCTGGAGGTGGTCACTAGTCCTGTCAGACTAGAAAAAGCTGGTGCACTTCAGACAAAGCCAGCGACGGCTGCTCTGTCACACCAGCAGTTTAGGATCAGATATGCTGGCCATATCACTGGGTCTTCCCACCAGTCTGGCTGGCGGAAGGGTTGTAGGTGGCCTGTAGGAGAAGTGAGAGCAGAAGGAAGACCAGGAACATTGTAACCTCACACAGCCCTTTCATAGGAGGAGGTCTGCAGCCCAATTTCTGTGTGTTCCCCAAAGCTTTGCTGTGCAATGAGCTGATTTTTGCCAAATCAGAAAAGCCCACAAACCAAATGCTTCAGCTCAGCTTCCAAGACTCAGGCTCACTCCTGCAGTCACCATGGCCTGATACCTGGATCACTTTAAAAAGTGATGGGCAGAGCAGCAGCTGGGCTTGGAACAAGCTTGCGGTTTGCTCTGGGCTTCTGTGAGCAGTGCAGTCGGACCCTGTGCCGGAGGGCAGCAACTCCTTGAGAGAAGGCACCAGCAGCTTGTCAATGACCTGCTGCTGGTTGTGGGAGAGTGATGTGTCCCAATGGGGCCAGCACTCCTGCAGTGCTGGGTTCTCTTGATGGTGCTGTTGGATTTCTCACTGGTTTGAGTCGCCTTTTCACAGAGCCTTGCGAGAGCTTTTTGCTATATCTGCGAACGAAAATGGTAAAAGCAATTCTGATAGCTGCTGATGGCAGCTGATAGACACCGTGACCTCAGGTCTGCTGCCCATGTGCCACCTCAGCTCCTGAAGAGGTTGGGCAGATGTTGGGGATCACAGGTGGATTTTGGACCTGTCTGTAGGTTCAGCTTGAGATGGAGGAAGGGCATAGCTTTGGCAGCTGCCTGATGTTTTACAGGACAGGGCAACCACAAGGCCACCCCTCCAGGTAGAGAGGTTTCCTGCTGTCTCTCCTCCCCTTGCAAATGCGAAGGGTCACCTTGCCCTTGTCCACCAGAGATACTCCATTTCTCTCTCAAACCAGAGATGCCCAGAGGTTCTGCCACCTCCTCAAAACTTCTGGGTAGCGGGAGGCCAGTTTTTAGCATAATTCTCATGTAGGTTTTTAGTCTAATCCTTACATGGAGCTTTGCATTAAATCAGCCCTGTGGGAAGGCAGAGACCAGAGGAAGGGGCAGGCCTGCATCGGGAGCCCTGCAGCACTGGCAGGAGGCAGAGATGGGAGGTTCCCTGTCCTGATGCTGCCCCAGCACTGGTTTGATGTGGGTGTAGCACAGCGCTGGCAGATTCAGCAGAACTGGCTCGTGGAGACAGCGCCGAGCTGGGGCTGTGTGGAGCAGGGCTCTGGCTCTGGCACACCCGTGTCTGCGGGACACCCACCAACAATAAGATGGGAAAAGCTGAATTAGCTGCTGAGGTTGCTGCTTTTAGAGCCCCTGTTGTCCTACACCATTTGTCAGCCATGGTAAATGGTGGAGAGAACTGGGTGTGGGTGCAGTGGGCTGGGAAAACCAGCTCAGGCATTCATCATCCTACGACGAGGGAACAGGAAAGAGCATGGGCATTCTGAGTGAGGTGGACCACACAGAGACCCTGCCAGAGTTGAGTGCTTACAGGTAGCCATGCAGGAAAGCTTTTGGGACGCCTGGAGTCACTCGTTAGCTCGACTGTTCCTTCCAAAGCAGGGGACACCAGCTGAGGACTCTGTACAGGCGACAAAGATTTGAACCTCCATCTCCTGCCCCAGCCTCCGCATAGAGCTTCCTCTTGTCTCACCATGTAAACTATCCATTTTGTCTGAAGTGCTTACTGTTTACTGGTACCATAAAGGGAGCTTGTGTCTGAGGACTGCAGGATTGTGTGACTTCAGCTGTCAGGGCTGGGTGCTGGCAGGAATCAAGGCCCAAAACCATGAAGGTGTTCAGAAGCTCAAGGATGCTCTTAAAAGCTGCAGCTTCTCCCAAAGGAGAACTAGTTGGTTACATCAGCTCATCTTCGCTTGCAGACACATTTCCTCCATCCCATCTGTGCCATGTCTGGTCTTCTGTTCAGATCACAAGCAAGGCAGGAGACCAAGTGGGTGGTGAGGGATGTAGAGGGTGTGGAATGGAGGAGGGAGTGGGGCCCTCCCTTTTCAGTGAGCTACTGGATTGCCTCAGCTGTGATGTTCAGCTTCCCTGAAACAATCTGGCCTTAGTGCCTGCTGGGGAAAACAAGGACGCTGCAACTGCAAACAGTCCCCAAATACTGGGCTAGGCTGTCCCCTGGTGGGTGCTACCTCCCTGTTCTTGGGGCATGTCAGCCAGACCCTATAACCCCAGGGACCACAGAAAGGCCTGTAGAGCCTCATTTGCAGGTGGACAGCCCCATAAAGAACGAGGAGGTAAAAAAATCTACAGCCTTCCCCCTTCTCCCAGCTAAATCAGCAGGGATGTGTGGGTGCAGTGATGTAGAAGGGCCTGCTTGTTTGTGTGTCCCTCCCGGCCACTCCCTGGATGGGGCTGTGCCCATTGTGGCCAAGACCACAGGCTGAGGATGGACACTCTTCCCTGGAGATCTGTAGCCATTTCCCAGCCTGTGGTGTGGGGTGCTCTGGTCAACAAAGAAGGGGTGAGAAACTGCCCCAAAGTAGAAAGTACCCAGATGTGGAATCCTGCTGTGATGATGGCACACTGACCTCCCTGAGTGACTGGGTCACTCAGCTCCCATCCTTGTGTGCACCTTGGGAGCAGCCTGGAGGTCAGCTAGACCTGTGGGACCTCCAGCAGCACTCTGACAAGAACAGGTACAAACGGGGTGAAGCACAGTGGGGAGAGCTGGACACAAAACTCATCCCTGGCCTGCTGCATGTTGGTGTGGAGGGTAGGGACCATGTCCAGATGAATCTGTAACCCTCCTGCCCCAGAGCAGGACGCTCTGCAGCAGCTGCACAGACTGCAGGACCCCCAGGGGGACAGTGTTGAGGCAGCTGAGGGCTCTGGCTGAGGTCTAGGGGCAGGAGAAGACTAAACCCCATGGGCACAGAGCCCCCTCCTTCCCACTGCCATGCAAGCCCCAGGGTGGCCAGGCAGGGAGGAGTGGAGGGTCTCAGGCAGGAAATTGCTCCAGCCAGGCACAGAGGCTTTGGTGACTGCTCGCTGGGGCTGCTCCTTGGGTGCTTTGCCCTGCCACGAGTGTGAGTGTCTCTTCTGGGATGTGGGGCTGCCAGCCAGCATGGGCGGTGTCAAAAGTGGAGCTGCTGAGCTCGGGGCCAGCTCCCCAATAGCACCACTATAGCCAGGCCCTTGAAGGGAAGGAGCTGAAGGACACCTCCCTGGGAACTTCCTCCCTCTTTCTCAGGAATGTTGCCTAATCTCAGACCTTTGCCCTTGGGCCTCTGCCTGAGCTGGGTCAGCCATTTCTGTGATGATGGGGATCCTGGTCCCTGCCCATGCACTGACTTGTTCTCCTGACCTGCCTCATCACTGTAGGATTTTCCAGTGCTTGTCTGGTCACTGTCACTGTCCCTGCTTTGCTCCCATTTACCACTGGCCTGTCCTGTGCTGGATAGGTGTACTAGTTTGAAAACAAACCAGTGGGAGGTTCCAAGTCAGAACTACAATTTAATAGGAAAATTAAAATAAAGGCAGAAAACACTGGCTTAAACAGCCAGAGTCAGGATACAATCTGACACCCTGTTGGTCAGGGTGGTGGTAGCAGTCCGATTAAATGGTGGCTGCAGTACTGTTAAAGTGATAGATGTGGTTCTGTCAAAGCAGTGATCCTGTAGAAGGGTCTGGTGTTCCTCTGAAGGTCCAGTGGTGGTTATGTAGCTCTTGTCCTCTGGGAATCCAGTAGGTGAGAGTTGGCTGTGGTGTTCCAAACCCCAGATTATATCCAGGTAGGAATGCTTGGTTCCTCCCCCTGGGCAGAGCATCTCACAGTGAGCTGATGTAATTTTATGAGTCATGCAGTGAGGCTGGATGGCCCATAAACAGAAGATACCTCTCCAGAGGGAGTTATCAGGGATGTGTCATGGAAGAGATAAAGAACACTGCCCACCTGCTTTAACAGCTTATGAAGATGATAATACAATACATACTTCTGGTTACATCTTACATTGTAACCTAAGACAACAGGGCAGTGCCTTGCCAGCTCCGTTCACGCTGACCTGTCCTGTCACAGCTCCTGCTGTTCCCTGACAGTGAGTCCGGTGGAGTGCACAACTCTGCTCATGCTGAGCATAAATAAAGGCTTTACAGGTGACACCTGAACTCCTTCCCAGAGAAAGCAGAGAAGGTCCAAACCCATCCTTCCACTCGCCCAACAGTAAAGCTTGCTAAACAAGACAAGAATGCTGGCTACTCCTTGCCTCCCTACCTCAAATTCCCTATAAAATTTGGTCTCAGCATGACAGAGGCTGAAGAAGGGAAGATAGGACAGGTTACAGTAGGGAAAATGTCCAGAGACAGTATGGTCTGGTTTGAAGAAAGCACAAACAAGGCCTTGGAAATAAACTCTTTATTGCCAGCACAAGGATGTGGTCTGTGTTTGCTGTCTGGTGGCTCTTCAGCTCTCCAGTCACACACGTCGCTTGCCTCAGATGAGCTTTGGGCACTCTGCTCTATGACGTGCTCCGGCCTGGGCTGGAGGGATGGGCTATTGGGAAGACTATGGGTCCACAGAAGGGAGAGTGTCCTCAGCAGCACAGCTCTCCATTCTGCCTTGGGATGTGGGTGGGTTTGCGACAGGCCCTTGAAAATTCTCTTTGGGGGCTGGTGCAGGCCCAGATTGACTGACCCGCTCTGAGTCAGCAATCTGATTTGCCATGGTCCTTACATCTAAAGTGCTGGCTAAGGCTGTTGACTCTAGGTTCATTTTTCTCTCCAAGTTGTTCTTCACCGTTGCACAATCCTCAGGCTCCATGGTTTTGGCATACCCGGCCCCTTCTGCAGTGGCAGGCAACATTGCTTTCAGGCTCTGCTGTTCAGATGCTCCGGGGAATCCTTGTCCTGCTTCCATGCCCTGCCTTGGAAGTGTCTGGGTTGGCTGCAGTTGTCTGTTGGAGACATTTCCCCCAGGAAGCTCCAGGATTTCAGCGTACTCAAAGCTAGTGTCTTGCTCAAACTGAGGAGTTACAAAGGATTCCAAGGTGCAGTGAACACTCTCAACAACTTCTCTGGTGAGTGTGTCAAGGCAAGTCTGTGAAAGTGCTCTGTCCGCAGTGGCTGTTGCAGTGTCCTTGGATTTGTCTGCTTGGGTGGCTCTTCCGGCAATAGGCAGCTCCTTCCACCTGGCTTCCACCCCTGGCTCAGAAGCTTTGGATGTGCTGGATGCCAGACGGTCCCTCAAGATCTCCAACACTGTTGCTACAAGCTCTTTTGCCATCACTTTCATTTTCCAGCGGTGATCTAGAGAAGTATCCGAAAGTTCTACTCTCATGCTGCTACCTAAAAGTCTTTCTCTAATTTCCCTCTGTAAAAAGCTGACATGCTGATTCCCAGAAAACTTCAGCCTTTCCAACACTGTGCACCACAATGTCAGCCAGCTCTTCAAGCTTCTTGGCTTCTGTTGCAGTTGGTTGCTCAAACACAGCATTCAACAGGCCATTGGCAGTGCCATCTGGCTTCCTCTGGGAGTCAGCAGCAGTTCTGACCCTCCCGGGCAGTTTGGCATCCTCCTGGCCCAACTTACCTCTGGAGTAAGTTTGGCTCTCATCCAAAGCTGCTCTCCCTTTTCTGCATTCCCCTGATTTTCTGCTCTTGGGTGGGGGTAGGCTAGAAGATTTTTGAGGCTGCAGCCGCCGCTTACCCCGGCAGGCAGTGGTTCCTGGCAGTTTGGGG
>VZRS01014810.1:3768-18449 GCA_013398055.1 Ifrita kowaldi
GGGGCGGGGGATGCTGTGCGGGGTGTGCGGGGGATGCGGAGCGGGCCGGTGCGGTGCGGAGCGGTGCGGTGCGGTGCGCGCAGGCGGTGCCGCCCGTCCCCGCCCCGACGGAGCGTCCCGCGAGCGGAGCATCCCCCGAGCATCCCCCGGCCCCAAGCCTGGCCTCGGCCCCGCGCTCGGACAGCCCCCGCCCGCCGCATCGCTCCTTCCCACGGCAGGGGCCATTTCCTCACCCTGGCCAAGGTGCGGAGCCGGGCAGCGCGAAGGGGCTCGCAGCCTCCCGGGAGCGGCGCGGGCAGAGGCGGTGACAGCTCAGTGTCCCCTACGGGCTGGGGAGTCGCAGGCCACGGGCTANCCACCCCGACCCCCCGCCGGCCTTCTGCGGGCGGCCGGGATGGACACACGGGCCGGGATGGACACACGGGCCGGGGCCGGCCGAGGGACGCGGCGGCGGCGCCCCGCGGGACCGCGGCGATGTCCCCGCTCGCGGGGAGCCTCCTCCGCACCTCCCCGCGCCTCGCGGCGCTGCGAAGGGCGCAGAATCTTCCAGGAGCTGCGCCGAGCCCGACCCCCGTCGCAGGCAGGTTCCGGGAATCGCGCCCGAGCTGTCAGCGCGCCGCGGGGGCTGCGCGGGGGCGGCGGCTCCGCGCCGAGCGTGCCCGGGCTGCGNAAGCCTGGCCTCGGCCCCGCGCTCGGACAGCCCCCGCCCGCCGCATCGCTCCTTCCCACGGCAGGGGCCATTTCCTCACCCTGGCCAAGGTGCGGGGCCGGGCAGCGCGAAGGGGCTCGCAGCCTCCCGGGAGCGGCGCGGGCAGAGGCGGTGACAGCTCAGTGTCCCCTACGGGCTGGGGAGTCGCAGGCCACGGGCTAAAACCGCGGGGGTGATGGGGAACACCTGGCAGGGGCATCGTGCCCGGGGGTGAGGCTGTCCTGGCTGCCCTGGCGTCCGGGCTGCCCTCCATCCCCGGGAGCATCACCCACTGCGGGACAGAGCAGGACACACACGTGGATGTCCCACCCTGCTCCCACCCTGCCCTGTGTCTGTGCGTGACCTGGAGCGATCCCGGGGACCCTCCAGGGCTTCATGGAAACACGGAATGGGTTGGGTTGGGAGCTCACCTCGTTCCACCCCTGCCATGGGCAGGGACACCTCTCACCACATCACTGCCCACGAGGTTGGGCTCTTGCAGCTTCTCCCGGTGCTCCTCAGAGCAGCTGTGGCAGCAGCAAGTCCCGGGGCTGCTCAGCTCTCGGATCCCACTCTTGGTTCCCAAAGGCAGCAAACCCCAGCCCTGGTGTGCCTCATTCCCGGCCAGCCCGGGTTCCCTGGGGCAGCCGCTGCCACCCCCGGCTCCGGGGCAGTGCCGCAGTGACACGGTGGCTTCACAGCTCTGGCTGGGTGAGGTCAGCACCTCGCTCTTCCAGCTCTGTGGAATCTGCCTGGCAGCAGAGAGGGAAAGCATTTGCAGGAGCTGGAAGAGGATCACAGGAGGGTTTATGGCAGCAGTGAGCTCTCCAGGCTGTTCCACGGGGATAATCCCGTGGCACTGATGACCTCTCCCTGTCGCTGGTGGAGGAATTCCTGCTCTGGGGATGCTCCCAGTCTCTCCCACTCTCTCCATCTCCAAGTGGGAACTGAAATTAGGCCCAGAAAAGTTTTGCTCCACCAACATTTTTGCAGTGCTCAAAGCGGGCATCCCCAGGTCTGATGTTGCCCAGAGCAGCTGTGGCTGCCCCTGGATCCCTGGCAGTGCCCAAGGCCAGGCTGGACACTTGGAGCAGCCTGGGACAGTGGGAGGTGTCCCTGCCCATGGCAGGGGTGGCACTGGATGGGCTTTGAGGTCCCTCCCAACCCAACCCAGCGATTCTGATCTCAGGGTGTCCAGTGTCAGCTGGGACAGGGGCAGCTTCTGGGAGGCAGGGGATGGAAATTTCTCTCCCAGGAGATCTGCAGTAGCACAAGACAGGAATTTTTTGTTACAACAGAGTTGTTTCCCTTCCTGATATTCCTGAAAAACATCAAGATTTTGAAGGGCACAAAGGAACTGGAAAAGCCCTGGAAGAGTCGAGCCCTTGTGTACAAAATAGAGACCTTTCATCCTGAAAAGGCAAGTGTGGAGAGGAACAAACACACGGATGTGCCAGAGGGAGCTGCAGGAGGACAGGGGGAGGTGGGAACCTTCCCAGGGTCCAAACCCCTGAGCCAGCAGCTGGGAAGGGCAAGGCTGGAGCTGTGGAGCTTAAATCCCCAACTCCCATCATCTCACACCAGTTCACAGGGACACTGGCTCCAGCGGAGGCAGGAAAAGCAAGGCCAGCAAAGAGCAGGCCAGAACAGTGAGAAATGTGGATGCCAGGCACATCCCTGCACTCTGCTGGTGCAGAACTCAGCTGATCAGTGGAACAAGTCCCTAACCTGGGCTTTACCACTGCTCTTCCATGCACTTCCCCTGACAAGCTCCTACAAACAACCCCTTCCCTGCTGTGGCCTTGGCTAAGGCAAGGTTTGGAATCATTAATTCCTTCAGCAAGTTTCCTAGGAAAGCTGGATGCGTTCCCTAAAAGGGTTCTGCAGGTTTGGGCTCAGAAGGGTCTGGTCGAGTCCAGCTGGGAAGACGGGCGGTAAATCAAAGCATCACATAGATAACACTGGAATAAAGTTATTTTTATCCCCCATTTTTTCAAAAGTCTGGACTATGGAGAGAAGGAACAGCTTTGACGACACAGCTCCTTCTATCCAATAAATGCTGGAGCTGCACAGCTTTTCTTCCCTCTGGAATTCCCAATATATTTTTTTTCCCCCTCTGGTTTTTCCAAGCCCTCTCAAGTGCTCCTTGATGTATTCCCAGCCAAAGCTGATCTCCATTTCTGGAGCCTTTCACCGTGGGATGGGGAGGAGGGGATGAGGCACGGCTGCGGTGCCACAGACATGGAGGGGTTTGGTCACCTTCCAAGGAGGCCCTGGTGGATGTGACAGAGTCCAGCTGGGAGCTGGGAGAGGGTGACCAGGGTGGGGCAGGAGGGACCTGGCAGGCTCTGCCCATAAAAGTCAACGAGTTTGGGAATTTTGATTGAGGCAGAATTTAGGAGATGAAAAACGAGAGTGGAAAGGAAGGAAAATCTTCATGGAAACCCAAAAAGCAGCTGGGCACCACCCTCCCTCCTCATCCCCAGCATGCAGTCGATGGATAATTGGGGTTATCCATGAGGAATTGCTGGAGCTTTTCCATCTGGGTGACACTTTGTGAGCTTCCCTCCCTGGCAGAGAGCTCCGAGGGGCTGGAGAAACTTGTGGGTCACCTCAGCCTCAGGACCTTGGCAAGGGCTGGGGTTAAAAGTGGGGTGCAGGAGAGAAGGAGCACGGGTCCATTGGCACTGGGGGGAAGCCACTGGAATAACTTGGGGTATTTGCATCCCTGCACTGAAGGTAAATTGGGAAGAAGTTCATTTTTCTGGAGTGATGACATCATCAGGCTGGACCTGCAAAAATGATAACCCTTCTTCAAACTGGAACAACTCATTTCTTCTTTTAACACTGAAATGATTCCATTTCCATCATCTGGAAGCACTTGAAAAACCTGTTATAAAATGTAACAGCCAGGGACTTTAAACTGCTCCCTCTTCCCTCTCTCACCAAAGGACAAAGGAATCCGGGAGAGGAGCTGGGACAATCCCGATCTCCTGCTCTGGGATGCAGCCTGGGATGGTGGGAGGTGTCCCTGCTGCAGTGAGATGAGCTTTAAGGTTCTTCTGACCAAACCAGCCCGGGATTCCGTGATTCCATGAGTATTCTGGGAGCCACTGGGATGTTCAGTGCTGGCCCCGGGGGTCAGGAATGTTGTCAGAAGAATCCCTGATCCTCCCCTTTCCATTTTGTCTCCTCCAAACCGAGCCCCCGGCTCCCGGGATCCGACGATCAGGAGGTGCACAAAACCCTTCCCTCCTATTTAATTCCTCCCTGGAGAAGCTGAGCTCTCCGGGTCCACAGGAATTATTTAAATCCCTGCCTCCAGCCTCGCCACAGCTGCCCCTCAGACGCACCATTCCCTGTCCGTCCCCCACAACCCAGGCATGGCTCTCCCTGTCGGAGCCGCCCGTCTGAAGAGCAGCTGAAGGTCACTGCCAGCTGCTCTGCCAGCGTGGGGGAACGGGAATGGCTCTGCTGCAGAGGCTCCCCAGCAGCGTTTGCTGCCGGAGCTGGCAGGGCTGGTGGCTGTTCCGTTCGTGCAGAGCCTCTCCTCGGAGCGCACAGCCGAGGGAAGGGAATTCGCTCCCCTCCTTTGCTGCAGTGGGCTGCACTCTGCAGCAACGTGTGGCAAAAATACATTGCAGGCACTGCAGCAGGAGCAAACCCTCTCCGTGTGCTCCGCGGTATCCGCGCTGGAACAGGCTCTCTCTATTCCCTCCTTCACATCCTTCTGACCTTTAAGACACGGGAAATTTCTCTGCCTCTAAAATGAAAATCCGGGCCGTGGGGGTGAGGTGGGAGGGAGGGGGAGCAGCCACGGCCCTGCCCCGGGCGGCTCCCGGCCCCTGAGCACTGCCCAGCCCAACGGGAAAGGGAAAACAGGGATAAATAATCCCCCTGTGCCAGATGAGGGCTGGTGTGGCCGTGGGAGGGGACACGGTGCCTCGCTCCGCTGGGGTTTGTGCCGCTCACAAGCGAACGCCTGGCGGTGGAATCAGACGGGTTTTTAAGGATCTGGAGCATCTTTTAGGTCCCTTCCCACCCGAAGCGTTCCAGGATTCCACGCTCAGGATTCCACGTTCCAGGATTGCAGCCGCGTGCTGCCGTGCTCGGAGCACGTGTGGGGCTGTGTGTGCGGGGAGGAGCTGCAGAGCTGCTCCGACAGAAACGCCACCGAGGACGGCTCCAGGGCAGGCCACAGGAACGGCCAGCAGCGACCATTTCCTCATGGGAACAGCCTCCACCCGGCGATCCCGCTGTCTCCTCCATCGGGGGTCACTGCCGGGATCGCCCTGGCTTTGAACATCCCGGGAAATGCCGATTCCAGCCTCAGGACCGTGTCCGTACCACACCCTCCGCATTTCCCTTGCAGCACCTGCTTTCCTGCCGCGCTCGGGTCATTTACAGCTCCCGAGCAGCTCCGAATCGCTCCTGGCACCTCCGCGGGTTTCCCTTCTGGGGTGGTTTTGGAGGCGCTGCCGTGCCCAGGCTCCGGGTGCCTCCGCGGGCAGCGCAGCGGAGCCGAGCAGAGGCAGCTGCAGCCCGGCGGGGCTCCCAAAGCAGCGTCACCGGGGATCTCTGGGGTAAAGCCGCACCTCCCTGTGCCCGGGGGCTTCCTTCTGGTGAGCCCCTTGCAGCAGGAGGGGTGGGCGGCACTGGGACGTGCACACGGCGAAGGCTTTGCTGTCCCCTCAGCCTTGGTTTGGCACCTCATCCCCAAAGCCCGGGATCTGGGCACGCGTTTAATGCCATGTTCCTTGAGGGAATGGATTAAACCCACAGGGGTAGGTGGTGGTGGCACAAGGCTTCAGGGACTTGTCTCCAGCTCTTTCTCAGCCCCAGGCTCTCCTTTTCTCCCTCCTGTGCTCCCGAGGGATTTCCAGGAGTTTATCTGCTGCGTCCATGGGAAAGGAAAGGAATAATCGACGCCAGGCCTGGGTGGAGGGAATTCTGCTGCCTGCTGCAAAGCCCAGGGAAAGGAATAAAATTCCATGACCTTCGGTGGATGGGGCACAGGGGTGGGTCCACAACAACTGATCCCATTTATCCTGCTATTTTCCATGAGGGAAGATCCCACGGCAGGAGGTGGCCTCAGCCATCCCGCTGCAGCTGCGTGGGGTCCAGGCAGTGGGAAAAAGGGTGGTGCTCCCAGATCCACGGGGCTTGCAAAAGCTGCTTCCCAAATCAGATTTTAGGAGGTTTGGATACTCCTGGGAATGTATTTTAGCAGAAACTGTTGGAGATTTGCTTTAAGCTGAAAGAGGGCAGGGCTGGATGGGAGATTGGGAAGGGATTGTTCCCTGTGAGGGAGGGCAGGCCCTGGCACAGGGTGCCCAGAGCAGCTGTGGCTGCCCCTGGATCCCTGGCAGTGCCCAAGGCCAGGCTGGACATTGGGGCTTGGAGCAGCCTGGGACAGTGGGAGGTGTCCCTGCCCATGGCAGGGGTGGCACTGGATGGGCTTTGAGGTCCTTTTCAACTCAAACCAGACTGGAATTCCAGGATTTCTTTCCAGAGTGGCGCTGGGGTGGAAGCAGATCCCCTAAGGAAGGAGGTTCCCCCTGAAGGTCTCCTGTTCCTGCATCCACACTCTCCTTGCCCAGGCGTGGCTGCCCCAGGCACGTCCCACCCCTCACACGGACAGGATGCCCTCTCCAGGAGGTCACCACGAGCTGAGGACTGCACAGGTTTGGCATCTTTGGGGTTTTCCTCACCCAGCTGGAGGTGGTGAAGGTTGGTGTGGGCAGCTCCTGGCCTCAGTCCCACAATCCCAACAGCCCCATCCCGCTGGGTTTAGTGGATCAGAGACTGAGTAAACTCCCGGTTTTTTGGTCTATTACCCTCTTAGCATTTAAAAATAGAGCTGTTACTAAGCAATGGCAGTGAGCAGAACGCCAGGCCTACTGAGGATCCTTCCTGGGAACAGGTATTTTTCCCAGCCCAAGTGCTGTAAACATTGTGGGATGAGGAATTATGAATCAGAGCCTTCCCTCCCTCCCATTCCCACCGCTGCTCCCCCATTATCCCCCAAAACAGCAGCAGCAACATCAGGAGCTGTTTGTTTTCCCTCTGCCTTGGTCTGCAGGGCAGATTTCCCAACCTTTCCACACATCTTTCCAGAAAAAAAGGGAAAAGAAGTGGGATGATATTGCCATGGAGTGGGGGAACCACGGGGGCGGGAGCTGCAGGAGTCCCAGCACTGCCCACATCCCCAAGTGCCACATCCACAGCGCTGTGAAACCCCTCCAGGGATGGGGACTCCCTACATCCACTGCTTCTCCAGCTCCTTTCCCTTCCTGGGGCTCAGTATCCCTGCACAAAGCCAAGAGCAGCACTGGTGTGCAAGGGAAATACATGGAATTAATAAAGAGATGAAGAGAAATTGGAAAAACAGCTGTAATTTTCCTACGTGGGGTTCAAATCCTTGTCAGCCCCAGCAGCTCTCCCAAATCCCTCATGGATTTATGGCAGCAGAATCTTTTGCAGTGGGTTTTTAGGACCAGCTTTGGGATAAAGTCTCTTCTGACAGGGTTAGAATAGGGCAGGAATTCTCATTAAATACAAGAAGTGACATTTTCAATTAAGCAAGAGGAAAAAAGCAGCTGGGAATTGATAGGACTGCTCCAGAAAATGGGGAGAAATGTCATAAAAAATGGGAAGATGCAGCTGGAGAAGCCTGGGTATTAAAAATCACACTCAGGCATTCAAATTATCCAAAGGAATGATGGATTTGTCCCTTCTCCAGGCTCTTTTGAGTCAAAATAACCGGGAATGCAGCAGTGGAGAGGCTGAGCTTGGCTTTCCCCACATGCCATGTGGGATGGGGAGGCTCAGCCCATCCCAGTAGTTCTTTGGGAATCCAGAGCTCCTCTCATTTTTAGCAGCAGGATTTCAGGATTCCTGGCCCTCATTAAATGGAGGATTTGGGATTTGAGGCCGGAATCAGGGGACTTGAGGAGCCACACGTGCAGAGCTGGAAGGCAGCGAGGGGTGATGGCTCCGTGTGCTCCCCGAGCAGCACTCCCCTTGGACTGGCTCATGGAACTACTAAATAGGATAAGGTGAGGAAAACTGGGATGAGCAAATCATTCCCCAGTCCAATTCCTGCATCCCCTTTTTTGCCAACCACACAGGGATGGGGCTTTTTTCCTGGGAAGTCCCTGAGTTCAACTCAGAGGCTGCAGCTTAGAGGGGACCAGGTGGGAATGCTCTCGACCCTTCTGCTTGCTCCAAAGGGGGCCATAACTCGGGAATGGGGAATGGCCGGAACCCAGATTCCATTTACCCCAGTGCCAGCATCCTCCTCTGTCCCAGGGACACGGAATCCCTGGGAATGTCCCCACACATCCCCCTTCAACCCCAGCACCCAGGAGCTCCCACTGCTCCGGGATCCAGGGGCTGCTCGCAGTTACAGATTCTGCCCAGCTCTGTTGTTTCCCTCTTTGGCCAAAGTAAAACCTTTTTAATTCCCCCACAAAGTGACTGAAACTCGTTTTCCTCTGTTAATGCTCCCAACTCCTCCCACATCCCCAGTCCAGCGGCGGAGCTGATGAAGGAGCTGGGAGGAGGACGCTGCCTCCCCCTCAGCCTCGCCTCCCCGAGCAGAGCCCAGTTAAAGCCTCTGTGCTCAGATGCTGCTCCAAGGCTTCAGCTCGGTGATCCTGGAGGTCTTTTCCACCCTAAAGAATTCTGTGATCCCGTGTTTCTCTCCAAATGCCTTTGCTGAATTTTTCATTGCCCTCGCAAGGCTCCGGAGCAGCTGCCAGTCTGGGGTTGGGTTATGGAATGTGGCTGCTCCCTGCCTGGCCAGAGAGCCCCAGGAGCTCTTCCCGGGGTCAGGAGAAGGCTTTGGTGGGATCCCCTTGACTCCTCCCCACCCATCATGGGTGCTGCTGTGTTCCCCCTCCTGAGGGTCCCTGGATTTTCCTTCCCCCTCCACAAAGGACTCAGCCCTCCATAATTTATAACCAACATTTCTTGTCCGTGCTCTAGGACAGACACTGCAAAAACCCCTAAAAAATTTATTTTCTTCAGGAAAAAATAGCAAGTGGCTGTGGAAGGAGCTGGTGCCTGGCAGTGGCTGCTCCCTGTTCCCAAGCTGGCACAGGGATGCTCCGTGCACGGAGCCGAGCCAAGGCAGGGGACGTGGCTGGGGAGCACAAGGAGTGGGAGCCTCCATTTCCACCTCCTCTTGTGTTTATCCAGCCCTTCCATGGAATTCCATCCTGGGCACTGCAAGCTCTGTTAGGGAGGGAATCCCTCAGTTAGGGGGTGAATCCAGTGGGGCTCCAGCAAGGCTCCCCCATCCTGCTGGGAATGGGGGGGATCCAGCCTGGCACTGCAGCCCTGGGTAGGGCACAGCCTTCCCACAGTGAGGGCGGGCTCCCGAAGTTCCACCTCCATGTGATGGGGGAATCATGGAATCCTACATGGATTTGGGTTGGGAGGTGCCTCAAAGCTCATCCCATCCCACCCCTGCCATGGGCAGGGACACCTCCCACTGTCCCAGGCTGCTCCCAGCCCCAATGTCCAGCCTGGCCTGGGGCACTGCCAGGGATCCAGGGGCAGCCACAGCTGCTCTGGGCACCCTGTGCCAGGGCCTGCCCACCCTCCCAGGGAACAATTCCTTCCCAATATCCCATCCAGCCCTGCCCTCTGGCAGTGGGAAGCCATTCCCTGGGTCCTGTCTCTCCATCCCCTGTCCCCAGTCCCTCTCCAGCTCTCCTGGAGCCCCTTTAGGGAAACCGCAGGGGCTGAATCTCAAAAACTCCACAGCGAAGTGATCCAGGACACGCTTGGAGGAGGAGGATTTGTTTCCAAACACATGAAAGTGCATAAAGAGCCTTTTATATCCCTTTTTTCTTGCATGGAGAGAGCAGGAGTTGCCCAGAGCAGAGGATCTCTGAGAGCTGAAGACCAGGAGATTCCCAGCAGGATCTCTGCAGGACACGACTCCTGCAATGGGATGTGATCCGTGCTCAGGATGTCTCCAAGTCTCCGTTTGTTTTTCGCCTCTGGAGCTGAAGGAGCTGCAGGGAAGTGGATTTGTTAAAATTCAGCTCAGCCCATCCTCCCTGACAACCGAGGGAGACAGGGGAGGCTGCGAGAGCTCCACGCCGCTGAATCATCCGGCTCTCCTGCAGGAGAGGCTCCTTCCCTTGGAACGAGCGGGCAAGGGACAGGAAAATCACGGCTACTCCTCGTGATGAGTATCACAGCAGGGGGAAGGGGTGGATTCCTGCCTTTTCCCTTCGAGTCCCACTAAAGGCAGGCGGCTGGATGGAATTCCTCCCATTCCTGTGCTTGGAGAGGCCAACAGCATGGGCTTGGCTCCAACCCCACGGGAGGAGCTGCAACAGCAGCTCCCTTCAGGAGACCATGGATGGGATGGGTGGGGTGGTCCGTGGTGGAAAGGATGGAATGCACAGGGATAAAGACGTGTCCCTGCCCTTGTGGTCTGCTCCGACTCCACATCCCTGGAATGTCCAAGGCCAGCTTGGATGGATCTTGGAGCAACCTGGGATAGGGGAAGGTGTCCCTGTCCATGGGGTGGGACGAGATGAGCTTTCAGATCCCTCCCAGCCCCAGCCATTCTGGGATTCTGGGATCCTGGCAGTGCCAAGGGAGCTTCCCAAGATCATTATTTTGAAGGCTGGAATGTTTCACGTGTTCCAAGTTGGATATTTGAACAATTCTTTAATTTCAGCGGGTTGGTTGTGTGTGAACATGCAAGGAAAATCCATGGCTTAGCAAACAAACATACGGAAAGGAGGGTTTGGAGAAGTTTTTCCTGGTAAATTACATTTACTAATTTCTTTCCAGCCTCTCTGGTTTCCGTATGGATTCAAGAGGTGCTGATGAGGCAGAAAGCACCGGGAAAGGAGCAGGAATTTGCACCAGGTCGCGTTTGTTCCTCTAGGGAAGGAGGATGGAGGGTGGCCCCGGGGGGATGTGCCCAGGGATACTTGGGAACCCAGAGCCACAAAGGCCGGGAATGGGATGAAGCACCCGGCCCTCGGCTCGGTGTAAATCCATTATCTCATCCTGGCCTAAAAATAACCACTCCAAATTATTCCGAGCTCTGCACAGGCTGCTGCTTCCTCCTCACACTTAGTCATAAACCCTTTAATCAATATTAATGTTGTCAGCCCAGGCACGTTCCTGCCTTGTGCCGAGCAGCCCAGCACGGAGCTGTTCTCCAGGGACAGCGGCTCCGGCGGGATCCTGCCGTGGATGAGGCCGTGGGGCTGCTCCCTGGGGCATTGCCATGGGAAAAGCTCCTCTGTCCCTCCACTCGGTTCCACCCCACGTCCATTTCTGTCACACCCCACAAGGCTCTGGGACACCTCTCGCCCCTCCCTCACGGGAGAGAATCCGGAGGGTCCAACTCCCACCTCAGACCAAGTTGGGAAGAGTTTGGTCGAATCCCTGGAAAAGTTTGGGGCTCCTGAAAGCCCCAGAGGTGGCACCTGTGTGGCCACGTGGGTGTGAAGTCAGATGTGTAATGCACCCACCCTCAGGGTGTGCAGCACCCAGCCGGAACAGGGGTTTATCCCTTCCCAAATTCCTCGCTGTTTCCCGCTATAAATCACAAACTGGTACCTGCTCCGCTCTCCTGATCCAGCAGCAATAGTTTAATACCACTATTAATCATCATTAATTATTCATGGAGTGCTTGTGCACTTAAGGAAATGAATGGCCTGGGACTGGCTGAGTGGCAGTGTTGGATTTCCAGTGGTTATCTCCCAGTTAATTGGGAGATGCTTTCCATGCACAAAGGCGATGACTGCAGCGCATTAATTTTTGATGGGAAAAAATTCCAGAGATCAATTTAACGTTAATATTAAACCGGCTGTGAATAAACATTTCATTAAAATGAAACTGGATTTTTCACATCAGCACATCTGTTTACCTTGCTGCCAGCCCATTGGAATAAAAGCATGGAAATCCACTCAGCAGGGAGCAGCGCAGGGAGCTGGGCTCCCTCATCCCGGAAATCCCTGCTCCAGTGGGGCTGCAGGAACACAGTCTGTTCCCACCAAACACTTCTGGAATGGGTTGGCTTGGAAGAGACCTTGAAGCCCTTGAAGTCATTCCAGCCCCGTGCCATGGGCAGGGACACTTCCACTGGACCAGGCTGAATTCACAGGGAACAATTCCTTCCCAATATCCCATCCAGCCCTGCCCTCTGGCAGTGGGAAACCATTCCCTGTGTCCTGTCCCTCCATCCCTTGTCCCCAGTCCCTCTCCAGCTCTCCTGGAGCCCCTTTAGGCCCTGCAAGGGGCTCTGAGGTGTCCCTGGAACTTTTCCCACCAGCAGGACCCGAACAGCTGCAGTCCCAGCACTTTCAGTGATGGAGGGAGCAGCAGGAGAAATCCAGGGACTTTTAGGACTCCAGGAGCCACGCTGGGATTGCAATGGGGAAAAAAGCTGTGGACAGCATTCCACACGGGGTGCTGATAAGGAAAACTCTTTTCCCGAAGATCCAACCCAAACCTCCCCGAGGCTTTTTCCTGTCACTCATTCCCTGGGAGCAGAGCCCGATCCCCGCCCGGCTGTGCCCTCCTGTCAGGGAGCTCTGGGAACATCCGTGTTTTGAGGCTTTTTGGGGATGGATATTGGGAATGACTCCCTGGAAACCAGAGCGACCAGGAGCACAAAGAAGCAATCCGTGCCCAGCCCATGCCCTTGGCGTTTCTGGGATGAGCTGGCTCGGGAGTTCTGCATGATAATGGGAAAATTAGAGACAGGAGCTGCCACCAGGAGGGATCTTCGAAATAATTCAGGGATGAGGAGCAGCACAGGAGGGGGCAGGAGCTGCTGATCCATCATCGGGAATTGATGCAGGTGAAGCACCTCCAGAAATGATAAATTGGGGAATGGGAGGAGGAGGAGGCGGAGGCGGAGGAGGAGGAAAAACCATTGGAAGAATGAAATAATCAGGCAGCGAAGGTGCTGCTCGCCTTCCCTTGCCCCGGGGATGGAGGAGCTGTGGGATGGATGTCAGGAGTGCAGCCATGGATCACGGAGAGGCTGGAATGTGTCTGAGCCGCTGAGGAGTGAGACACCGAAGTGCTGGGCTGGAGACACCCCACGAGGAGGGAGGAGCCGGTACAGGATGGATGAGGATTGGTAAAACTCGGAAAACGGGAAGAGCCCGAAATCCTGGCTGCTTCAGCAGGAGGAAAGGATCATGGAACAACCTCTCCATCCCAAAAACAATCCAAAGGGAGCTCCAGAGCCAGGGAGCTGCCNATCATGGAACAACCTCTCCATCCCAAAAACAATCCAAAGGGAGCTCCAGAGCCAGGGAGCTGCCGCCAGGGGCTGGTACAGCAGCTGGGGGTACAGCACCAGGGAATCATGGAATGGTTTGGTTGGAAGGCACCTTCCAGCTGCTCTCTGTCCCACGGGCAGGGACACCTCCCTGGGTACCCAGCTTCCCTGGGCATCCTGCTCCAGTGCCTCCCTCGGGAAACCGGGCTCCATCGGATTGCTTGGAATCCAAAATGGATTCATGCCAAGCATTCCAGCGAATCTGCATTTCTTCCCGATGGGCACGAGGAGCTGGGGAATTAAATCCCTCCTCGGGAAGGAGCGGTGGCAGAGGTCAGAAAAAAGATATTAAAAAATCTGTGAGTGGTGTAAAATGGGAACAGGGACCTGGATCAAACATGAGGTCAAGGACAGAAACAGGGAAAGGATTTAGAGGGGAAAAAATAACTTTATAGAGCACGGGAAGTATAAAAACTGAGAGTGAGGCAAGAGAGCAAAGGCCACCGTGTCACCAACCCCCCGGGGACGAGTCCGGGGTGTTCCAAGAGCAAAGGGACGGAGGGATGGAGGGATCACAGAAGGTTCAGACGCTTTGGCTGAACTTTAAATGTGTGCAAGCTCTTGGAAGTAGGGCAGGACATCAAATAAAGCCATGCCCAGGTGAGCCATGGCCCGGCCCCACCCCAGGCTGCTGGAAAAGGAGCAAAAAGTCAAAATTTCCCCTAAGTAGTGAAAAATCAGCTAAAATGGATAAAGCCAGGCTCATCCAGGTTTTATCAGGCACAAGGAAGATGTGACAACCAGGCTTCCCCAGCACCCTGGGTGCAGCCACTGCACAAAAATACAGCATCTCACCCTTGAGTCCCTCCTTTTGGGGATTGTTTTTACTGACAGGTTCTGGCTTTTTCCTCCCTTTTTTAAATGCTAAATTATTTGCCAGGCTTTATTTTTAAACCTGTGGAGCCCACACAACCTGAGTTTTAAAATTTTATTTTTATAGATATATAAAATATATGTAAAATATAGAAATATATATTATACATTATAATAAATATATTTTATTATAAATAATATATATTTTATATGATCTATTTTATATATAATTATATAAAAATAGAATATCTATTTATATATACTTTTTTTTTCACCCCTTTCCATCTGGAAAGCCCCTTTGAACTCATTCCATTAACTACATTCCCTATTCCAGGGAATTAACCTAGCTCCTTACTCAATCCAAGGAAACTTAAATTAACCAGGAAGGAATTTGGAGGAGAGCAGCTTCTATATTTACACGGCAACGAGAGGTGCAAACACGAGGCTGAGCCTTTGCTGGTGTAAAACTGAGCAGATATTTCTAATTTTATGAACAGTCCAGAGAGTTTCTGCGGGAATATTTCCTGTACGGGCTCGTGCCTAAAAACATCTGTGTGATCCAGGCAGGGATTGGGAATTTTGGGAGTTTGTCTGGGAATTTGCTACACACACACACTCTGTGTCCTGGTTTTAATCTGGCTCCAAGCTGCTCTCCTCTCAATAATTGGTATTTTGGGTTCCTTTTGCATCCCTGAGTTGGGAGCGGCCGGTGCTGAGCCTGCCTTTCCAAACGGGCGTCTTTCCTTGGATCCCTTCTCCCATTAATGATTCCCACGGAACTGGAGGGAAGGGAGGCATCCCAGGGGAGCTGGACAGGCTGGAGAGGGGGAATTCTGTCCCTGTGCC
>VZRS01014815.1:1406-63916 GCA_013398055.1 Ifrita kowaldi
GGGGGGGTGAATGGTGGCGGGCGGCTGGTGCAGGGAATGCTCGTCAGCCGAAGCAATGCCAGCTGAGACTCCGGCTCAGGAGGGTGTACTGTTTGGTGGTCTATCTTCCGTTCTTCAGAGTTGTGCTCACACTTCAGTTCCCAGCGTCTCCTGCCTGCGTCTGCTGCATGGTCTGTATTCGGTGTGGCCTCTGTTGGGGTGCCAGTAGCAAACAAGCTCAGTATCGTCTTACTTCCTGTTGTCAGAGCAAGGCATGCACTCTTTTGTTTTTCCCCACTCGAGTGATCAGTTGCCTATCATTGCTGTAGGGTTGCTTCTGCTTATGTCAGGCAACTTTCCTCTTAGTCTTTCCTTACGTTTTTACCCATTCTACATATCTATATATATATTACACCATTGTATCTACTCAACATAATTGTGCCTCTCTGTGGGATGTGTGGCTGGTCTGAGCCTACATACACCCACTTTCTTCTGTGCCTAGTATTACTCTGCTAGTTGGTGGAGACACAAACAGCTCCATGACGTGATGTGTCATTGCCGTGCCCCTCCTGTCCCATGCCGAGCCCGTATCTCGAGTGGCTGTGGCTCTGTGGTGAGCTCTGGCTGTAGGGGGAAATAGTACTGCTCTTTCTGTGCTCTCTGGCCGTATGTTCACACCTCCTCTTTGTGTCAGCTTTAGCAATCCTGTGGTTTCTGGGATGTAGAGGAAGTTGGAGAAGGAAGGTTGATTGGTTGAATGGCTTAGCCTTGGCAGAAGTTGGAGTTCCTGTTCTTCCCTCCTTTGCTCCTGTCTCTGCTGCCAGTTTGTCGCTGGCTGCTTCTCCCACGGGTTTTTTGGTGGCTGTGACGTGTGTTGTTGGATCCTTCAATGAGCTGGGTGCCCTGGCAGAAGAGACTGGATGGTTCTCTGCCAGGTTAGTGAGTTGTGTCAGCATCTCAGTGGGTGTGAAACCTACTAAAGCTTATGGGGAGTAGAGAGAGGAAACTTCACTGCCAGAAGCGAAGCTAGAGGAAGGTAGTGCAGAGTGAGACCTCCCTTAGAGCTGCAGGGAACTTCTACATTGGCTTAGCTGTTTCACAAAACTTTGTCCTGAGCTGGACATGCTTCTAGTGTGTGTACTTTCTGAGACAACTGTATTTACTGTTGGTCCATCCCATTTGGTGACAATGCAGTTGTAGACTGGCATAATTTAACCACAGGACTATATCAGTAGTTGCATTTTTTTAAATTACTGATACCTGCTGAAGTATTAAGTACACTTAAGAAAACAAGAAGTTGTGACTAAAATTTGTGAGCAGAAGTATACTGTTGTTGCTTCAAGGTAAGTCATACTAGTTCATTTGAATTCACTTCGTAGCATTCTTCTTTTGCCCTTCTTGGTTCCTTTCCTTCAAGGAAAAGAAACTGGAGAAAACCCTTTGTTAGGGTCTTCTAGTACCTCATGATCTTTTTCCCAGTCCAATACTACTATCTTTGAAGAAGTTGCAGAAAACCTTATGGTGTAATCACTTGATGCCAGCAAAACATCCTTCCAACCTTTAACTGATAGGAAATGGTTAAAATCGCGAGGCAAAATTCCTGTAGTATTTCTGAAAAAAGTTCATAACTCTCATTATTAGTCATTAATACTTGCTGTTATAATTTTGGTTATTCTTAGTGTTTGCATGAGTTACACAACCCAAACACTAGGAGCCTTATGAATGAAGGTTACTGCAGTGGTTTTATTGAGGGATGATAGAGACACTAATGTAGAGCAAGGTCGTGACAAAGTGCTATATTCTTGCAGGGAGTAGTGTGGACATAAAGCACCTCCTTGCTCTGTGTTCCTTGTAGCAAAGCCGAGCTGCAGCTTTCTCCTGACCTTGCTGAGCAGGAGGGTGTAGCCTCTGTCCTTCCCATCAGTATACTTGTCAGAGCTGTTGAATAAACCTGTGGGAGGTATGTAGGGAATAGAAATGTCACTGGTTACTTTCTTAGGGTCATGGAGAGAACTGGGAGGACATGGGTGAATCAGAGTTCCTGAGTCACTGAATCCCTGTTTTCAAGGGGAACTATTTAAATCTTTCAAAACATGCTACTACAGGCAGCTTCAGCCACATGGCTTCCTTGCTTGCCTATTTCTCGTGAAGTTCTCATTGATATTTCTTGGCTTTGAGGTTTAATTGAGCCCCAAATCACAGAACCCAAGGCCTCTTTCCTTCCATAAATGCTTGTGAAGGGACCATGGATTATAGCTGTTGAGGTGCTGATATATTATTAGGTATATGATTAGATAATAATGGCTATAAAGGTTCACATCAGAAGTGTGATGTGATGTGATCAGAAGTGTGATTATTTCATAGCAAGGCATACTTTTTCTTTCTCCCTCCAGTAGACGATAAAGAAATCTTTGAATTATAAAACTTGAAGCAATAATGGCTTATTGCATCACTAGATTTGTAAACTTACAACATGCCGAAGTTTGGAGTTGGGGACTTGACATTTAGAAACTGATTTTTAAGGTGGTGGGAAATGCTGTGAGTTCAAGCAAACTTTTGCAAATGTGTAGTCATGTTTTTTTACCTAAATCTGCTTTGAAAATAATCTTGCTGAAATCACGTGCTTTTCTGTCACGATCCCTTCTCCTAAAGCATGGACAGACCAAAGATCTAGCAAGGAAATGCGTGTACAGTTCTTCCACAATGTGTCAATGACTTCCCATCAAATGAAGAAGTTGCCTGAGGAGGGGCCTTGGAGCAGTCCTTGAACAATAAGAACTGAGCTGTGCTAGCAAGTTCTGTGTATATAATCAGGCATTCCTACAGTTGTTTTTTTATATGCAAATAGCATTGTGAAATAATTTTCTCCTTTAAACAATGAGAGTTTAAGTTTCAGAGTTTAATGGAACAGGCTTTTACATTGCTGTTTCATTGTAATTTTTTCTTCTTCTGCCTATAGAATGTTTTTTCTCAGTGAGGTATCGCTGTAGCAACCACATGAATCACTGGAGCTAAATATTTAAAAGGAGAACCAATTTTAACTAATGTGGAAATACAGCTGCTCTAAGTAGCAGTTAACAATTTTGATAAACAACAAATAATAGAAAAGCAAAATTCAATTGCTTGCAACATGTGCCATTGTAGAACTCTTTTCAAAAACTTTCAGGCTGATCCAGTCTTTAAAAATGCTTTAGCAAAAAGCTCTGTGTTTTTGAGATAATTTCTTTGTCCTTATCTGTCACTGTTGCTGAAGTTTAAATTTTTTTGCTTTTAAATTTGTATTCATTTCCTGAGACCCCAGCTGCAGAACAGATGATGGGCGAATGGGGTAGATCAAAATATAAATGAAACTGTCGTCAATTACCGTTCTTAGTAAAAGTGTTTCTGGGTAGAACTGGTGGTTACAGTGTATTCCCTTCAAAGGGACTCCTGAGGAGTCTTCCATTTAGTCTGTGCTAGAGCATCAGGCCTGTGGTGTAAGACTGGCCAGTCACTGGAGTTCCCTTCTACATGCTGCCTTTCTTCTTCTGTGGCTGTGGCCCTGCTCTGCCTACATGGGGCCAGCTGAGGTGGACTTCATGTTTATCGAGGGGATGCAGGCTGAAGAGGTCACTTGTGCCACTTTCTGGCTTTCTAGATTTATGATGTATTTTTTTCTCTCTTCTATTGCACTGTGTAACCAAAGGTTTGTCACTAAGCATCTGTTTCCCAAATAATAGGAAACGTTTTGTGACTTAAACTATGAGTAATATAAGAAAGTGACTTATTTAACCTATTTGGAATATGTTGTGTTTAGTAGTCAGAGAAATTATCAAAAGTGCCTAACTCGTATACTTTGTTCTGCTTATTACCTTCTGGAGAAAATGTAGAAATAGGAACATCAGTAGAGTT
Source organism: Ifrita kowaldi (assembly GCA_013398055.1). Lineage (NCBI taxonomy): Eukaryota > Metazoa > Chordata > Aves > Passeriformes > Cinclosomatidae > Ifrita > Ifrita kowaldi. The sequence goes on from VZRS01014815.1 coordinate 5,277, forward strand.
GTCCCTTCAGTGCTGAGTTCCAGTAGGAAGGGTGCTGTAGGGCAGCTGCTTCCCAACCTGCTGTGAGTGCCAACAAACCCCTCGTGTTCAGCCTGGGTTTATAGCTCAGCCCATCTGCGTGGATGTGGCTCCACTGAAATCACCGAGGCTGCTCCTGGGGGTGAACTCAGCCACATTTCAAGTGTGAAGAGGGATGTGACCAAGAACTCTGCATACAAAATCTGTTTTGCTCAGACTTACCTAGCTGTTTTAGAACAAATTTCCAAAGAAATGTTTGGTCTGGGCTTTCTGCCCTTGGTGTTTGGGACTGAAAAGCAAGTTTGCAGTGTACTTGGCAGGGGAGGGTGGAAAGTATTGCAGAAGAATAGGAAAAAAAGATACAATAAGTCAAAAGAAAAAGCTGCCAAGCATTTGCTTGTGAGCTTGCATTTAGCATTTTTCGTACTTACGTGGTTGTTAACGTTTATAATTTCCTGTGTGAGACTCTAGAAGTGCACTTTTTGTAGCTGAAGTGACGTGGAGGACAATCTTGGTGGGCTGTCAGTAAGTTACACGTGTACAACATCCCTGTCCGTACTGCTGGGAGTCTAGTGGAGTTAAACTTAGTTAAACTGATTCTAGATTTCTAATTCTGCGCTTTTGTGGAGATTGCAGTGACTGTCCTGTTCTACTCAGGCTCTAGTCAATGATTGATTTGTTTTTAAATCTGTAACTATGCCTTTCAAATGTACATTAAGAAAATGATTGACCTAAAGAAAGGAGGATGTATTTGAACATGGTGTGCAATGTTAGAGCATTTTTTGGGGGGAAATCATTCAAGAATAAAGAAGGTTCATCGAAGATCTGTCTCAAATACATCTCTGAAAAATCTCTCACACTGAAATATTTTAAATCTGAAAAAACTTAGTACTAAATTATTAACAATCCTTCCTAATGGAGATTAGAGAAATGTGTCCTGAAATCGGGTTAGAGAGAATGTGTCCTTTCTTTAGGTTAGTGCACCTAAGTTTTTAAAATAATAATAAAAAAAGTTGGCTGGCACAGTTATGAATAACAAAGGGTAGGGTTATAATGGTGATTCTGTTTCTTTGTTGTTTGATTCTGATTTACATTAATAAGAACAAACTTAAAATTCTTAACTATATCTTAAATTGCTGATAGGTACTTAAAATATTAATTCCCTCAGTTTTGGTCTTTTTACATTTTTATCTGGAAATGTTTAAAAAAAACCCCACAGTGAGAAGGGAACTTATAGTGGAAGTAGTGATAAAATCTGCAAGTTATCATAACATTGCTGTAGCATGGCAGTAGGATGGTTGCTGAAGAACTGATGTTAATTAAGCCTGTACAACTGATCTTTAATGAGTACTTGCAGAATTAGAAGGACAGCTTATTTATGTGTGTGTGCAATGGAACTGTAATTATACAAGTCCTTACAGTCATTCAGGTTTTAAATATAGATTTGAAGAGGTTTGGTTCTTTAGCCTGAAGTGTCTCATTTATGTTGGCTAAGCACATCTCATGTAATGACATTATGGAAGTATGAAGTTAAGGAGATAGTAGTTTTATATTTTTTGGGAGAAGTGGAATGGCAATGTTAAAATCTCTGGAAAACAGTGTCAGTAAATAGAATATTCATTGGGAAGGTGGCAACTATAAAATAGAAATGTGTCTTGGGCTATGTGGACTTTTTGGTGGCTTTATTTTTTCACTGTACATATCTGTGAAATTGTTTGCCTCTGAATAGCAAATGTGCTGAATTCAGCAATGTTTGCAGCGTCCTGTGATCTTTTTTCAGCCTTAGCTTCGTGACAATCTTGTACTCAGAACCACATTATTTAGTCAGCATTTTTCCTGTTCTTACTTCGTGCAGTGAACAATATGGCTTAAATTATTGCTAACTTTTTACTAGAGTAAATCATTCTAAAATTTTTCAAAGCAAACCTGTTCTTATAACCTGTTTTGGGAGAAAAAAGGAAAGGAAAGTATCTAATTTCCATTGGCTACAGAAATTACTGTTTACAGAGCCAAGAACCCTTTGCCTTAGTCTGGATGCAGGCCTTGCTGCCTGAATCAGTTTAGTATCTCAAGGTGATGCAGATGCTGAAGTGTCATGTTTACATAGGCAGGAAATAGAAGAATAAATTCTGAGTAATTTAATTACTTTTTTCCCCTCTCACTTGTACATGCAGAATTCAGTTCAAGAACATGTGTAGAAGTTTAAACTGTGTAAATGCACCTATGAGGAGATACTGTGTTGTTTTGAGATTTAGATATTCCTGTGAGTTTCGGTAGTGATTTAGGTGCTTTGCTGTTTGCTAATGGCAGATTTGTAACAAAAATAACAGCTAAAGTTGCTGTCTGCAATGGAAGACCATGAGGACGACATGCAGATTAGTGTGTGGACTGTCATGTTATTTTAATACGTGCAGGAGTTTTCCATGCTTCTCTGTGAGGCAATGTAAATCCTGGTTTTGTTAACACTCTTTCACGTGACTGAAAGATCAGATCAAGAACATGAGAAATGGTAGGTATCATTATGATCACAGACTGGATAATTTTAAGCAGTCCAGCAGACTCAAACATTGTTTTGCCTTCCTGATAATCTTTTCAAGAGGATTCCTTGTGTATGTGGCGGAATTATGATTTTATGGTGAATGTTCACATTATGAATATTGGAAGTAGCCAGGCCTCAGACCTAGAGTAAATCAGTTGTGTTATGTGATGCACTGCAAAGAACTCATGCCTGTGTGGAGGAGATATCTAATTTATGGAGTGATGTCATGTATACATTTTCAAATTGACAAGACACAGTGGTAGACTAAGAAAATAATTTGTTGCAAAATAGTTCCTTCAAGTTCCTTTTATGAATGAGAGCAGATTTTGAACAGAGGAGATGCCTGTCAGATGGCTGGTAAACTTGCTAGTGTGGCATGAGTCTTTCTGTGAATCAGGCTTCCTTTTTGATGTTCTAAATTTTCTATTTGATATTTTAAGTTCCTGCAGTATTCAGGTACAATACCCTTGGAAAATTTTTGTAGTTCATATTTCAATAGTAACGGGCATTGAAATAATTGTATTGTGGTTTTGGACAAGAATCTGACAGTAGGTGCACATGCACAAACTTTCATTTCATGGGTTTGTGATCTACCTTCAGCAAGTCTTTAAAGGAAGGCCTCTGCTTACAGTTTTGTCTTGATAAACAGAGCTAGTGAGAATTTGCATGATGTGATTTTGAAGTTTCTAAGTTGGATATAATGCAAGGAAATTGGAGAAGCTGGATGTAGTGAAATGTATTCTGTCTGATAAAATTTATAAAAACATATTCTATGCAAGACAATTGCAGATTTCCATCTTTCTGTGTGCCAGATGTTAATTTAAGTAGGAACACATGGATATCAAACACACATTTCTGTGCATTTGAAATGTCCTAGTCTCCAATTTTTAGTGATCTTATAGTTATTGTTAAAAATATGTGTAACTTATGTAATGCTGGAGATCAGGTATCAGATTTTAGTGTACTGATATTTAGAATGACATGTTGTAGATGGAAATTTGAATTCAATCCTTTGGAACAAAGGAAAAGTGTGTTGTATTCAGAGTTCTGGCCATGAATGTTATCCCTTCTGCCTGTCAAAAAAGAGGTGTGGAATATGATCTGGGAGATGGGGTTTGGGTTTCTGCTCTGTGGACTCTACCTGTGGAGGCACTGAGCCTCTTCTGTCCCTGTCCTGTGGTCTGAGCAGGGATCCCTCTCCAGTTGGCACAGAGGTGGTGGCTGGTGTGAGTCTGTGCTGGAAGTCCTCTCCCACCCTCTGATGCCTTCCTAGGTTCCAGCTCTCCATGACTCCCTTGCTGCTCAAGCTGCTGGTGACTGGGCACTAATGGGTATCTGAATGTTGGTAATTTTTAACATAGAAAGATGTAGCTTGTGTGGGGTTTGGGGGGTTTTGTATGGAGTACTTTGTATAAGTAATCAGACTCAGCGTTTGACTGGATTCTTGTGATGAACTTCAATGTAAAGAGCACGTGGTGTTTTAACAGTGCTGTTGGTTTTATATAACGTGCTGTTGTTATTATACTTTTGGTTTAAGGCGACCCAAATAAGAACTAGGTGGGTGAAGAAAAATAATGTACGTGCAGCAGTGTTGGGCCTTGTGATCTTAATTAGCGCTAGCAAAAGGCATTGTAAAGACTCATGGCTCAACTGGAAATGCAGCTTATATCTTGTCTTTCCTAGACTTGTACCATTCATGTTAGTTGGAGTTCCTGTCTATAGAAAGTGTTTAGTAAATAATGACCTAGGCCCCTTCTTTCTTAACTTCCTTAAACAGGAAAGGGACAATTCATCTCATCTGCTGTGTACCATCCCTCTTCTTAAGCCAGATCTTAGGCTTGGCTCCTTACAACTATTAATCTTCATTAAGATTTGATCCCAAGCGCCTCTTGATTTGTTTGAGCCATATGTGTCAGGATAAGGTGAACTGCAGTCTGGAAATCACGTGTTTCTGCTCTATCATTTCCAAAGGTGCTTTTGCTGACTAACTCGGGTATCTGTGCATAGATACCAGTATGTGATCAGATAAGGCACGTTGCAACAATAGAACAATTGCATTGGCTTTGCCAGACAGGGCTGTTATTGAGGATAAAACTGTTCAAGATGACTGAGGAATCTGATGTTTCATTGAGGATGCAGCTTCTGGCTGAACATGTCTGTTGCTAAATTGGACTCTGTTTAAAAAGACTACACACATTTACACACCTTCTCTACAGGATTATTCTTCAAAAGAATCTGCAGGATTATTCTTCAGAAGAATCTCCAGTTTGCAGAGAAGGATTTTTAAAAGTATTCATTTAACTTCATTTCTTTTCTCAAATGTCTGATTTTGAAGAATGTATCTGCCTATTTATTCTATCCTACTTGATTTATCCCCAAAAGAATAATGAAAATGACAAGGGAAAGCATTAAATATGCCTAAATTTGCCTATTGCAAAATATCCACTATATTGTAAATATCGATTTTGGAAGATTTTGTTTGAAAATTTGCAGTTGATTTGAGATGAAAAACCTTTAACATGTAATAATTAAAGGATATGTAAGCTTCTGTTTGGTTGAAAAACAGCTTACCTGCAGTTAGCTTTGGTAGATGAATGAAATCCCAGGGTCTTTAAAATCTCTTGATGACTAAAAGTAGTGGGAGAAAATATACTAAATGTACCCAAAGAAGTTCCAGAGCTGTGGGTGTACCACATGCATTTTGTAGTTTTCATGCTGTAAAGTTCCAAATGCTTATTTTTTTAATAGTTTATCATTATCATTTGAAAAGGATGAGGAGGAAAGATGGCTGTCCTTTCCAAATTTGAAAATAGTAAATTTGAGGAAAACGTGAATACACCGTATTTCTATATTGTCCTACTCTAATGTTTATGCATGCTCTTAGTTTGAGATTAGATTTATTTAACTGGCTGCTTCAGTGCAAAGGCATAATATAGGGCAAACAAACTGCTTTTTGCAGTATGAGGGAACAATAAAACTGCACAACAAAACTGTTAATTTGCATGTAAAATGCACTTTAGGTAACTGAGTGTGAGATACACCTCGCACTCGTATGTGTATTCACCTAATAGCTAAATAAAAAATTCATGTTCAGGTTTGTTACAACAAAGCTGCAGCCTTCTCTCTGTCAGATAAAGCATTCTGGTTTTGTGAAAATGTATTACCAAAATATTCAACCTCTGAAATGGACAAAAAGGGTACATACTTGCTGAGGACTCAGTCTTCATAGCAAATCTGAAACTTCCCTCAGGTTTCAGTAAAGAAGATCCACCTGATAAAACTGGAATTGTAGACAGCTAATGGTCCTCAGCTCCTCTGAAATGCAGTGAGCTCTGGTTACAAAGGCTTTGCCAGCTTATGATGGTTTGTACACAGCAGTGTTCCTCTAACTATGGTATAAGGTTTAAATTAGCAACTAGGAGAGTTACAAAAAGAAAGGGACAGATATTACCTTATTTTTCTGAAATCAAAGCAAACACAAGATTCATATTGAGATTATATGGTATCTTTTTGTTTAATTACACATAATTCCAGTCTACTTTACATGAGGTTTCCTGTGTAGGTGGTGAAGTCTTGCTGTATCAGTTCTGAGCATATTGATTCTGAGAATCCTATGCTGGGGCTGTGTAGTGATATTTATTCTTTCTGCATTGGCTGCAGTTGAGGTACATAAGGGGTATCTTTCCAAATCAGGGATTGATACCTTCTTCTTCAGACTGTTATTACTTAGACCTTTTAAAAGCAAAGTTGACAGGACTTCTTAGCATCTGACTGGTAACTCCAGATCTTGAGGCTAACAGGGTGTATTCTTTAGATGTCCTATCTTGTATCTTTTGCAGTTGGTCACTTGATGGTTATATTTATGCTTCCACTTTCTGACTATACTACATACTTGAGTGTTCAAATGTTGAAATCCTTCATTCCATCTGCTGCTTCTGTGTTCAAGATCCTGGGTAGTTGCTGAGATTTAAAAGATTAAAGCAGCTCTGTGATGTTGGCAAATTTTCAGCAACAAGGTTTCTGCACAACACCATCAGTTCCTTGAGCTCCTTTCTGCTGCCCTTTTTTGTTGCAAGATCTTGATACTGTAGTCCTACTTCCTTATCTGATAGTAAGTCCTCCTAAAAAGCTTTTGACCCAATCTTGGATGTTGGAATCACTAGTCAGAGTTGTGCAGGACGTGTTGTGGTGTGTTGCATTCTTATCAACTTGCAGTGTAATCCACTTCTTTTCTGTGAAGCTTTCATGGTCACCATTGTGTCCCCACCTTGTTAACAGCAGTCTTCTGATGAACAAAACACTGAAGTTGGAAGATGAAGAAAATCCTGCTTCTCAGACTGGTTGTGGAGGAAATGGGTTGCTGATTTTCTGCTTAGGCTTACTGTCAGGCTCTCTTGGGGTAAAACAAGCTTAGGAAAAAAATATTAGGCAAAACTATTGGGAAAATAGCACTATTAGGCATTTCTGGCAATTTACTGCAAAAGAGTAGTGAGAGAAAAAAATTTAAAAATTTAGATCCAGCGGGTAGCACAGTAGTCCTTATAGTCTGTGTGATACAGACTGTTTAAATGCTAGTGCAAACTTAGTGGTAATAAGTTTTACTTGCAGACATGTATGTTAAGGGCAATAGAACTTGTTCCTTTTTGAAGACTGATTTGTTTGTAATGTTCATTATCTTTGAGCTATGTGTAGTCTAGCAGTAAAGAACAAATTAAGTGAAGTGTACATCTTAAAAGGATTTGTCCTATTTCTTTGTTGTATTAGACCATATGAATTATTGAGGAGAAGTGAAACCTTGTAGGTGCAGAAAACCTTAAAAAGTGATACCTACAAGGAGACCTTTGCTTTAATAGTTTTATTAATTCAGTAAATACCCTTGCTTTATTTAATTTGAATATTTTCTGTGAGGAGATGTCTGACTTGGGAGGAGTAGAGGAATGGTTTTTTTAATATTGAGGACTTGATTCCTGTTTCTCCAGGGAAATTTGAAATGCAGATAGTGCTTGCTATGGACCTGATAACTTGGCTTATTCATCAACATAATAATCTTCTGTTCAGGAAATGTATTTCCGTATTTCAATCCCCCAAACTCATACAAAATTTCTAGGATTTCAGGGCGGGGGTTCAACATTCTGATTAAAAGCCCTACTGTTCATGTAGGGCACATAGAATTTTTTCCAATCTATTGATAAAATGTTTTGTGGCAATGACCGAAGAATTAATAATGTAAGGAGTACTAGCATGAATGAGGAATTTTATCTTAGCATGTCAGGGAGAGTTCATCATCTGTTCCTCAGTATGGAGGGGCTCTGTGCCAGCAGGGAAAAAACTCTGCAGTGCCAAACCAGGACTTCAATGGGCTCTATGACAGGCTGCAACAGTGTTCTTTCTTCAGACCATATTAATGGTTGTGACACATCTCATAAGTTGTAAAACTCTTCTTATATCTCTCTATGCTGTTATCCAAAGTTATTAGGCCATGTATGCCTCCTTTGTCCCTCAATATGTCATGTTTCTTTTTTAGTCTTTGGTTGTCTGATGCCATGACTCGTGTACCAACTGTATTCCTTCTTGGCATGCTGGTTAACGTGCCACTAGACACCTTTGTATATCTCACTACACATGAAGGAAATCAAATGAAGTACACAGTGATTGGAGGGAACCCTGAGAAGCTGGAGGGAGGTCTGCCATCCAGCAGGACCTCCGCAAGGTAGGGGAAAGCAAAAATGGGAAGACTTCATCTGAAAAGTAACAACCCTGTACAGCTGTGCTGGTGGACAGGGACCTTTGCAAGCTGGTGACCAGCAAATGGCCCTTGGTCAGCAATGAAAAGTGGAAGTGTACAGTGGCATCAGTCACAGTGGTGTGTGTGTTCCCCTGGCCTGAGGCTGCCCTCAGCAGCCAGTCTGTGGCTGTTTCTAAACTCATCTGTGAGTAATTGCTTTGCATCTGAAAGGTGATCCCAAGGTGCAACTGCTATGGGAGGAAAGGGAAGTGGAGGCGGAGGAAGAGACAAATCAGACCAAATAGGTGAGCAAGTGTAATATCTTCTGTGGTACACCTGCATTTTAATTTGCCTTTACATCACACTTACAGGTCATAGTCTGTCCTCTGATTAATGTCTACTGTCCCTTTTTTGCTGTCACCTTATAGATGACATAGAGGAGGAGACATTCTTGTAAATCATCAGGTCCATAATCTTATCTTGCACTTACATATCTCATTTCCAGATTTTCACATTCAGTAGTACCTTTTTTTTTTTCAAGCTGTCTTTAAGGTGTAGTGGATGTTGGCTGAAAGGACATGTCAGCTGTAGTGAAGTCTAAGTTGTGCATTAAGGAGCTGTTCTGCATAGAATATGTGCAAGTAAGAGAGCTGTGTCTTTCTAAGATTTGAGGACAAGACTTCAGCAATAATGCCGTTGACATTGCAGTGGTAAAAATCCATTATTTCCATTTCATGAGTCCAAATATATGAATGTATTCAAAAGCCCCAGAATGAATAGCAATTGATTTTATGACTTGTTCCTGTTCTTCTGCAAATATATTCAAGAAATGAATCAAAACTTTCCTTAATTAAAAGAAAAAACCAAACAAACATACACTATCGGAAAGTACTTTATGATTGGGCTTTTATTATTCTGAATGGTTTTTTATAGTGATGTATTAATTCTAGAATTTATAATTATTAGTTAATTGCCTGTAGCACCTTTGACCTCTCCAATTTGTTGTTTGTCAGCATCTGATTTGTAGTGACTACTGATTCCAGCCTCCTCACTTTCAGGAGCGCAGTCTGAAAATGCAAGCTAGAATATGATGAATGAATGAATGAGCAAAAGACTAAAGGCAGGATGTAGCTTCAATGGCAGTTAGACTTTGAAGAGGAGATGACTTTAAAAGCACTGGCGATCCCCACTCTTCTGTGGGAGCAAACAGGCCCTGCAGACCCCTGTCTGTGGCCACAGTGTGTGTGGTGTTATGGTCAGCAGTGTGTAGTGGTCTACTCCAGGATAAATTGTTTCCTTAGCTTGTGTCTGCATCTTCTGCTCTAAGAGTGACCCATTCCTTTTTTAGAGGAGAGTTTATCCATCATCATTCTGTTTGGTTCCTGGGTTTCTTGAAGTACCTTAATGTGGAAGAAAGTCTTTTACTGGTCACTTAAAGGGAGTGCCATGATGGGCGTCAGAGATCAGCTGTGCTTCGCCTATGCCGGGCTGGGTGACTGGTGACATTATCCTCATTTAAAAAGGCTGCCAAGTCAGGTCTTGAGTTTTCTTCTATCATCTCCTATATTCCTCCTGCACTGCAGCTGTACAGGAAGCTGTATCTAGCAAACTGAACTGTGTTTTAGGGGGATGGTGGAGGAGAGGAGTCACAGCAGAGGAAAGAAGTACATTCCTGAGAGTCCTCGTTACAGAGCAGGAAGAGTATGGGAGACTGCTCATTTATAGAAGTTGTCCTCCACCCTTAAGCAGCTGTTCTGGTTTTGTGCATTGCCATGCAGTTTTTGAACATCTTGGGAAGCCACAGATGCTTGACTCATACACTGGACCTGATTTGATCCTTATTCCTAACGCTGGAGCCTTCTGGTTGAGATCACTCTGACGCAAAACTTGCTCCCAGCTCCCACTTCACTAAGGAGCACCAGTTTTGTTACATGTCAGGTCTGGCACTTGGTCCTCAGCTGTTTCACCACTGCTTCCTGTATTTATAGCTGGACAGTGGGTCTTGGCTGTGGACATGACATTTACTCAGAATTATGACAGTTTTCTGTGAACTTTATGCCTGACACAGATGTTTCAGAGAGAAATGCACCTTTATATTCTGTGGCTTCAAAAAGTATTAAATTAAGGAAAACAAGGGTATGCATTAACATAGCACAGCTCAGATCAGCTGTTTTTAATGTATTGCTAGCCCAGGATGAAAACATGAAGAAAATTTTTGTGACTAGGTGGTACATAATTGGATGTATGTATCTATGTTCTGGCAGTCTGAGGGTATCTTCTCCATTGTTTTTGTGCTTGTAATCCAGTATTGGACTAATACTTGCGAATATGTTTGCATGATAATAACTTCTACTGGTTTTTATGTGATAAAAACAGTGAAAGTAGTCATTTCTATGCAAAGAACCATAGAACTAAGGTGAGGTTTGGCTGGAACCCAACAGCTGTTTGATCCATATCCAGCTGTGGGGCCCAGATATGCCATCCCTCCATCACATAGTGGTGGGAAATAGCCCAGAGCAGCAGCTTGGTGCCTCAGGGGCCTGTGGCATTTCGAAGATCTGCAATGAATTGGGTGGTAATGGGGTGTATCTCTTCTTTCTCCTATGATACCTCTGTCTGCTTCTTTTTGCTTGACCTATCCTTTCAGTTTTTTGATGTTCTGTTGTTACTTCTTCCAGTTGAGATTATTCTGTCTTAAAATTTGCTTCCTGGAATAGAGCTTTAATTACTGAACAGATGTGTTGTCTTCATTCTGCCTGCTCTAACTGCCTTTATCTCTGTTCTTCATTTTGAATCTTAGACTTCTAGCTCCACAGGACTTAATGAGCTAAAACTCTTTGCTAGTTAAAGACACTAAAAAAAAATACTCTTATCAGATCTTACTGCAGTTCTGTAAACAAGCTACTTAATGATGCTTTTATGTTAATGCCAAAGAAACAAATAAAAATTTGTTGCACTGTGATTATAAACAAACGAATACAAAATTGCAGTCTAAATATTGAGATGCTTTTCCTTCCTTTGAGTTTTCAGGTTTTTTTAATTCTCCTTAATGCTTTCTGAAACAAGATTTGTTGGAGACTTAAATGGAAATGAATCATTTATGGAAGAAAAGAAAGAAAGTAGAGGAGAAGTTGATGTTGCCTGAAATCCTTCATGGTCTGAAGCTAGAGAAGAGGGAGAAGCCAAAATGTAGCTGCAGGGATTGCTTAGATATAAAACCTAGGACATAACTGTGGGAATGCATTGAGGTACAAGAACTGGAATGCAACTATGTGTAGTGAAATCTGCAAAAGCTGGGAATGTCATGCTCAGTGTTTGAGATCTGCAAGCAATTGGCAGCGTTTTTCAGAACTGTTCTTGTAAAAAAACTGCTTTTCCTGAGCTTGGGGCCTGATCCAGTCTTTTTTTTTTTTATGTTCTTGGCTTGTACTCATGTGAACTAGAATGGAATTAGCAAGAGACAGTAAAGCTGTGGTTGTGTGTAGTCTCTCCTCAGTGGTATAAAGTTGGCTTAAGAAATTCCTGCTCCATATCATTCTTCCCTGCCTGTATAACTTTTTCCAGGAAGAGCTGAGTTTTTTTGTAGGACTGAAATATGAAATGTCTGATCCAGTTTTCCAAAAAGCATTACAGAAAACTTCCAATTACTTTTTTTTTCCCCCAAGGCAGGCTACTACTGGTAAACAGTGTGGCTCCATGAACATTCCAGTTATGCTGGAATGACTGAAAGAATGGGCACCCTGTGATGGGAGCAAGGGCACTCCTTGTCAGAAATGAGTCCATTCAGCTCTCAAGGCAATAGCCTGATGAAGCAGCAATGTTCATGGACTCCGAACAAAGTGTCATCCATCCCCAGTCTTCTGTTTTTTCAGGTAGCAATAAGGAAGGAGGTGTCCCAAGAAACATGAGCTTTCAAGCAAAAAAACCCAAAAAAACTGTGCTTTAGCAATGCTCCAGAAAAGCAGCTTTTACTGGCAACTTAAATTTGACTGGCCTGGAAGATTCGACCAGTCTAGACTAGAGGTAAATGATCCAATCAGCTGTGCCATCTGAACTTCCTGCAGGTTAATTGACACATGGCAAGTGCTGTATTTTTTCCTAATCTCATTGCAAAGTTATTCATGAAATAGCTGCACCATTTGCAGATTTGAGCCAGGAGTTCACCGAAAGAGTTAAGAAATTTCCCTCAGACTTTTAATTTCTTTCCTTTGTTGTTAGCTTCAAACATATAGAGTATTGTCTACACAAGAATAGTTTGGTGTGACAAATATTAGGATTGATAAAATCTGATGTCAGATCTTTATCAATAAACAATGTTTTATCAGTGATGTAGTTTTTCTTCTTTTTACCATCAAATTTCCTGCAATTCTTGTGGTTCTTTAAAATCTGTGCTGTTTTATAGCCGAAATTTAAGAAAAACTGTCATGGCAATAAATGAGTTAAATGGATGAGTGTCTGCCCCTTCTCCCCAGTCTCAGAGTATTTTTGTGTTAAATTCTAAAGGAAAACCTCTTTTATGCTTGCAGGGCAGCTTTAGAAGAGGTAGAAGGAGATGTGACAGAGCTGGAACTGAAACTTGACAAGGTAAGCTTTTAATTCAACAAGGTTTGTTCTTAAAAACATCAAAAGATATATTTCGGTTTTGTTTTAAAGTTCACAGCTGGGAAGTGTCAGTGGCCGCCCAAGCACTCTGCTCTTGCAGAGGAAAGGGATCCAGGTCGAGCTCACAGCTGCGGCTTGGAGGCCAAGCTGGAGTAAAGCAGCAGCGGGCTGCTGAAATCGCGGCGTGAGCTCGCTCCTTCCCCAAGCTGAGGCTGAGGCTTGTGCGATTCCCTCCTGAGCCGGCCCCTCACTGCAGCCCTGTGACTCAGCCCGGGGGAGCTGCGTGCAAACTCTCTCAGCTTTCACGGGAGATAAAAGCCGGGCCTTGGTCACTGCTGCGCCGAGAGCCTGTTTTACCGCAGCGGCATGCTGTGGGGACGTCTGGATCCTCTTTGGTTTAGAGGTTTAAAATCCATGCTTTCTGTCTTTGGTAATCTGAGGCACAGCAGCCAGGTATAAATATCCTTCACTGTTGCGTGGAGGACCTGACTGCTGTAAAATTCATCCTGCTTTTCGTCATGCTTTGTGTATGTAAAAAACTATATGTAGCATCTTTTCAACTCCTTACTGTCTGTTTATTGATTTCCTCACTTTTGGAAGCTTTTGTTACTTCTTTGCTAGTATTTTGAGAGTGGCTTATTTTTGGTTTTCATCTGTATAAAGTCTTCTTTCCTTTGCATTTATGCTAAGTGTTTTAAATTATTTTTATCTGTGTTTTCACATGGCAGGCAGATGTCATTTGTTTACCTCCTTAACTGCTTTTTGAATACAACCTTTTTTTCCTGCAGCTGTGAGTTGGCTGCAGAGAGCTAGAAACAAATAAAGATGGTGTCCAGCCTGAAGACTTATTGTTTACTACTTGTAATAATATTTCTAGGTTTTTGTAGTTAATAATCTAACAATTTGCTCTTGCAAAATCAATTCAAGATCCTTAATTTTGATTTGGTGTGAACCTTGGTGAAACTGATGGGTATAACACACATTTTTACTGTAGGTGTGTTGAATCTGTTTTGGTAGATCAAACAGAGTAAGTATTTAAAGGATATGAAAAATGTATCATGTAAGTTTGGCTTTTCCACCAGTCTGAAAGGATTGTTTTTGGGAAAAAGAATTTTCAAATTCCTTAAATGGCATTATTCAGGGCCTTGTAGTACAACAACAGAGTTGAAAGCCAAGCTTCCTGGGTGAGCTGAAGCAACTATGGCCTCAGGGTAATAATTTGTCTAGGCTTGGTTGGTAACTTTTTCTGCTCAGTTGTTCACACTAAACTTGGTTTTATTGTCCCACAATTTTGACTTTGGGCTATGTTGTCTGCAGTTTTTTCCTCTCTGGAAGAAAGAAAGGTGGGTTCAGGCTTGTGAACTATAATCAAAGGTGAAGGAAAAAGGTTAATGTTGATAGTGACTTTTGTTTTTCTGTCCATTGTTCATGCAACTTGGACATTCATCAGAATCTGGGACATCATGCTCAGTTTTCCATTTTTCCTAAGGTTCTGAGTCAACGTAAAAATTACTAGGTAACTAAGGCAGGAAGGATGCTTGGGTGGTTTCTTTGCCCCGACATAGGATCAAGTACTTCTATGTTGCTTTTCATGAAAACTTGTTTACCAGCCTTGAAAAATCTTTCAGAGATGAAGGTTCAATCTTCTGATTTTATCCTTAGCTTGGCTTAGGGTGGAGGAGCTCAATCATAGTATGGCCCTTCTCAAGAGAGCATCTTGGCCATTGCAGTAATCACTCTTTCATTAATGGCCCAGTGCATAAATGGTTCAAGAAGTGGGAAAGCATCAATCACAAGATACCGAGGACCTTCCTGTCAGACTGTGCAGTACCATGAGGGCAAGGTGCTGACTGAAGCAGTGAGTGGTAGGGATGGAAAGCCGTCAGAGATTAGTCTGTTTGAGAGTGAAAACATGATTGATTTCACCTGAGGTGTAACCATGGCTCTTCAGCTGTGCTTTGTGCACAGAGCCTTTTGCTTTCCTGTGCCTCTATTCTGAGTGTCTCAGGATGAAACAAATGGTGTGGGTTTCTTTTTTGTTTGTTTTGTGGTGTTTTTCCTCAGAAACCACAATACCCTCATCATTTGCTTGGGTTTTAACCAGTTATGTTTTAGTTGCTGTACTTTTTGCCCCTGTAAAACTCTCTCTTGAAGTATGTGCAAAATCTCAGTTAACAATAAATCAAGTAAAAAATAATTTTAAAACTTATAGTGTGGTAACTTTCCCAATGGCATATCAGTTGACCTAGAGTAGTATTTTTATAGCTGTCACTCTACAGTAGAAAGCTTTTCGTAGAATCTGAGGCTGAGAATTTAGCTTTTGAAATCTTTATTTCAGAGCCTTAACTAAGCTCTGTGTATTCATGTTTATATGATGGTGTAAAAACCAAACAAAAACAAGCCTTCCACTTTCTCTCTTTTTTTATGCTTATTTTAGCTGGTGAAGCTTTGTATTGCAATGATTGATACTGGAAAAGCATTTTGTACAGCCAACAAGCAGTTCATGAATGGAATTCGAGACCTTGCACAATATTCCTGTAAAGATACATTGGTTGAGGTAAGTTCTTTGAGGTGGAAGTGGAGGGAGAGAAACATAACTTAAAAAGGGTAAAATGTAACACTTGGCAACAGAAGTAGTTGAAGTTAATAGTATTATTTGCCTTTTTGCTCCTTTTTCTGTGATATCTCTGTAAGTGTGAGCTTTTTCAGCTGTGGTTCACTGCAGGTGTCTGTGCTGTTTAGTTTCAGCAGTGACAGGGGTCTCCCAAATTTCAGAAAATATGTATTAGATTAGTGTGTGCTGGTGATTACAACATGTTGACCATTTTTTTTGAGTATTATACATGAAAAATATCAAGTAGTGTAATATTAAATACTGTAAATTAATGTTTTAGATTATGTGAGCTTTCCAGATCTTTAGTTAGTTCGAGTTTTTCCTGGTTTCCCTCAGTTTGGTATTTTTTTATACAGGTAGGTAAAAACATTTTTGTTGCTTGTATCTTTAATAGATTTATTTGATAATACAGCCATTCTAGCATTATGGTTTTAGTCTCATAATCATGCTATAAAGGAAATGAATTCCTAAGTTCTTTACTGAAAAGCTGTAAACCTCTGAAATGTTGCTTTTGTGCTGTGTGTTTAGTAGGGCTTGAATTATACCACTTCTATTTTCTCTTTACAGACTAGTTTGACAAAGTTCTCTGACACCTTACAGGAAATGATCAATTATCATAATGTGAGTATTTCTAGCTGAAACGTGGCACTGATAGCTCACCTCCAGTTGTATTTCATAATAGATTAATGGTCAAGCTTTTCTTGTTGGTAGTGTTTGCAAAGGAATGGTTTAGATGGTGTTCAATAACTCTGGTTTTATACTTATAAATATTTTATTGGTGTTTTATTTACAAAGTATTTGTAAATAACCGCTTTTCTGCAGATTTCTATCTTGGTTTATTTTTCATTTGGAATTTGTAAGTTTTGGTGCTCTAAGACAGTAAATACTGGATAGTTTCATCTTTTTGAATCAAACTGATGGTAACAGCTACAGACTATGAGCTTATGCCTTTGCTGGTATGAAATAATGATTGCCTTTTCCATAACTGCTACTTTTTTTCCCTATCCTTTATAAAACACAAAATAAAGCACCTCTGATTTGCATATAGTTTTCTTTTTGGAAGTATAGCAGATTTAGACAGTTGTGGAGAATGAAGAAAATGCTAGGATTTAAGACTAATAGTAATTTTTAGCATGTCAGAATTAATCAGAAACTTCAATTTTTCCTGGGTTGAAAACTAATTTGTTTTCCTGTGAAGAGTTTAGTCTTGTATTCTGAAAGCCAAAAGGATGTGTTTGTTCTTCTGTTTTCTTCTTCTTCCTCTTCCATTGGCCCAACTGCTCTTCGTTAATTTCCCAGCCTATTGCTGGAAACCAACTGAAGTGTCTCCAAAGTGCTGAAAATATGCAGGACACTTAAAATGTGGGTTTTTCATCCACTAGGAGTTTAAAATTTGACAAGATACAGAGAAAGCAACACAAGTTTGTTAGCATTAACTTAGCTTTCTAGAAGTGTCTGATTAGGCTTTTTTTTTTAAATGCATGCTTTTAGAAGGGAAGGGAAGAAAAGCAGGTTAATAGCATTGTGTTTGATTTCCTTTCCTTTACACAAAGTGTACATATCTGCACCTGATCTAATGAAGGCTGTAAAGAAGGGAGTAAGTGCACAGTGGCTGTTGGGTTTTAGAGAGAAAGGAGTGCAAAGGTTCAAAGCAGCAATAGTGGGAGCAAGTATTACTTTCATGTCAATGATTTCTACAGATTAGATGGGGCAGATGAACCCAGGCTGTCCCTGTTTGACACTCTTCATCACACATCTTGCTGCTGGTTACCCTCTTAACCATGTCTTTTATCTATGGTTTGCTCTTTTGGGCACCTCTGACATAGGTCCTATATTATTGCTGCTGTTACTCTGTGTGATCGTGGTTTGCACTGCTTTGGTAAAATTTGGCACAGCACAACTCTCCCTTTTGGACAATTTAAAGGCAGAAAGCAAAGAACAAACCATATTAAAAAAAGATTTCTTTTCAGATCTAAGTAGGACCAATCTGACTTCTGTCCTGCTTTTTTCCCCCCTCCATGTTCTTGCTGTGCTCAGGCAGAGTGAGAACAAAGTGGCTTTTACCAAAGGCACAAACATCAATAGTGAGGCGCAATTGCTTTGCCAGACTTGTTGTGGTCCTGCATTGCTTTTTGTGATTCTGCTTAGTTCAACAGGGCTTCCTGGCTCAGAGTGACAGGTCTGTTGCTGACCAAGTTGACAGAGCCATCAGGAGGGAGAAGAAGCTAGAGGGAGAAAGAGGAAAGAAAGGATGGAAGGGATAGGAGATGCTCCCACTGAGTTCTGGATGACTGTCAGTTTTTTCATGTGAGACTTTGCTACAAATAAGGCCAGGGACCAGACTAATGCAGCATCTTCACTGATTCAGCAGTGGGGGAGTAGCTGTGACAGCTTATGGCAAAGAGCAGCTTTCTTAGACTTGGAGTGTATGAAAGGCAGTGTGTTGACAAGGCTGTAAATCTAATCAGATCGTGGTCTGGGCACTTCTTTCTGTTCTTTTAGGGGAAAATGTGCTGGGCAGAAAAATACATACACATTTTTTTCTCTTCATTACTGTAAGCAGAATGCAAGGCTCTTATTTCTGGGAGTCCTCTAATCATTTGTGTTCCCATCTGGTTTTATCTTTTGGTATTGATCTTGATTGGTGCATTCCCCAGGCACTGGCAAGCTTAAATGTCAGCAGTGGGAGTAGTCCCAGCGTGACTTCCAGTTTGTTAAGAAGTTCTTTATTCTAGTTGTCTGCTTTTCTGGTTTCCCAAAGTGGGAATACAAACAGGATCTTCCATGTCTTACTGGTAGATACAGGACAATTCTGGTTGGGAGGGGCCTCAGGAGTTGGGAGTGGTTTGACTGCCGGCCTAGATCAGGGTCAGATCCGAGGCTGGAGCAGGTTGCTTAGGCTTTTATCTCATTTGGTCTTGAAAACCTCCAAGCATGGAGACTGGATGCAAGGTGCAGTACCACTGTTACTGAGTGACTTAAACTCAGTCATGTTTTCCTTCAGTGTTTCTAGAAAAGAGAGATGAGCTGGTAAAGGTTTTGCTGTCAGTACTTGGCATTACATAGCTTCTCATTTCCAAATCTTAATAAAGAATCTAAGACTGAGAACATTTAAAGAAAACGCTTTTGACCTTAAACTTTGAGTTTTTGACTTGCTTTTTCAATAAAATTATTTAATACTTCAAGATCTTTACCTTTTCTGAGAGATTCTGTTCAACTGAGCCAACTACAACTTTCTTTTGTTCTTTCACCTCTTCATTTTTGTGATGCTGCCTTGTGTATTTCTGTTATGCGGAATGAGAGGTGTAGAGGGGTTGGAAATTGAGGCAACATTTGTTGTCTGCACAATGAGAAGTGACAAAAGGATTTGTCCAATAGCCATCGACCTGTTCCGTTCCATCCTAAAACTCAGAGGGCAGATGTGAAGCTGAAGGAATGTGTGTTTTCATTTTTCAGTTAGAAGTTTTTGGGTCATAAGAGAAAATACAAATTGTCTCACATCCAGGTATGATTTGGCCTTAAAAAATTAACAGGTATCTTAAACTTTACAATTCGAATGAGTTGATTATATTTTGTGCCCACCAACCCCCAGCCTCCCCAAATAATAAGAAATTTTGGAAGCATTGCTTAGATCACTTATTCTTAAAAAGAAGAATCAACCATTCCTTTTAGTAGTCCAACAGTGGGTGATTTTTTACAAACACAGTATGTAAAGCAGCTGGTACTAAATACTCATGTATGTTACATTTTCAGCATTAATTTCAATCCATGGGTTTGGGGGTTTTGCCAGAAGTTAAGAGCGTGTTCTTTTTATGGTTTCATTTGTCTTTTAATTGTTGATAAATTGTGAAAGTCTAAGAACCAAAAAAAAAAGTTCCTTAACATTCAAAGTTGTTTCTTTGGGAATATTACTGTACAATTAACATAAATAAACTTCTTTGAAACTAGGCCTGTCTCATATTGTCAGGATGAGAGAATAAGATGCCAGGAGCCCTTATCTCTCCTTATAACCACAGTCTTTAAGAAAAGAACAGCAAAAGACGTTTGGTTTGTGTTATTTTTCTTATTTTCTTCCTTATCTTTTACTTATTTCAGAACTACTGTGAAGGGGTTTATATTTTGATATTAGAAACACAGTGGTTTAATAATAATTCTTATTTAATTCAGTGTAATTGCCATTTGTATTTCTGAAATCAGAAGGTGTCAATACCTCTAAGTTACTGACCTACATAATAATGCTTTTCTTTCAGATTCTGTTTGACCAAATCCAAAGATCAATTAAAACACAGCTTCAGACTTTCGTTAAAGAGTAAGTTAATTTGCAGTTGTAATGGAAAAATTATGCATAAAATGGAATTTAAAACATCTGATTTGAGTGGGTTGGTGAAACATCCTTCCTGTAAATAGCCACTCATAAACTGAGAAGTGTGTTTGTCAAAATTTGGAAGGCTTTGTCAAAAATCACCCCAAATCACTGAGGTTTTAGATCCAGCTGCAGAAATGTTGCAATGGGATGAGTTACTGATCTAATTACATGTTGTAATTGTTTAAGCTTGAGGGACAAAGCTTTTCCCCAATAAGCATGTGTTCAGTTACATTTCAATTTTGTCCTTTCCTTGGAAAAGAAGGACAAGAAGCTTCTGTGAAAATTTGTGGATTTCCATTTGACCCATGCATGTACTGGAATGTATAAAATATGGAAAAGAAACCAGCTATAGCAGTCATGAGCTTGGTCTGACTGGTGTAGCTTTAAATACTTTTTCATGCTTTGAATTCATTTGTTATCTATATTTCCTTTTTCCACAGAGATATAAGAAAATTTAAAGATGCAAAGAAACAGTTTGAAAAAGTGAGTGAAGAGAAAGAAAATGCTCTGGTGAAAAATGCCCAAGTTCAAAGAAACAAGCAACATGAGGTAGAGGAAGCAACCAATATTTTGACTGCAACACGGAAGTGTTTTCGACACATAGCTCTGGATTATGTTCTTCAGGTAAGGGCAGCAATAAAAGTTACTTTTAAAAACCTTTTGTTACATGTAGTTAGAGACACGTCCTTTACATCTTTAGAAGTTCTTTTTGTAAGCTTCTTGGAAGCTGTGAAGATTCAGGGAAAAATCAAGAACTTTATCTGCAAGTAATTTCTTCTTTAATAAAAACTGAGTAAAATTAATTGATGCATTGTTATTGCTTTAATGCTCTGGTATTTAGTGCCCTTGCTGCAATGACACAGTTTAATTTTCAAGCTGAACAATAATTTTGAACAAAACCCAGTATTTGCCTGATACTTAACTACATCTTTCATGAGTTAGATACGCTGCAATTTCTTATATATTTAAAGTAAAAACTGTAACCTAGCCTAGGAAATAAAAATTACCTGAATAATTCTGGTCTAGGATGTTGGGTACTGCTGCAATTTCAGCTGTATGGTTTGGGTTGTATCCAGCTTGTCTAGATGCCTCTGAGTTTGGCATTGTGCTATAAGGGGAGTCAAGAACTCAACTATTCTTTACCTTTTTAGTGAAGATCTCCCACAGGGTGTTGAGAGGTGTTCTTTGTCATACTACTTTGAATCCTGTAATACAGTAATAAATGTTCTCTTGATAGTTAAAATTCATCTGCTTCATACTTGCCCACAACTACAGTAAAACAGGATTATTGCAACTCAGATGGTATGAGAGGTTGGGGGCTCCCAAATGGGTCTGAGCTTGTCCTGTGATCAAGCACAGAACCAGCTCTTTACAGTTAGGCTGCTTTTGTATTAGACATTATCATCTTGATTTGTGACAGTCCAGTCAGTTATTTAAAGCTTAACTGACTCTTCTGTAAATTGCATTATGAGCTGTAAAATGAAGTGGTGCCTATCAGCTTGGGCATGTTCACAGGCATGGTGGTCAGCGGTCAACTCTGAGCTCCTGCTTTTTGAACACTAAGGCCATTTTTGCATTTAAAAAGTCAAGTGAATTATGCCCCAGAGGATTATTTGTACTAACATTGAATAGTGTGGGGGAAGCTGGCAGTCACCACTGTAGTGGGCCAGTTCCTTGTGTGTACACTGAATTGCAGGTTGTTTGCCTCCTGGAATTTGTATGCTCCAAGTATGAGCCGTTCCTGGGATAAAGGTACATTTAGGGAAGAGTTTCAGCATCTCTTAACATGGACAAAAATGAATTCAGCTTTAGGAATTCTTTCTACTTGCGTGATTCTTTTGGGAAAATGGCTTCACAACTATGGTTTCTTTGTAGATAGATTGGCTTTAAACTGTAACTCAAAACCTTTGCTTTCCTTTTATTTTTATTTTTCTTTGCCTCACAGGCTTAGGTTTTATTCTATACAAACAAATCTTAATTATTTTTGCTGCAGAAGGTTTTCCAAAATAATGACCACTTACGTATAGAAGTACAATCTGGTTTTGATTATGGCTTCAGTAAGTTTATTTCTTTTGCTGAAATTCTAAACTGACATAGAGGTGTTAAATTACAAAATCATGCCTGTTTCTGCTAAGTGGGTCTTTTAAAGTAGTTCTGGATGGCAGCCTTTAAAGATTAGGGAACAAAGAAGATAGGGGAACCAGGTGAATGTGAAAAATCGGTTATTTTTTCTATATAATGTGAAATTCCTCGAGTCCTAGGGCAACACCATTAGTCAGTGACTTTAGCTAGCTTAAAAGCACAGGTATACATGGGAAGTTACTTATTGAAATTATTGTGTTCTTGCTTGCCTGGGACTACTTTTGGGGCACTTAAATACTGTGAGTCTGAGGGGAAAAGTAACCCTGCCCCCATCCTTCCCTCTGCCCTGGCAGCAGAGAGCAGCGCTGCTGAGTGCAGCTTCTGTGAGGAGTTGGTGGGCTGGCTTAGCTCACATGGTTTGAAACATCTTGAATTCAGTCTCTTGAAAATGGGTACCAATTTTCCTTGCTTGAAAGGTGTATTATATTGATTCTAGCTAGCATGAGGTGTCTTGTATTTTCCCTTCTGATATAAGAAAATTGTGGCTATCACTGTGAGGCTGAAGCTTTGTAAGTGTTCTCTGATTGCATCACTGTGATATCATATCTTCTATTAAAAGTACTTTGGCAAGTCTGATATTGAGCTATCTTCTTCCAATGTTTTAAGCTTGGATATGATTATTTGGGGAAAAATTGCAAATAAAATAGGAGATTTAGAATAAAAGAAATTGTGTGTTTTTTCTTTTTTCTTAGATCAATGTTCTTCAATCTAAAAGGAGAGCAGAAATCTTAAAATCGGTAAGATATACTTTATCCTCTATATATCAAGTATTTTAATCCATCTGAAATTAAAAATATGACCACCAAGCAGTGTGTTAAAAATGTAGTCCTTTTATTAATCAAAGTGTTATCAGTACATTTGGCAATTTGGTGACTGTTGGTTTGACCTTTACTGTAGCTGGACATACATATTTAACTGTTTTTGGCAATTCTTTTGGTTCAGATTTGAACAGTTACATGTTTTCACTACTGTTGATCCTTTGGTATATATTCCATGGTCAAAATCAAACTCTGCCAAGAATTCTGCTGTTTAGGTCTGGTTTATTACTTTGTAAACAGTAAGTGCTACTTATCATCTATTCTAAGATGAATTCTGCTCTTTTTAAGAACAGGGCAAATTTTAACACGAATAGTATGATATCTGCTAAATTAATATAAAGCTGTATCTGCATGCCAATTTTCTTCACATTGTATTCCCTTTTCTGCTTCACATTATCTCTGTTAAAAGTTTATCAAGGTAGAGAGTGACAAATTAAATAGTGCTTTTCTTTCAAATGTCTGAAGTTGCTCTCCCATAATTTTCTTAATTCCTTAAAAAGCAGAAACTTTAGTTGGGTTGGTTTATAACTGCTTGCTATTCTGCTCTGCACCTTCCCAACTTGTTTTCTGTTTTAAGGCTAGACAGTCTTCTCAGCTATGTTAATAACGGTTATGGGTTTGGATCATCAGTAAAATATTCTGTAGCCCCTCTCTAGCTTACATGTCCCAGCTAAACAGGAGATAACAAAAATTTCAGGTGACATTAATTAGAAGTAGTTTTCTGCCATTAAGTAGATTTCTTTTGTTTTGCTCATGGGGTTAATCCTATCAGCTGATTTCTGAGATTTTTGGCTTGGTTCTTTGCTTCCTTTACCTTGCGTGTTTATTTTACAATGTTGGAAGCTCTATGAGGTATTGATGTAAAACTGTCAGGACACAAGAGGGGAAATTAAACCTGAAATTGTTGGTGGTTTATGTGAATTAAGTGACATATTTATGTGATATGTGATATAATTTTCAAGAGAATAAATATTTACTTTGTTCCTTCTAGATGTTGTCATTTATGTATGCACATCTGGCTTTTTTCCATCAAGGCTATGATCTGTTTAGTGAACTTGAGCCCTACATGAAAGATCTTGGTGCACAGGTAACAAATTTTTTTTTTTAATTCATAACTATATGCTGAAATGGAGGAAATATTGATATATGCCTACATATCAGGTACTTCATAGATTTATTCAACAAAAAGGGAATTGTAGTATGATAAAGGCAAAGTATAAAGAATATACTGTAATGAGAGAGATGGAAATAGTTGCAAACTGAAAGTTGACTGTTTACTAAAATTAATACTACCTTTAGGATTTACATACTTTAGCATAGCCATGTACTGCTCTGTGAGGTACATTGTGATATTCAGGACACGGGATTATGTGGATTTTAAAATTTTTGTATATGACCCAAGTTTATAAATATATCTAATAATAAAAAATAAATTAGGCTGGTTTTCCATCTACTCATACGCTTTATTTACTGTATTAATTATGCAGTTGGCATAATTACACTTTGACATGTGCAAAAATAACTTTGATGTTAGCAACTTAGGCCATAAAATGGAAGTATGATTTTAATAAGTAGTGCAAAATTGAGTTCCTACATGGACTCCTTCTTGCCCAGTTTTGTTGTTTGAGTTTAAGAACACACAATTGTCACTTTTGGGTTTTCAGTGAGGGACTCATGAAAAGCTTAGATGGACCACTGCCAGCTGCACACAGGAGACATTGAAAATGGTAATGCAAATAGATTAGAACATACAATATTCAGATGGAGATCTGTCTGTGGTGCAGGAAGAAGTCTCAGCAATGTCCTGACTTGTTTTTCAGTGCAAGTTGTATGAGCACTTTTTATTTGCCTCTATCGAGGACTTGCAACAAGTGCTCTGATACAAGCCCCTCTATTGCCACTTCCCAAACAGATCCACAAAGCAGCCAACCACATTAAGTGTCTGTCCAGGTACAAAAAACAAATAAGTGACAGCAAACTTCTACATTCATCTTGAGTAGATGTCATTGAATGTCTAAGAGATGAAATTGTTCTGAGCTGGTTATTCCTGCCACCACACTGTTGTGACCTGCGCCCCTCAACCTGCTTCTGCGTCTGTGCGGTGAAGCAGATTGGGAACTGTGGAAAATAACTCCAACAGTCCAATGGCTGAATAGTTGTTTTTCTGCTAGATTAGGCCCCAGTTGGGTTACTGTGGGTCTTAATTACGTGTAGAAACATGTCAGGTCTTGGTGTAATAGGGGCACTTGAGCAGTTCGGGTGGATGTTACTCTTCTGTAGTAGAGCCCTTTATTCTTTCACGCCCTTCTGGTTTGGGTTGTGACTGTTGAACTGTAGTGTCTGGTAGTATAACCTGTGTGTCCTGTACTTCTGTGGAAGAGGGCATATGGAAAGGAGACAAAAACTATGGAGTTGATAGTGGAGTTGATAGTTGATAGTTATGCTATCAGCCAGGCTTCAATGTTTCCATTTCGTTGACATGATTCGAGCAAGAAAACACAAGGTTATTTTTGAATGTCTGGTCATGCTTTTGCTTGATCTGGTGAGGAGCACTGTGTAGCATTCATTTTGGTGCTGGTATCATAGCAACTGAAGGAGTTAAATTTAGAAAATCCATAGCTAAGAGTGTTTTAAATATATTGCAGTTGGAGCAAGGATAGAATGAAGACCCTAAAGTTGTACAACTTGCGGAATTGTTCTTTTGTAGCAGACCTTGGCATTTAAGTAATGGATATTTTTCATCACAGAAGAAGATTTGTAAATAACTGTTGAAAGTTTTAACAGTTGATGGCTTTGCAGCTTGTACTGGTTGAAGCTTCTGCCTTTAGCAAAGTATGTTGTGACATAACAAGGATTTGCTGGATTTTTGTGAAAATGCTGTTAGATTCCTTCTGTTGGTGAGTTTTCATTCTTAGGTAAATTTTGTGTGTGATCTTAATTACAAGGGTTAACAGCATCTGAAGTAAAAAAATTGATCTTAAATAGTATAGTTATAATTTTGAATTATTTTTGTTTGTATTTTCAAAATAACTGTTTTACTGTGATGGAATAGGATTAAGCAATTTTGCTTTCTGGATAGTTCAGGTCAGGGTAGGATCGCTTGGGAATCAGATCACTGAAGGGGAATCTTTAGTGTACAAACATGATACGAGCTTTTGCATGGAAGCTATGGTATTTGGTACTTTTCATATGAAATATGTTATTAGCTTAAAAAGAAAACATTTGAATTTTGATTGAGATGACTATTTAAAAAGCTAAATATTTTAGTCTGACTTAATCCTTCTCAGAATGCCAGTTAGAGTATTATGTTTATAAAAATACATTTACCAGTAAATGCAGTAGTTTGAAAAACCTAATGTCTGAAAATTATCCAGTAATTCTATAATGGCTGGGATTTTGATAGTTTAGTTGTGATTTGCTACAGGTTTTGATAGTTGTATGCTGTTGGTCTCTTTTAAGACAATTGATGTGCTGCTCACCTGAGTGAAAAGGAAGAAACTGGTTTGAGCTTGCAGACAAGAATGGTGCAATGCTGTTTTCATAGTAAAAAAAGTAACTGATGGAATGAGCTGCTGTTAAGAACTTTGTTTTGGCTGTGCTAAAAGTACCCTCAAACACTTATATTCGGGATAAATTAGAGGTAATTGCGCTACCCTGAGTGACTGCCTTCTGTTTCATCTAATGGGGTAGAAGGAAGAATTTCTTGGGGGCCATGCACAGTTTCCTGAATCTGAAATTTTAGCAAGGAACTTGATTCCTATAAAGTTTTGAACAGCACTTGACCCAGTTCTCATCTTTATCACAGAAGAAAGGGTTTCCCAAGGATTCTTGGTGCAAAAAAGTCTTTGAGCCCATTTAGAGGCTCTTGTGTCATTTTTAAGTCCTGTAGCTACATAAATGTGGCATCTGGTCAGTTCAGTCTTCAGTGTGTTCATGTTCACAAATACCTGTTAAGGTATGAAAGTGCTGATATGGCCTTTTGAGCCAGAGGGAAAAACAGGAAAAGAGTTTAAAAAAATAACAGAGGATGGAATTGGATCCAGATGTTTCAGCTTTCTGATGGCTCCATAATTGTTGGAAACTCTCTAGCACAACGGTGTAAGAGCCTGTTATTGTCCCTTTTTTCTCATTTAGATCATGTCAAGCAGGGGAAGTAAAAGACTGGGGAAATGGCCAGAGTTGGCAGGGCCTGTCACTTGTGGTTCTGAGAGGGTGGAGGGCATCCTATTTGTGTGAGGATCAGAGGATCTGTTAGTCATCTGTGCCCTCTGCCAAGTGAGTGACCCAGCTGGGAGCTGGTGCTGCTGCACGCTGCTTCTGGTGTTCTTGTTGTGGGCCTGGAGCAGAGCCAGCTCAGTCCCACAGACTGAGAGCTGCAGGCTGAGCCCTGTGCTCAGTGCTGCATCTGTGTTACTGCTCACTGAGGTGCTGAGGCTGGGTTAATGGCAGGCTTGTGTTACAGGCTGCAGAAAGGAGGGGTTCATCAGGTTCCATGGCCTGGCACATAGGTACCAAACCAACTGGTCTTGCAGGCAACATCTGCTTCTCTTGTGCATTTCTTATTTAAACATGAAGGCCTGTATAAAACAAACAAACAACAAAACCAAACGAACCAAAAGTATAAAACGAAAACAACAACAAAACCCCAAAGCAACCAACCACAGAAATCTCCTCCTTTTTTTTTTCTTTTTTTTTTTTTTTTTGATCGTAAAAAGAAGACATTTATGCGGTAGTGCTAGAGACATGCTTGTAGCAAGTTTTTGGGTAGTGTCTTTTTTATTATCACAGACTTTGTAAGTAAACGAACTTAAATATTCTCTGTGACAATCTCTGTTATTTTCAGAAGCATGTTTTTATTTCCAAAATTGGTTTGAATGTCTCTACCTAAGATTTCAGGCAATCGTGCTCGAGTACTGCTGGTCAGCTGATCAAAGCTATCAACACAAAATCCTGGTTGAGACAGTTCTCCCACTTTGTGGGGGGAAAAATCCGTAGCATTTGCTCTTTCTAGTTTTTGCTGCTCTTGCCAGTGCTGCTGCATAGGCCAGCAAGAGCAGCTAAAGCATGAGTCATCCTCTTGGGAGACTGAGCACCAATGCGGTACAGAGTCGCATATGCTTGGCACCATGCTGTTCTTTGAAACAGTTCTTCTAATGCTTACAAGAAATGTACACCTTTGTAGAGGTTAATTCAGGGTGGCAGAGCAGTGCGTTAAACGAAGCTTCTGTGGTTATTCAAGGTAAACAATTTGTGACAAAGAAGTAATTATACTATGCAAATAAAATAAAAGTCTTGCAATGTCTAGACATAATGTGTTTTTTTTTTTTGTCAGCATTGTGAAATCTACTGAGCCAAATTTCTCATGATAATCTAAAGATCCAATTTTCTGTTTCTCTTTACAGCTGGATCAGTTGGCTGTAGATGCTGCGAAGGAGAAGAGGGATATGGAGCAAAAGCACTCCACTATTCAACAAAAGGTACTTGACAGAATGTGAAAGGCAGGCTGTGCACACATTTTTTTATCTGTAGCATCTCTCCCCAGCATCTCTGCATCACAACTACAAGGGATGGTATTTTTAGTGCAGAGAGACAAACTGACACATCATTAAGTGTTGGGTTGGATTGCAGATATTAATTTTGTATTGCTGAACAAAATATTATGCTTAGATTTTACTGAAACATAAATAGAACAGTTGAATTTATTTGAATGCTGGGATTCTAGCATGTCAGTAGAACCCTTAGTTCCTATTACATCTTGGATTCAGTAAGTTGCACAGGTTTCTGTGTTTCCCTGCTGTGTGTTTGTACAAGAGGTGTATGTGCTGCACAGCCCTGCAGCCATAGGATTTGGACTGTGCCAAATCCAAGTGCAACACTTGGAGATTGTGTGGCAGCTGCTGTTGCATATGAAGAGCAAAAGTAAACTTTTGTAAAGAGTGTCTAATGTACTGGTTCAACTGTGCACAAGATATGAAATTGAGAACATTTAGTTGCTGTTTCGGGAAGATTGGTGCAATAATTCTTTTTACTTGAGAAAAATTTGGTAATTCATGTTGGGGAATGACTTCTGTTGTTGGGATGTTTCAGAAGCTCTAGATCAGTATTGGTTTTGCAGGTAAAATGCTAGAAGTTAAAAATATTTCCAATGAACTCTGGTAGCGAGCTAATACTGCAGGCACTTTTGAAAGAGATTAGATACCAGTTTAAAGGTAATGCTACACTTCCTACTCTCATTCAAATGTATTCTGTATCTGTTCAGGTAGCATAAATTAAAAAAACCCACCCAATGTAAATGAAATCTGGTAACTAAATAAATTCAGGAATGAAAACATGCTGAGATTATAAGTTGGGTAGCCTTAGTAGGAGCCATTATTAATACAAATGGGAAAAGGTAACATTTTTGGTTGCTGAAAACATTTTTATTGGTGCATCCTATCATCCCTTTAGGAGTTGGTGAGAAGCATTGGGTTTGCTGTGAAATTGAGCAGATGTGATGATGAGGGCAGAGCTGACATGCTGTGCTTGGAGTCAGGAGATAACTACAGGCAAGGAAGGGGAAGAAAGCGGGAAAATGGAAATGATGGAACTTGAGAATTAACACTGAAGGTCAAATTTTAAGGTTTTTGGGTTTAAAGGCCTAGTTTCAGGAATGGACAGTAGTTGAGAGGTTTACTGTTAAGAGAGCAGTGGTGCTTGGTGAAGACTGTAAGTTATGAGCAATTTAACTGGCTGTAGAAAAAATAGCTTGTTATCATGAATTATGGTTACTGCTGTTGCCAATGGTGTTTAAAGTCCTTTGTTTTTCTTCAAATGCTGCTTAAGGCTGCTTTACAGGTAAACTACTTCTACTAGTTTCAATTATTACTGAAACTTTTAAGCTTCATGAAACTTGATAAACCGTATCTGTGTGTAATATAAATGTTCTTGGTTTCTAGTAGCAGTGACGATCACAATGATGTTACTTTTATTGTTGCTTACTTTAACTGACAATTTAATGCTGTCTCTAGAATATAATCAGGGCAGTCAGAATGCACTGTGTGTTGTCCTCTTAAGTTCTGTGTTTTGAGCTGTAAATGTTGTCTCCTGTCCTTATCAGTGAAGTCACTGTTGCATTTTTGTGCTGATAATGCCTAGACTGTGCTTTATTGGAGATTCCTCTTACAGCTTGTCCAATCATTTTCTTAGTTTCTTATTCAAATCATGTCTGTTTTTGTCTCCTCCTACTTGCTTTTCCCAACCTTCACACCAAGTTAGCTTTCAGCTCATCAGGATTTCAGAACTGCCTTCAACTTTGGATCTTGTTCTTTTTATCATTACTTGTCATCTGGTCATCCTATCCCTGATGGCAACTTTATTCCCTGTTCTCTTCTCATGTCTTGTCATGTTGCTTTCCACTGTGTTGCCTCTTAGGCATATGTTCCCAAATCTTCCAATGCCAAATCCTTCCATGTTTTATAACAACTGAAACTTCTGAAGCTTACTGTGTTGAATATTCCATGAGGTATATATGCATTTAATATACTGAAGTTCTAATCTAATGCTTCAGAATGATGCCTTTCCTTCATTGTGTGGATAAAGAGCAGTTCCTTTTCTGAAATGTATAGGTAAGTGCATACGTGCACACACCTACCCACCCACTACCTGTGTTTGCATATATGTGCATATGCATGCAGAATAATTGCACTAATTAAATAACTCATCTCACTTTTCTGTATAATCATTGTCCTACTTAATTAGGCTGTTGATGGAGAGGCTATTAAAAGTGTCATGGAAGGGCTTGGTCACCAATACAGTGTGATTTCTTTTTTAACAGAGCTGATACCTGATTTACTTTTTAAAATTACTTTTAAGTTTTGTGGTCTATTTACTCAGCAAATATGCAGGAAAGTTTAGGGGGGGTTTCTTCAGTGTAAGAAATTAATTTTTCTGTATTAAACTGGAGCAACTCATACTAGGAATTAATCAAGAAATTTCATGATCATTCTGGGAAATTTTTGCAATATATTTTTACAGGGAAAGATTCATATTAAAAGAGTGGTGTCACAGTGTCAATACATCAGACATGACTCATGTTTTCTGAGCAGTTTGCAGCCTATTGCTGTAGCAACACAGTGAATCAAGAAATACTTGAAAAATTGGTTGCACCTGTAAACAGCTTCATGGCTTTTTGGTTTTGTGTCAGAGCTAATATTATGTTCTAAAATGAGGGAGATGATACAGGAAAAGTATTTGCATTGAACTTCAAGTAGTTTTTGTTGTATTCAAATCCCTTTTTCATTAAAGTAAAATCTTCTCCCGAAGAACTGCTCAGGAAACAGCTGGAGTGAGAATGATTTGAAAATTTTTAACATCTTGAGTAAACAAGGTGATAGGAAACCAGATGCTACCACGGTCATAAAGCAGGCATAAACCAGAGCTGCCATTGAGAAGTTGTGCAGACTAATTCCCATCTCCAAAACCAAAGATGTGCTTGTATTTCAAGTGACTTGTTTGCTCGATGACACTCTCGCATTCTCTCACTCTGTCTTGGACTGTAAACCTTGTCACTTGTGGTGTCTGTTGTTTTAAGCCCTTCCTCAAGGGACTTTTCAGCTTAAGCATGACAAGCATCTCTTGCCAATGGGAAGGGAATGGAAGCAACTTTGTAAGTGGGGGGTTTGCACAAGTAGTGTCTCCTGTTTAGTATATGTGGGCCTAACTTTTCAGGTTAGTGTTTTCTTTAGTATTTATGCTCTCCCATGTGCTGCTTTTCTAAAAAACTTGAAAAATGCTGATTCTCTAAAGTAAAAAATCATTTGGGTTGCACATTCAATGTTAAAATACAGTTCCGAAGATTTACTGGTAAAATGGTTTGAATAGCTTTCATGGCCTGATAGCAATTTTGAAAGTAAATCAAAAGCTCTGCTGCTGAAAATTATGGGGGGTTTTGTTTTAGTAACAAGAAAATTACATGTAGAGAAACAAAAAACATGCAAGCTCTGAAATTAATCAAGTATGTGTGATGAATTGATACATTCATATGAAAATGCATTCACTGAAACCCTGTCAAGAATATTAAGTGTTCTGTGACACACCAGATTAGTATTATTTCTGGAGATGAAAGTTGTTTCTCCATTGCCAGCTGGTTTGCTGTACCTCATGGACATATAAAGAAAAAGGGGGAAAAAAAAGGCATGAAAGCATGCTGTGTGCTTCACTTATATAACCCACTTCTACATGTTTCTCTTCCAGTAGCAGCCAACCGTGAAAAATGAGTGTCAGAATAGAAGCCATAGATGTTTCTTCTTTCAAATCCAGATGAAATGTGTGATGTAGCACTTCAGTGAAAATCACATAATACCAGCTAAATTTTCTTAGTTCTGGTTAGGTGAAATGTACTTGAGTCCTAACTGACACCTAATTAGTTTAATTATGTTTAAAATGAAATGTTTATCAGTTGTGTGCCTGCTGGCAGAATACAAAATTCCAAATCACATACAGTGACTGAGTTTATTAACATGTGATTCTCTTATGCAGGACACTGGAAAGATATGGGTGGATTTTTCTCCACCCCTGATTATTTTTCATGATTCACTGAACTTTTCCATGCACCAAGATAAAAATAAACTATAATGTGACTACTTTGCTCCTATTTTTTAATTATAAAATAGCAGAGACTGTAAGATCAGAACACAGCTTTTTTAGTTTCTTTTTCTACTTTTATCCATGCAATTGAAATTGAACATTTTTTTTTTCTGATTGTTTGGCCATCTTTTGCTTGACCACAACTTTATCAATGAAATTTTATAGATAAAGCACATGGAAGCCTTACTTCCTCTCCCCTCAAGCTGGTAGTCTGCCATGTACAGTTAAGGAGATATTTGACATTTTTCTCTATACTCTGGTGTCTTTTTCTGCTCTGTAAAAGTGGAATTCAATCAAGGAAGTAATTCAAAATGACACTAAATGCACTTCATGAGAAGGGTTAGTATTTTAGACAATTTGGGCTGAGAGTGTGGCATGATAAATGATCCAAAGGTTTCCTGTCATACTTGTATACATCTTCAAAGCATAGTTCTGGACTCACTGGAAAAAGACAGCTGCATTTTCTGCAGCAGTTCTCCAAACCCAGAGGAAAATGTGATTATGTAGTAGTTTGGACAGAAAAGACTGAGGGAATGTATGTTGTCTTTAACTAGACAAGGAGTTGCAGACATCACTGAGGCAGGAAGATGCAAATCTTTAGCAGGTTTCATTATGTTTGGGAGCTGGTAAGTTAGAGTAATTTATCAATTTTTGGGGAAGATAGGGAATGTGACATCAGCATGTCTAAGTTTGTGCATAGTGGTTTTCTCTTCTTTTTATTTTGAGAGCTTATATGAAGCCTTTTATGTTCAACATGTTCTGATCTAGGAAACAGGCAGAAAATCAAAGTTATTAAATGCTGAATAATAAATACAAAAATGTGATTTTCTTTTGGTGAAGCTTTCATTTGTAACTTGTGTGTTTATTCAGATCGGTATATGGTAGTGATATGATAGTTCCATTTTCTTTCAGAACTCTTGCATTGATCATCTGACAATTAAATAATAAAAATCTAGATTTAACATTTCAACATTAGTTAATCTATTCGGATTAGTAAAAGCTGAAAACAGTGAGTAATTTTAAGGAATTTGTGCTGTGCTGACTGGGGAGCTTGAAGGGCCTATGTTAATATTTGTAACCATTTCACTATCATGTGTAATTAACTTGGATCGGACCAAACCATCTGCATGTATAAGAGTAAACATCATGTGTAGCACGAAAGTTGTGTGCATCCTGGACTATTACATAGGGCTAATGACCATGTTGGTTTTTGCAGCTACTTTTTTTAATATATATTTGTTGCCTCTTTTCCTTCATGTATAGACAAATTCCTAAGGAACAAAGTACAAAAGAGAGACTTTTAGGTATACATTTCACGCAAAGCTGATGCTTGCAATTTACATAAAGTAACTACTGAAGATGCAGGAGAGTGATACTACAAAATGTTCTGTCTTTTCAGTATTTAACTGGTTTGGGTTTTTTATTCTGAAACTTAATTTTCAGTAATGTGTCACACCCTTAAGGGGAAGCCATATGTTTCTAGTCTACTTTTAGGATATATTTTAATCACAATGAAATGAAATTATAGCATATATATTATTTTCATCTCTGGACAAAGTTGTGATAAATTATGTCATTCCATGTGTGCTTTTTCATGCACCCCTAGTAGTTGTTAGTCTCCCACTCACTCAATATCTTAACTCTACCTCCCTGGGAAGAGTCCGTGCTGTTCTCAATGAGATGTGAAAGCAAATGATCACCACATGTATTATTACTTAGTCTAACCTACCTTTGCTAAAGATGCGAAGCAGTCAGCCTTTATAAAACTTGGAAAGCTGCTGTTAATTGTTATTAGCTGGTTTTAGTTGTAATTAGGTTGATGGAAATGTATATTCTCTTGTCCTATTTGTAATTTTGTAATCTTATCCAACATCATGAAGAAAAAAATACTGCTAAGGTCTTGTCATCATTGCCAGCACCATGATTGCTTTACTTTAGAGTTAACTGATAGCATCATCTTTATTTGATTACTTGTCTTCTAAGTTCCTATGCAGCTCAGCTGTCAACATGACAGAGCTGAAGAAAATGCTAAAGCACAACTGGCTTTGTACAGGTGTCTGCAACAGGCTGCAACTGTATTTCAGTTTTGACTCGTAACTTTCATTGCTTCTTTTCCTCTGCTTTTCTGTCCCCCTTCTTGGGAATATATGAGAGACCATTTGAGCAGACAGTTGAAGCATCAGATGCTCTGTCAACAATTTTTGCCCTCTACTTGGCTGTAGAGGTCACCAATACCTGAACAAGAAATACCCCTTGTTGCAGGTAAAGTAAAAATCTTCAGCATTCTCATTGCCTGAAATGCTTTTTCAAAAAAAGCCATTGGGGCTGTGAGTCGTGGTTTGACTTCTAAGTGTTGCAAGCAAAACATTGTTCCTAGATCTTTACTCCTTGACAATAGTACTGCTCATATTTGAAGTTTCATTTTAACTGCAGTGTGTTTTTTCTTGTCTTGTTCCTTTGTACTAGGATTACTCCAGCGATGATACTAAACTAGAATACAATGTAGATGCAGCCAATGGCATTGTTATGGAAGGTTATTTATTCAAGCGAGCCAGCAATGCCTTCAAGACTTGGAACAGGTAATTATTCAGAACCTCTATTTGCTGCTTATAAAAATACTGCTTTTTCACCTGAATTCTGATCTCATTCGTGATCTCTGTAACTCACTGACTGCATAGTTTTGACAGAACACTGGGGTGACTCTGTTAGTTAACTTAGGGATGACGCTTCAAAGCCATTTTTCCTTGTTTTCCATCCTAGTTGTTTGCAAACCTTTCTCTTGTGAAAGCATGTGCTAGGAAAGTGTTAGAAGACAGAGTAAAATGGAAGTTGTATACCCATTGGAAGCAGAGAAACACAGTCAAGGACTCAAGTTATTTTTCCTGAAAGATAAGCAGTGTAATTGTTATCCTTTAAAATTCCTGTCCTGTGAAGTGACTTTTCCTTAGTAGTTTTGATGGCCGTTTTGGGAATTCAAAATATATTGTTAGTCATATATCTTTTACAAAGTGTATTTTACTACTATTTAAATATTTTTTTTCCTGAGCAGGAATTCTTTTGCATTTCCAAGGGTGTGTGCTTTTTTCAAGGAAATATATATGCTGGAGCATTTACAGCACAATTGAATACAGTTTTTGAATTTTAAATACAATTTGCTGTGATATAGAGCTCTCTTTGCTGTCCATGTTCTGCTATTTTTTCAGCAGTACTTCTGTTAAACTATTTGCTGTGTTTCAAAGAACGTGCATTTGAGTGTGTGATCCCTTACAATCTTAATTATTCTATACTTCCCTGAGCATATCAGCACACCACAAGCGTGTAAGAAATTGGGATTGCTTCAATTAAATCTGTAGGCTGATGCAAGGGCCACTGCTGTCAGTAAGACTGCATCTATATTAGCAAGTCATGGGCAGCTAGTACAAAGGATTTTGCTTTGGATTGATTCTGGTCTGGTCCTTTGGCCTGATTATTCATCTGTGATTGTAATGTACCTTCTGGGTTAGTTTCATGCATGCAGAATTCAGAGTTCTCCAAGACAAATCTGGGAAGTATCAAAGGATGGCAAAGGGAGAAAACTGGGAGATGTGCATCAAAAGTACCTTCCTGGTGTGAAGTAAAATGTTAGTGTAAGCATACTGAGAAAAATCTGCAGTAAGAGGGCAGGAGACTGTCCTTCATTGGATTTCCAAGGGGCTGAAAGGGTCCTTTTTGCCAAGGTGCTTTGCAGGTTTGACTGAAGGCAAAACTCTGACTCTGTCTCTGGGTTCCTCTTTTGAATAGCAGGAAGGCCTTGCTTTGCAGGAAGGTGACAGGAGGGAGCAGGACAGAAGTGTCTTCTTCCACATGGCTTCATTCCTAGTAATACTGTACATGTGTCTCATCTTAAAGTGGTTAGAGAGTAGGATTCAATTAAAACTAACGTCTGTATGCTGGTAATTTAAATGGACACCAAGTAAATAAGGAGAAGTTGTAATTAAATCAAGGTACACAACGACATTCCTTCAGATTAGGTTACAGATTTGAACATACATAATAAAAGCATACCCAGGCAATAATTTATTTAAGAGAGCAAAGATAAACCACTCATTAATGAGTCAGAGCTGCCTACTTTTATTACATAACTGATATGTACTTAGAGTTTTTTCTTCTGGTTATCACAGGAGCATTCAATAAAGCAAAACCTTTAACCTTTTTAATATTAGATTCTTGATAATTGATCTCACTGTGATAGACTAGTTGGATGCTTTTAGGCAAAAACTAGGATTGGATATGCTATCTATAAACAGTTCTGAAATTGAATTAATCATTTTAATTTTGTATTCCACATATTCACGAACCATTACTACTTGTTATTAAACTACTGTTATCATACACACAAAATACACATTTAAGACCTTCATAATGAAGACAGTTTTTAATTTCTGAATCTAGCCCCCCATTTTTGCTACATTTTGATAAAAATAAAGAAGTATTTTTGTTATTTTTGTTTCGGAACACATTTGTAGTTGCTTGCTGTGCTGTAGGCAGAGAAGGGGTCGCTGCCATTTTCCACTGCCTGTTTCACTTGATGGAATGATCATGCTAATTCTTTTATTATTTTGCTCATTTTGCATTTTTCATTCCTTTTCCTCCTTTCCCTTATGTTTTAATCCTACCCCATTTTTTCACATGACAGGAAAAAGCCAGATCACATCAGGTACCAACCAGCTTCTTTTATACCTTCCCAATGTTTCCTTGGCACGCAAAAAGCTCCTCATTAACCCTGCATTTAATTTTGATTACTTGCAATGGATGTGTAAGTGGCTCAGTCTAAGAAAATAACAGAAGGATTCTGCCTGGGATGCCAGTATACCTGCTGCTCAACTCATTTAAAAGACTTAGAAAGATTGAGCTAGGTTTTAGCTGAAAAGAAATTAAAGCCAAGTTTCTGCACTCGAACTTCTGAGCATACAAGATCAATGTCTTGACTTTTTCCAATTGGAGTTGATGAGATCTTTTTTTCTTATCAACTGCATTGGGAATAGATGTGCTTTTAAATGTTGTGCATTCTTAATCACTCTGTTTTAATTGTGTGCTGCTAGAGAAGAAAATTGTTTCTTTCCGAGAATGAAAAAGCATAATTCATTGTTTTATGTAAAATTCAAATTAAATTTTATATTTCTTTTCAGTATTACTCTCAGTTCTCAGAAACTGGAAATTTTTTTCTATAGATTTTACATTGTTTCCTATTTAACAAATACAATTTTGAATTGTGTAGGTATAAATGATGGAAAACATTCAGTTTCTAAACAGCAACAACTGTATTTAAGCACCACAAAGTGAGACAGTATAAAATACTTTAATATTCCCAAGAATGTTTTCTCCTTCACCATGCTTCTCACTTGCTTCTGACAGAATGACACATTTAAAGAAACTTTGGTAATAATCAGTACTTACTGCACCCATGATGCCTAAAGATTTATGAAATTATTCTTAGAACCTGATAGATGTGGGTTACCCTATAGCAGCACCTTCAGTACAGAGATTGTACCTTGGAAGTTCCTGGCTGATGCTGGTGTAGACCCCCAGCAGTCTGTTTGCTACAACAGAGTGTGGAGTTTGTTGATGGTATTTGGTTAATGAAGAACAACTCCAAGTTTTTGGCCTGAATAAAACTGCTGTGGTGCTGACAAGTTGGAGGGCAGCCTGACACTTTCATCTTCTTAAGCATAAAATAAAATGTATTAACTCTGACATCTACTTCAGAAGTGTGATCTACAAGTTATCCTACATTCTAAATTGTTGATCTTGTTTGGTAAAAGTTTCTTTTAGAAAGGTACCAAAACATGTACCCTTTTTGGCTGGAGTGAAAAATTTTCTTTAACGGATTTAATTTCTCTACTAGGAATAAAAGGGACTGAAATACTTTCAAAACTTCTAGACTAGGTTTTAAAGATGGCACAAATTCGTGTTACAATTTGTGTGTTCACTTATATCCAATTGATGAGATTAGAGCTTGTTTACTAGAGTAACTCATTAAATATTTAGCTGTAGAACAAATGAAGCATTGCATTAATGAAGTTAATTGCACTGCCTAAGACTTTTATTAGAGGTTTGCTCCATTGCTTGTTGTCTTGGGGCAAGGCTGCTTTTTTTTCCCTTCATCACTCCCTTTATCACTTAGGCACTGCTTTTCATGTTGTTCTATTTTGTGTTACATTCAAAAAAAGCACATGAAAAAAGACTGAGTTTATTTGCTTTTCAAGTCTGCTTTTTTGTTGAGTTTCCTATATAAATATTAGCAATAACCTGCCTTATGTTTGAGGCATTGTTACTGCATCTGTAAATAGATAGTAAAGATGATACCTTTTCAATGGCAGTGACCAAAACTACTGCTGTTAATAAATTGAAAAAGTCAAGGACGACAGAATATCCTGTTGTTGCTTTTTAAATTAAATGTATCTGCACAACATTTGAAAAGATTAACTATTAAAAGGTAGAATCTCATCTGTCTACTAAGCACTAACTTTTCTAACAAACACTAGATTTTCTGGTTTGAATCTAACATTTTTTGTATATATTGATTTTTTTAATCATCTTTGTGCACTTCTTTCTGGGAATGGCTTGTGGTGGTTGAATAAATACATGGGGCCCTCTTGTTACTAATTGTAGTAAACTGTAGCTTGAAGCTCAACAACTTGTGGAGTATAACAAGATCTGTTGCAACACATTATTTTGTGCACTGTTACCATTCAAACTAA
Organism: Ifrita kowaldi; assembly: GCA_013398055.1. Taxonomy (NCBI): domain Eukaryota; kingdom Metazoa; phylum Chordata; class Aves; order Passeriformes; family Cinclosomatidae; genus Ifrita; species Ifrita kowaldi. The sequence continues at coordinate 44,465 of VZRS01014815.1, forward strand.
CTGTCAATGCAGCAAAAAGTGATGTGTGGTAAAGTAATTGAGGAATGATGCTGTGGTAAACACAGGTTTGCCTTATAAGCCTAAACAAAACACAAGGTGTAGATTTCACTGAATTGTTTTTTACATTCCCTTCATTTTTGTCAGTATGAAGCAGTGCTAATTGGTTAGCTTTTATTTTGTGCATCCCCAAAAGAGCAAGAAAGGTGTGGTTATGTCTGCTGGGTTTTTTTTTTTTCATTCAGTGGTCTGATAAAACATCATTGTTAGAGATCTGAGGTAATTTTTTCCAAAATGTGAGCGCTTTTTCCATTCTCTGAGTTGTATCCTATGTGAACAGTGAGTTTGACAAGGAAGGATAAAGTTCAGAGGAGTTTTTAAGCATTTTATTATCTTTTGGATTGTATAGGATGCCTTCATTAAATCTTTTATTTGATATTTTCCTTCAAGGCTGAGGCTTAAGTTAGGATCCTACTTAAAAGGTTTTTGTTGGGTTTTTTTTTTTAGTTTTTATATTCAGTGTTTTTATTTCAGGATCAAAAATTTTAAGACGTGCCCAATATAGATAGATATTAAACCTGCATGGGATAGGAACACCAAAGTATTGTTGGTGCCTTAGTAAGTTAGTTCTACTCTTAAAAATATTTCAGGATTAGTTTACATGGGCTTAAGTATTTTTGTTATTCATACTATCTGGGTTTGTGTTACCAAACAACTACTTAAAATTGTAGCTTGCTGCTAAAATACAGAAGAAAATGTTCTTTGTATTGAAAATGTTTTGTGTGATAGCTTAACTAATGTTGTCATAACATTAATGTGTTTGTTTAGGACTCAAATTATTTGAACCTTGCTTTCTTTTCTGTTTTGTCTCTGCCTTCCCTTTTTTAATTATTCTCACAAAATATTTGCCAAAACTGACTGCAGCATTACTTTTGTGAATTCTTTTATGCAGTCTCTCTGTAGACTGTATGTTAGCACATCTCAGGCAAATAAGCACTGTAAAATCAGTTATGTATTCTCTGGATGTCTCTTCATTTGAATAGGCGCTGGTTCTCAATACAAAATAACCAACTTGTGTACCAGAAGAAATTTAAGGTAGGAATTGAAAACTGGCTTGGGATAGTTTGGGGTTTGGGTGATGATTTTCCTGATTGATTGGGGAAACTGCTGACATGGCATCCTGTGTGATCTTCAGTAACCTACTGCTTTTTTCTAAATTAGTTTCTCCCCTTGTAAAATGAGACTAATAGCTACACTGATAGATTCTGAGATTCCTGTGCAGTGACTTGTAAGCACATACTTTATTTGCTGTGGGTTTTGTAACCTAGTTAGAGCTTTAAAAGTTGTTGGTCCCAAAAGGCTTGTGCTCACTTGCTGGCAGTCAAATATTCCATGCTGTTTTTTGAGCAGTTGTGTTTAACTCTTTCTGGACTTGCTCCCTCTAGTTACTTACTGGCTCACATGCCCAATTCAGCAATTGGGGAAAAAAAGTGGGAAAGCTTTTGTTACGAAGCAGTCAGAGTTGCTATATACATGTATTTACTATTGAAAATGCACAGTGGTTCAGCAGTCAGTACCTGCCTTGTTGCTTGTGGGAAGTGCAGTAGTTGTATGTTAAAGCAGCAAGTCCAGCTCCGCCCCGAGCCATAGAAGCCTTTTCAGTCGGGTTTTGGACCCCTGCTCCTTTGTTTGCTGTTCTAGAATCTGCTTTTGCACCATGGAGCTGTAGCTGTTCTTCAGGTTGGAAAAAAATAGAGACTGTATGGAGACAGTGGGGGAAAAAAAAGAGGAAAGAGCTTATGGCAATTCATTCCTCTTCACTGCAAACAGACCGGATTCAGAGGCTGTTCCTTGTTATCTGATGCTGTCAGATCAAGGGGCTTCATTTCTGTGGTTGGGAAGGAAACACGCAGTTGAGTTTGTGTGAGCACATTTGGTTGGGCATTTTATGTTTGTGAATTCTCGTTGTTTGTTTTTTTTAACTGCACTTTTAAAATGCTGATAGCTCAGAATGGAATTCTTATGAATTGAATGAAATTTTCAAACCCACTGTATTCAGCTTCTGTGTTTTGTTTTTTTTATTTGACACTTACAATACTGCTGATTTAGGTATAACTGTTCTGATTTAATTTTGAGTTAATTGCATCTCTTTGTATGTTTGTAGTGTGAATACTGTTGTTTAAATTTAAGGTGTTGATTATTCAGTAAGTTGGATTGTAGGTAAAAAGAAATTCTCCAAAGTTTGTATTAAATTTTCATTGAATATAACTAAACATTAAAATTTATCTAAATATTTCCTGCTAAGTATCTCCAAATCCACTTAGTTCAAATTTTTTTTTTGGAGGAAAATATTGGTGTAAACAGGCAAATAGAATTAAATTACTAATAATTCAGGATTAAATTGTCATCTTTGTATCAACTATATTATTTTTTCTCTGTGACATTTTTGTTAACTTTTGTCTCTTAGGATAATCCCACAGTAGTTGTTGAAGACTTGCGGCTCTGCACAGTTAAACACTGTGAAGACATAGAAAGACGTTTCTGTTTTGAGGTGGTTTCTCCAACAAAGTAAGGAGAAGTGATGGAGTATGTTTATTTAAAAATAAAAACCATTACATTTGGTTCTTTTAAAATGTAAGATTAACGTTTCTCTTGGGATAGATCAAAACAGGAAAAGTATCTGAAAAATTCTGTTCTCTGAAATTTTGGCTGGGAGTTAGTGATGCTGTGAGAAGTGTCCCTGGTATTTAGTTTACTTTTGGCATTGAAATAAACATGCATTCTTGTGCTTTTTGCATAAATGGCTTGTGGTGCAGTGCTCTGCTGTGGCTTAGTAGCAGCTGATACTATCAGCTGCTTGATAATGTAGAAAATAAGTCTCAGTTTCTCCATGTTTCTGATTGGTGCAGTGAGAGAGAAGCACATAAATAAGCTGTTGTCTCAGTGATGTTAAATTGTACTTCAGAATGCACTAAATGAAACTACCAATTAAAATTATTTTTCATCTCCGGCAGTGCACTGCATTGGCTGTACTTGGGGAAGCTTGGCATCCTGCCACAGCAAGGGCAGGACACAGATTCCTCATTTGTGATTTTGAGATGTGACCATATCTAAGTTTTTGATACAAGGTCAACCTGCTTTTAGGTTTGGATGGTATCTACATTCCCCACTTCTCCTTACATTTCTCTTCTGAGCAGATTGCTGTCCATCTTGATGTTTGCATCCCCAGTTGTGGTTCACTGTAACATGCATTTTGCTCTTCTTTGCCTGTGCTTTTTCAACCCATAAATGTTGGAACAGTTTTATACTTCATGACCTGTTTCTTTTACTGTTGTTTAGAAAAGCAGTTCATTCTTTGTCAGAGAGCTTTAAAATTACTCTCTCTCGATCTCAGTGAATGAAACTGTGTTTTCAAGGACTGATACCTGTGTCTTGTGTCATGGGGGTAAAATGCATTTGAGGATATAAAAAAGAAAAATTTGGAATAAGAAAAGGAATAGGAAGCTAAGCCATTCTCAGGGGTTTTGGAAGAGTAATTTCTGTATCTATTAGCATTACCTGCAAATAATTTTGAAATAAGGAGTTTGCAACTCACAAAGGCTCAGCTGCTTTGTTATCTTAAAGTAAATGGGTTTATTAGATGATGCCTACTAAACAATATACTTGTGGTAATAGCAAGGAAGTTGCTCTGTGAAAACAGACCCCTGAGCAATGTGTTGCTGGATTTCAGCTGCTTGGCCATTCTCTCAGTACTTTGATTTGTCACAGGAGCTGCATGCTTCAGGCTGACTCGGAAAAGCTGCGGCAGGCGTGGATTAAGGCTGTTCAGACCAGTATTGCCACAGCATATAGAGAGAAAGGGGATGAATCTGAGGTGAGTTTAAAAATCCACCAGACAACAGCCCCTGCTTTAGATCCTGAAAATTTTAAATATGTAAAACCTCTTCTAATGAGAGGGAAGGAAAAAAAGAATCCATTTTTGTCTTTCAGTGGAAATGCAATGAAATTTTGAAGGCTGTGAATTATATCTAACCTGTCTTTCACTTCATCATCTTAAAATTACTATGGCCTATATGGTTTTTTTGAGATTATTCTGTAGTGTGATTAAAATTCACAGGATATTCTTATATTTAGTTTTATATATCTTCTAAAAGCCTAAACATTTTTTTAGTTCTGTGGCTTGCCTTGGCAGAAGAGAGTTTTCTTGGATTTTAGTGCACAGTCAGTATCTGTGGGACTTTTAATTTCTTCAATTTAGCATGTGTCTCTTTTTTGATTTGTTTGTTTCTTTTCTCTTTTAGAAACAGGAAAAGAAATCATCCCCTTCTACTGGGAGCCTAGAATCTGGGAGTGAGACAAAAGAGAAGTTGTTGAAAGGAGAGAGTGCTCTGCAGCGAGTTCAGTGTATTCCTGGTAATGCTGCCTGCTGTGACTGTGGTTTGGCAGATCCTCGCTGGGCCAGTATCAACCTGGGAATCACACTGTGCATCGAGTGCTCTGGGATACACAGGTTGGGGAAGTCCTCACAACTGCATTTGATTTGTGCATTGACTTAATTAGGAAGGGTGGTGGTTGCCTCTTCAAAGGTATATTGAAAGAAAATTAGAGACCCTTGTTTGTAAACAGAATTAAGGTAACTGCTTTATTTGCATAAATTAATGGTAAATCTGTCTGAGGTAAGATAAAACATGTAGTTACAGGTTAATGTGGTTTTTTTCCATGCTGTTTAGGAGCTTGGGAGTCCACTTCTCAAAAGTAAGATCTTTAACATTGGATTCATGGGAACCTGAACTCCTAAAGGTATGCTAGTATTTTTGAAACAGGTTTCTATTTGGTACTTAGCTTGTTGTTTTAAAGCCTCTGCATCAGAAAGTTCAGTGCAGGAAACATATTTGTACCCAGTGTATGTCTTGCAGTTTTGAGCAGAAAATGTTTATAGTTGTGTGTTGGTTTATTTTAATTCACGTTTGTGCTACAAACTTGCAATTCAGAACAACTTAAAACGCCTGCAGGTTCACAAGTGCACTCTTGAATAGCAAGTTTCATCTGATACTTTCAACATATAAAAATGCAACTCTTTACAAATTAATAATGTCTTTCAGTGGGCTGAAAAATTTGGAAGTGATATATCAGCCTAAAGCGTGATCATATTCAAAAATTTGGATGTCAACTCTTAACAGTGAGATGCTTCTGGCTTATAGGAGAATACTCATGCAACTGCTCTTGTGTGCTATTTGTGTGCCAAATTTCTAGCTTGAACCATGGTTATAAAAGTCGTGTGACACTGAAATCCTGAAATAGGAAGTCATGCATAGATGGATGCATGCATGCAACTGGATAACTCGTGCAAAGCATTTGTTTCTAGCTGTGATGTTCTGGCACTTAGGTATTGCTTCTCTATGCTGAACAATCAAAAGACAATGTGCTTTGTTTGTGGTTAAATAATTTTAATATCAGTGTGTTCATGCTGAGAAAACAGCCAAACAGCCTCCCATGCCCTCCCCCCCACCAAAAAAAAAGAGCTATTCCTCTTGTACTATTCATGTAAATACCAGAATTAAGCATTCTACCTGGTATGAGAAACAAGAAATCTCTTTGCAATCCATAGGGCCAAATTCTCCTGTAAGTATTATCTCCAGGATGGTTTTTGTCTTTATTCTTTTTCTATAGTTGTATCAGATTTTGATTTAGCAAAAATGTCCATCAGGTAATTGGTTGAATTGTCTCTTGCTGATGGGGGTGAGAACAGCTCCTGGCAAAGCTGGTGGGAAGAGCACCTTTGTTAATGAGGCCTGCAGGTGTCATTCTGGTCGCTGTTTTTTCAGGCACTTTAAAAGTGACTATACTTTTTTGTTATCTTACTCAGAATTTTCTCTCTCTGTTCACTGATTGTTTCATTTTTATCATATAAACCCATGCTTATTTCTGTAAGTGTACTTTTACTAGTGAAAACACTAAGTTGTAAATATAGGCTAAGTGAGGTTAAACACAACTGAATAGGTAGATAAAACTTTTTGCAATTTTATTTGAATTTATTTATTTTGCTTTATAGCTTATGTGTGAATTGGGAAATGATGTTATAAATAGAATATATGAAGCGAAGTTGGAAAAAGTGGGAGTAAAGAAGCCACAATCTGGAAGTCAAAGGTAGTATTTTACTAGCAGTGCCTGTTGCTTCCTTTTATTTTACTCCAGCTGTAAAAGATGCTGCCACTTCACTGCGTTACACTCCTTTACTGTACTTGTTTCCCTGTATCACCAGTATGTCCTGCTCTCTCCCTTTTCTCACTCTCTCTCTTTATTGGGTATTCTTCTGTTGGTCCCTTTCTGCTTCTCCTGTTCATTTCTTCTTTTTGTGATCTCACTCCCTCCTTTTGATGACAGCTCTAGAGCATCACTGTGGACATGTGGATTTTGTTTCCTCTCTGCTTGGTACCAGCTCAGCCAGCTGTACTCGGTGTGTGAGTGCTTCTGGAAGGAGCCTGTGGCTGTGCCTTTGTTTACAGTGACTTTGTTCTTCCATTTGACTTTTGTTCCCTGATGCTCAGAATGTTCTCATCTTCCTACCTACATTGTACATGAGCTCTGTGGCTTTACAGCAGCCTTCAAATCATTGTACTGCTGTCTTCTGTTTCTCTGAAGCTAATCTGTGTTTGAAGGTGGATTCCTAATGTTTTGTGCTGCTGTATAGGATGCCTCTTAAAACTTGCTTTTTTACTACCTTTCTGTGCTGCTTGCTGCCCAGCAGTTTTATAGTATAGAAAACTGCATTTTGTGAAGTGTTGGCTATTTGGAGACAGTAGTAATAATATAAACAAAGTAGGAGATTTGCTAGATATTCCTTCTAGTGGTAACTGCTTTTCAGCAGTTTCAATGCAATAATTACAGCCCCTTTTATCAGTTTGGCACAACTGCTGTTGCGTCTTAAGCTGATAACCTCAGGTTACAAGAAAAAATACTTCAGTATGTGATATGGAACTGATGGCTGTGCCTACCTAAGGCTTGTTACTGTTTTCTTGTGTAATCCTAATGTTCCTGTAACAAATGTTGCAATTTACATTTACATAAGAAACTAATTATATGTTTAATAATAGGTTATTAACATGTATAAGCATTTAATACAGGTAACATACAGTAACTAATGCTTATTTCTTCCACATACCACTTTCCAAGGTCTCTGTCTGAAAGAAAATACATGTATATGAACTTAACAAAAATACTTTCTTTTGAGCCTTGTGTAAAATTTAATCAAGAATCCAGAAAATGACAGTGTGCTTTGCATCTTTCTGAAAATGTGCTGTAGGTGTGTCTTACGTGCAATGCCAAGCTACAATTTTGGTTACTTACTTTAGTACAAAATAGACATTCTTTTAATACATGAAAATACTAAAATATTAGCTTACTAACTCCGGGGATTTTGTATATGACAGGCAGGAGAAGGAGGCATACATCAGAGCAAAATATGTGGAAAGAAAGTTTGTAGAGAAGCAAGCTGCATCAGTACCTCTGCCTGAGTCTGGAACAAAAGTTTTGCCTCCAAGTCAGGAAGAGAAAAGGCACAGTGGCCCTGAAAAGTCCCTTTTGGCAGGGGAACAAGGTGCAGCATCCCAAAAAGGTATTTACACACTTCTCTCCTTAGCTGTATTACCTATCTTCTTTTTAAGGTAACATATTTTTATATTAATTGACTTCTGCCTCATGCAGAGAATTTGGAGTCTGTTTTTTGATGTGCCGTAGCCTAGTGTAGAGTGTAGGGGAGAAAAGACTTCTTCAGAGATGTCCATTTTTACATGGGGAAGGATTTGGAATGGGGATGCTTCTAATTCAGAAACATATTAACCACCTTCTTTCCTCCGTATTTTCACCCTTCTTGATTTTTCCAATAATGTTCTTTCCTGCCCTATCCCTTCCTTACTGCCTGCTTTGTGCTTTGCTAACCTGCATGTCCCAGCGGTTGCTGTAAGTAGCGACGAGGCGAGGCGGGAGTCTCTGTTCTGTCCTGATGAACTTGATTCACTCTTCTCCTACTTTGATACCTCTTCAAAACTCCGTAGTAGTAAGTACTACAGCTGTGGCGTGTTCAGTATTTGCACTAATGATCCATTGTGTGTTGTGGCCATCTCCCTGCTTCAATCTATTGTCTCCAGGCTGTTGCATTGCTTAGTATTTTCATGAAATAATTTAAGCTTTTTTACTTATCCTGATTTTTTTTCATTTCTAGTGATCTTTGACATTCATTATTATTATTATTATTGTAAATGTTATGGTTACAAAATGTGACTTCATATTTTTCTATGGATGCATTAAGAATACTGAATAATAACTACCCATTTTTTAAAAATGTGTTCAGGACCAAGTATAAGAGCTTGCTTTATTATCATGGTATCTGTGAAGAGCAGGTAGCTTCAGCTCTGCGTAGTAATTGCAGTTTCTCCCCAAAACAGTCCGAAGCAGTGACAGTGGGATCCAGCCGAGCGCTGATGACAGCAGAGAACACCTTGCCTCTACTATATCAGCCAACAGTTTGTATGAACCAGGTGTGTTAGGCTTTGCACTTTAAGATGAAAGTTTAATCACTTGGTAACTTTTTTTTTGTAAGAAAGGTCAGTGCTTCGTGATACAATTCATGTCTGCTCTCCTGGTTGAAATGCTTTTAGCAAGGGTAAAATTTACCTGAGTGATCTTTCCTTTGGGCTTGCTACCAAAAATGACATTTAATCCTTCTAAATGGGTTCAAAGAACTGTGTTTTTTTCCAGTCAGATGAGACTGATCCCAAAACATGGATTTTTTTTGCAGATAGAGAAATGCTGTATTTTGAGAAAGACAAGTCTCCACAGAAATGCATGATCCTTTTATAAATACATAAATCTGTGGAGATAGAATTTCTGTTGAGTCACATATAATAGGCTTTTATGCGTTATTTGTGCATTCTTGCTTTATTTTTCTGTTTTCTATTTATGTGGAATTGACCAAGTCTTTAAACATTACTCCCTCTACTCAGAGGTTCCGTACGTTGATGAATGAAATTATTTGCTAATGTTAGCATGCTGTTCTCACAGATGTATTGAGTATGGCTTCTCAAAATTTCCAAAACATTTATTTATAAAGCAAACCTATTCTTCTACATCAAAGCACTCTTCTAAGGTAGATTTTAAATCCAGTAGTTCACAGCTGTTATTGCAGACAAGCAGCACATGGCTTGGATCTTTTTTGTCTGCGTTGTAGAAATATTTATGATGCTGTAACTCACAAAAGCTTTCATGGAACAATGTCTTTATCTCCCAGACTTCACTCTGTATAACTGTTACTGAGATGAAGAGAAAGAGTATGGTTTAGTCCAAAAGATTATAGCCACAGCAAGTAATTGGTAAATGACAGTGGTATCTACTAACAAAAATTAGGTCAGAACAGTATTAGTCTTGTATTCAGGTGTAGCAAGCTGCTGCAGGGAAAAGATATGACTACATCTCTGCAGAAAATTCCTTTTATTCATATCTTGCACTTCAGACTAAAACACACTCCAAACCTAAAACAATTTCTTAGAAATTACATGGGATATATAGATTGAAGGATATACACATGTGCCAGTAATGTGGAGAGAATGTTTTCCGTGCAGTAGTAGTTCCGTGAAGAGACTGTGCCTGAATGCTGGAGCTAAAGGCATTTGTGACTTCCCCTGGCAGAATGGGGCAGCAATACATAGCATTCTGCAAAAGCTGGGCTACCTATTTCCAGAGACACGATGTTTTGATCAGAATTCCAAGAAGTACCTTGTAAAAACAGGGATTATGTAAGCAATTTTTTTTCTTTTTAGAAGGAGACAAGCAAGAATCTCCAGTGTTCTGTGACTCCAAGCAGCCTAGTCCAGGATTGCAGTTGTATCAAGCTGCCTTTGAGAAAAATCTTCCTCACATGGCAGAAGCATTGGCCCATGGAGCTGAAGTAAACTGGGTCAATGTGGAAGAAAACAAAGCAACACCACTCATTCAGGCAGTGCGAGGGGTATGTGATATACAGCTCTGGTGATGGGGGAGGAGGGCAAGGGAAATAATGATATTTCTGTGTCACTGTTCCTTTTGAGCTGTTCGCTTCACTAATGAATGATAATGTGATGCTGAAGTTGTGTTTACAGTGTTCTTTCAAAGTTGTTTCTGAACTATTTTTTTCCTGCTAATGCTTTGTTTGGAATTCTATATCCTAGTAGTGTTTAAAGTTGATACGGAAGCAACTCCCTTTTGTTTCCTTTGCTATGTGGCTCAGTGGTGAGAAGGCAGAAGAGGTTTGGTTTGATTCGAGAGATCTGGTGCTGAGTTGTTTCTTTGTTTTGATTCCATAGGGTTCACTGGTTACTTGTGAATTTTTGCTGCAGAATGGGGCCAATGTGAACATCCGAGACATGAAAGGAAGAGGGCCCCTGCACCATGCCACAGTTCTAGGACACACTGGGTAACTCACTGCCCCACAACTTGTACATGGCCATCCTTTACTGTAGCTGTTCATGTGAAGCTTCTTCATTGTCCCAGATATTCTGACATTTTAATATTATTTCAGGTGATACAAGTTTTTCTTAAGTTCTGGATGTGAGAGGGCAAATAATATTTTGATTCAGCAGTCTCATCCACTAGAAAAACACAGTGTTTTCTAATGTGGATTAAATAAAAGGTTTGCTTATTAGTCTCTTAACATGTTCTACATGAACTGCACTATTTTGATATATATGAGACTTTTGGTGATTAAAATATATTGTATCTAGCTTGACTTTATTAGCTTTTTTCCTTTATTGTCAAAAATATTCTTCAATGTTTTTTTTCTAAACAGACAAGTGTGTTTATTCCTAAAACGAGGAGCAAACCAGCATGCCACTGATGAAGATGGGAAAGATCCATTGAGTATAGCAGTGGAAGCTGCAAATGCAGATATTGTAACACTGTAAGTTGTACATTCTGTTTTCTGCCTAGACAACTTAGATTTTGCTATTCTGTTTCAAGTTAAAAATACAAGAAATGCCAAAATACCTTAACATAAAAACAGGGGGAGCAAAGGAAAAATCAAAATGCATATCCGTAGGTGACCTCTTTGATGTGAGATTCAGAACAGCTTTGTAGGTCTTGCATTGTAGTCTTTTTTGTGCTTTAAAGATGACATTGTTCCTTTTGTTTTTCTGAATGGCAGGTTGCGTTTAGCAAGGATGAATGAAGAAATGCGGGAATCAGAAGGACTCTATGGGCAGCCAGGTCAATACTCCACTAATAACCACACTGAAATGCAGTATAAGAAGTGTATACAGGAATTTATCAGTTTACAATTAGATTCTTAACGTCTGAGGGAAATTTAAGATTGCTTCATACAATAATGTTTTTTATAAACCAACACATTCTAAAGCTTCATTGAAATTCAGTGGTGTGACTTTGTCAGAGTATTTAGGGACCTAAAAGGAGACTGTTTAAAGAGCATCATTTTAGCAGTGTGTTACTACAGCCACAACCACCCTATTCTGCTAGTAGTTGTCCACAGTTTTCTCCTATTGCTGTTCCATTGATATCTGTGTAATGTTAGGATTTACCTGACATTATTTAGTAGCAGCTTTCTGAATCAGCTTGCTCAGAGACAGTTGAAGAGTTCATCTTATTCCAGGACACCATTCTCCTTCCTGTGGAATGGTCCGCTTTTTCTTTTTTAAGAAAAAAACGCTTGCACACCAATGTAAAAAATGTACATCAAATATTTCAAACTAACTCCAGACAGAAATAGGAAAGTATTATTTCCTTAAATTTTATTTTTAAATATTTTTATTTGTTAAGATACTAATAAGAAACAAAACAGTCATTCTTAAGTAAGTATTTTTGTATGCATAGTATCTTTCCATTTGGTTAAAAAACAAATAGAAGCTGGCAGATACTTGAGCCAACTCCAGCAAGAAAGTAACAAATTATATTTAATGAATATGTGCAACTTTATTCTCAGGCACTCAGTCCAAATTTACACAATGTTGTGATGTGACATTTGCTTCCATAGGAAGGTAATTTAATATCATGCAAATATCAATAATGAAGGCACACTTGGTTGTGAAGTTAGACAGCTAAAAACACCCTGCTATCTCTGGCAGAGGTGAAAGGTGAACCTTATTTTTAAGGTTGAGTGCTGAGTACTCTCAGTTCACTCCTATAAAGCCCTTACGTGTTTCCCACTGATTCATAAGGATTGGGCAGGGGGGGTGTTACCAGACTGGAGCTGGAATGTAGTCAAGGGGCAACATTCAGTCTCATGTTGAAATCCTAGATGAACTCAAATAAACCAAATTTGTTTTGTTTCTCCTTAAGAAAAGGGGTTTTTTAAATTTATTTTTGAAATAGGAAATTCAAATTAAAGCATTAAAAGTACTGTATACACTCAGGCATTCAAATGCTTTCTTTGACAGAGCTACAACTAATTTAAAAGCATTTACTTGATTATGAGCTCAAATGAGCTCAGAAAACATGGCTGCTTATACAAAAAAACCCTATTGCCAGTGTGGCCAAATTCAATGTAAAACTGTTTTTGGATACAGTGCCTACTACTTCACTGACAGTCTGACGGTAACAAATACTGAAGTATTTTCGAGTTTCCTCATTTTTATTTTAAGAGGTAAAAATAATTATTATCAGTATCAAATAGTAAAATGCTTTTAAGAGGTATGTATTTTGGCTCAAAAACTCTGTGCTATATCATAAATGAATATTTTAGATCATTTAATTGACCTGTCACAAATCCAAAATTGTTATAAACCAGAAAATATGTTTCTATAGTTTGTACAAAAAGCCTCTGTTGGTTACTAAACATTACAAAATGTTAATTGAAATGCTTCACTCATAACAAATACAGGCACTACTTTCATGAAAATGTGAAGTAGATGGGGAGACTCCTCCCTGATAATTTATTTAGAATAGTATTTAGACACATTCTTCAGTTAGGTAGATGAAATAAAAAGCTAGCAAAGTCTTTCATGGAAGATGTTGTGAGCTTTTTATCAGTTTGTATTGCAATAGAATCTAGAGAGTGCATAACTATCTGATACCAGACTTGATAACAATCTGATCCAGATACTTTACAGCTGGTAAGGTGAGATTGACAGTGAAGTGTAGATTTGCCACAACAGGCAGAGGTTGCCCAAAATCATGGGGAGGCTTTCATTAGAATAACTTCTGAAATTAAGGCCACAAGCTGTAGCACAGAGTCCCAGCCAGGCAAACTTACTTTAACTTTGGATACCACAGGTCTGCCCCCTTCACCCTGTTACTTGTTGAAGTCTCTTTTAAAAGTTGAAGTCAGTATTTGAGTGTTTTGAATGTTTGTGTCTGCTGTACAAGGGTTGTGTCAGTGTAAGCACAAAACCTGTCTGCTGTCATGAGGTATCACACCTTTATTGTGGTTTTAAGGGGTGCAGATCTTTTTCACTGCAAATACATGTTAAATTATCGGCACTGCCCTTACTTTAAAACTCCAGTGTTCCAAAATTATGATTCTAGAAGAAAGTAAGGATTTTCAAGACAATTGTGTATTTGCTGGGAGCTATGTGAGGGTAAATATCATTGTATGAGTTTGCTGTCATCAGAGTGAAGCCAACTGCCTACTTGTCAGCTCTAGCAATGCAGCTGATAATTGCTCGTGTAGCTAATGACATCAAAATTTCTAGTTTAAATATATTTAGCTGGTTTGAGCTACTGAGAGAATGAATATATTGCTCTGCAAGGTACAGTTGGTCTTCCAAAATATTCCTCGAATGGGAACTAGCTGAAACCAGCTTTAAAAGTTCATTTCTGGTGGTAGAAGCCATATGCACCGTAGTACTGTTTCTGTATAATACTTGAGTGCTCACCTCCTGGTGCTACAGTATGTCTTGCTAACTCTTTGATATTAGCATTGCTACTTTTTCTTCCTACCTTTTCTTGAATGTATGATGTGTGCCTTTTGAGTTACTCCAGTGTTAAATGGTAAAGCAGTGTTACAGTATTTTTGTACATAGAATCTGCACTTTAGGGAAAACATTGCTTGGAAAGGGAATTTCCAGAATTCAATTTTAAAGTGGAATTGTAAAATAATGATAAGGTTTACAGTATTAAGTATTTTAATGCAACATACAAAGTAAAGGGGCACTTTATTTTAGTCTATTTTTGTATGTAATATTTTTGTTATGTAATAGAGTCAAAACTAGAGCCACAATGTATCTTGCAAAAATAGCTTTTTTTTTCTTTCAAGTTCATTTGAAAGAACCAAGTATGGCAACTTGAACTGCAGTACTCGTTCACCAGTGGAATCCACTTCTGTATTAAAAGCATAATTGCTTTTGTCACAGAAGCCTAATTCTGCTTTGTGCCCTTCATAGCTGTTCTTTCGGTGAATGTTACAGCTCCATTCTGTGCTGCTCTTCCAGAGCAAGCAGTTCTCACAAGCTGTTTCAATAAAACCTGTCCTGTGCCTGCTTCACCTATAGAACACAGAATCACAGAATGGTTTGGGTTGGAAGGGACCTTAAAGACCATCTAGTTCCAGCCTCCCTGCCATGGGCAGGAACACCATACTTGAAATTAAATCTGAAAACCAAAAGGGAATTTATCTAGAACTGACTTTTCCTAGTAGAACAGTTTTGAATGTATTAATCCTTTAAAGTTGGGGAAGAATTGTGTCACTGCACTGTTAAATATTCCTGGAAGGTCAGTTATTATTTGTGAAAGTGTTTTTAAAAGAATGGAGTCTCATCTCCAAAAAAGTAATAGTTTTAACATTGGAAATGTGCATTAAAAAAATGGAAAAACAAAACAATGTAACTTTTCCCAGTAGTGCAAACTTTTAAGCACAAAAACATTCTTTTCTTCCACAATCATGTTAGGAAAAAAAAAATCTTCATATTCAACATACATGATGAGATTTTGGGTTGATTTCTTTGTCCTGCTATTAATCAAGCTGTCAGCAAGAAACAGTAGTGCTGGGATCTTGTGTCCCGTGTGGCTGTCTGTGTTGGGAACACTGTAAACTTTGGATGGCTGCATAGTTCCTGCCCCAACCAAATGTTTGATGCATTTAATTCCTTTTGAAGACAAAAGGGTATGGTTAGTGTTTTAAAACAGAACTTGAACTCAAGGCCCAAAATGCTCCAACAGATGAAAGAATGTGAAAATGAATGAAAAAAATGTCCATTTTAAAGTGGCAAAAGAATGGCTTGGCAATGACTCAAGAAGTAACCACTCCTGAATGTGTTTTCCTGTGTAGACAGGGAGAGGGAGGGAACACATTTTGGAATACGTTCTAGTAGTAGGGTTGTGTTTAAACACAAAGGGTGAAGATTTAAAAAAAAAAAAAAAAGATTTTTAAGGGAAGTACCATTGTTCTTATAGATCAAACTGAAAAATGTAATGAGAGATGTAGATGAAATGAATGTAGAAATTTTATATTTGCTGAATAGACCAAAATAATTTATGAACAATAATTTATCTTCTTAAGATTGCTTTTTTTTTTATATATATGTATATTATTACTTGCTGATTATTTCTTTCATGGAGAGTTCTGTTTGGCTGTAAGAATTCTGTTCTCTGTTTCCAAGTAAATCTTTATTTATGCCATAATTCTATTTTTCTGTAGAGAGTCTTGGTTAGCAGTTCCTTGCAAAAACAAGGATTTTATTCTTTAATGGCTAATAAATATGTTTTCTTTTTAAGTTGCTTTAAAGTGCTTTACTTTTCATTTCTAACTCTGAACTTTCCTCTGTGTGGCTGCCTGTGAGGCACTATTTCAGGTATAGTTTGGCTTTGTTTAATTTGCTTCTACAGAACATGCATGCAATTAACCAGTCCCTCAGAGTTCACATCAGCATCACTCCATCTAGAAGCAGTCTTCATACATGAATAAGTGTTACACAGTAATTGATAGCACAATAGGGCATTTGTGCAATGGTGGGTGATGTTGACTATCACAAATGTTTAAAACTGTTTCCCTTTTCTTTTCTGCCTAGGAGATGAAATTTATCAGGACATTTTTCGTGACTTTTCTCAAATGGCATCAAATAATCCAGAGAAGTTAAACCGCTTCCAGCAGTCAGATTCCCAGAAGTCTTAAGTGTCAAGAAGGAAAAGAACCTGAAGCTTATAGTGCAAGTCTTTTTTTACTTTAACAGAATGAATTGTATGCATTTTGTTAGATAGTTTGGATAAAATGACCACTCCAATGTAGCTTTAGATTGTGGTAGCTGGGGAAATGTATGAGTTGCTTTATGTTGTACAGTACATATACCTCAGCAGCTGAAGATGTTTAGAACCCCTGAGTACCTGCTAGCTCCATGTAAAGCAGCCCCTGTTACACGTCCAGCACTTGCAGCTCACACTGGGAGGTGGCAGAGCACGGCAGGAGCGCCGCGGGCTCCGACTGCAGGATGGGCACAGCAGCTCTGCTACCCAGTACCAGCCACTGTCATCTGTCCCCCTATTGCCATAGAGAATGTGCCTCTGACAAGAAGGTCTGGGTTGCATTTTCTGGGACTGTTTGGAAGGGAAATTGGGTAATGATTTACTGAGTTGTCCTGCCATTTGTGGGGCTGCAGCTCAAGGATTCTCTTGTTCCTACGCTGACTCTGGTTAGAGGTAAGCTGTTATAGCAGATGTGATAACTCCTGCTCTTTTGCAAGCTCTTTCACAGTGGAAGCTCTAGCACCAGGCTGGCCTTTATGCTGGTGACTGCAGGTCAGTCACAAAGGGATATATCCTGGAGACCAAATTCCTAAGAGCAGTCCATTTTCCTTTTATTTTTTTGTTTTTCTTATCCTCTTAAATTAAACTTTCGGTGCAGCAAGTATCCTTCTAAATGAGCATGTGGAACCTTTCATGAAAAATAAACTTAATCCTTTTGGACATGACGTGGGGTTTGTTTGTAGTATTTTGACATGAAAACTTGAAACTTGAGACATGAAAGTAAGTATTGAGCCAACGAAGTTTGTGTAGAATATTTGTAAAAAGGCTGTTTCTACTTTTTGCTGTTCTCACTGCTAGCCCTAAGCTCAGTATAACTCTCATGTCTTGCAGCCACCCTAAATTTAGGCAAATCAATCCTTTGTATGAGGAAGCAGTAGCCCTTGTATAATCTGCAGTGATGACAATTTGCTTTATTCAGTGGTGAGCCCCACTCTGCCCATGTGCTGTATAAATGGTGTCTCTAGATATATGCTTTTATATCGAGTTATTTATATCTAGTTATACCTAGATCATAATCCTCCTAAACCCCAAACCAGCAGATGCAATTCTTTATCCTCTATTTGTCTGCCCTATGGAGACAACTTAAGCAGAGTTTTTAGGTGACAGTATCAATGTGAGATTTCAGTAATCCTAATAGCTGTGGCGTTATGTTAACCTGCTGTTTAAGTGTATTTAGGAAACGAATTGGCTTTTCTCCAAGGAAAGATAAGCAAAGCTGGGATAAACCAAATTGAAATCTGTAAACTATGGTAAACTTTCTGGCATGTTAAATTTTAAGAAGGTATTTCAAACACTTGTAATTTTGCATCAAATGTATAATAATGTATCAAATCTGCATATTATTATTGCTACAAAATTAGTAGTGTTGTAGAATTGTCCAGTGGATTTTATTTCCAAGCAGAAGGATCTTACAAGACAATTCTTGCTTTTTATGTGGTCTAATTATGGTAGGAAAAGCAGATTCTGCCCATTTAAAGTGTGCATTTAGTCTGAATAATAAGAAACTTAAGGATATCACCTGTAAGCAGTAATTTTTAGTAAGCTGGTTTTTAAATAGCTATGAAATTATAATGTACTTCCTAATCAGCAGTATTTACCAGCAAATGGGTGTTTTAGTAGATCTTAGAGAAAGTAAGACCCAGGGTGTACAGCTGGGAAAATGTAAGATATTACTGCATAATATACACCGTAGACATAGGTTTTTCTGAATGTTTGTCTTTCCCAGCCTGGCTGGCAGGCAGTGTATAGTGTGATTGGCTGGATGTAAAGCTGCCTAAAGCTTAGTGGCATAATTGCTGTCTCAGTCCAGCTGCTGGAAAAAAGGTCTGAGATTCTTACTTCAAATCTCCACTGGTGACTTCTTCCCTAGCCACAAAATCTCTCTGACAAATTTTGCAGGATGACTTCTCTAGACTAAAAAGGTGCTTCCCTGTAGCTCTACAGATCCATGTGTTGCATTCCTGACTTTCATCTATCTGGGGAACAGTATCAGTCTGTCTATGCTACGGGATAAATCACACACCTGATTGACAGGTTGTGTGACTTGTCAGGAGCACTGGAGTTTTAATGGCTCAGGGAGTAGGTGTGTCACTTGTGATCCTGCAACCTTGTTCCCCTGTCCTTTCAGGTATGGTAGGATGTCCAGTATAAACTGCACTCAGTTAAAGCCTTTTTCAGGTCAGGTGCAATGGTGACATGTTGTTCATCAGCAGAAATTAATATACCATTGAGTTATGTGGAATGTGTTGATGGCTCAGTCTCACCAGGCTCTGGCAGGCTCCATGTTCCATCCAGGGCCTCTGTGACTCACAGGATTCAGCCCCCAGTAGTGTGATTATCACCATGGCTCTGAAGATCTGGATTCCATACTGAGTTTTGACTCATGTTAATCTTCTGCTCAGTACTATTAAGAAATTCCATTTTTATTACAAAGGGAATCTAAACAGAATAGTAGGCAGGAAGGTTCCATTGTGGGTTAACATCTTGTACTTTGTACCAGGCAATGGAAAGGTTCCATTCCAGTTCATGTTTCTCTGTAGGTATGAAATACAGTAGGTTTTAGTTGGTGAGGGACAAAGCAGAATATTCCTAACACATTTAAAAACCATCTTTCACCTGGATTTTTAGTAATTTTCTATACTAGCCTATTGAACCATAGTGTAATATCTTTCCTATTTATAGATCATGTGTTCCAAAAGTCTCTTGAAACAACAAATGTTGAGGAAGTCAACATACATTCTAATGCATCTCGATTTCAGAGGTGTAACTTAGGTCCATTGCATGTTGATGAAAATAGTGTCTGTGGTGGCTCATTAGTGGTATCAATTGTTTTGACTGGTAATAAGGTTTCATGTTTTATATTAATGCCAGTACAGTGCATATAAACTCAAATTTCTGAATTATCATACTGAATTATGCCACTACTTGTGTTAGACAGTTGGAATTTGTTCACTTGAATTTGGGTGAAGGCAGTAGATCGTAGAGGTATTTCTTTGCTTTCACAAACAGCCCACATTGCAGTCTGATGGATGTGTGTTCCAGGTGCTCATTAGTACATTGTGGACTTCAGGCTCTCTGCCCATTAGAACCTAATCCAGGAAGTCACTGATACCAGTGGCAGTCTTTCCACTGATTTTGGAGATTTTGGATTGTACCATTCATGGCTTTTAATGCTAGAGTGCTAAAGGATCCTGTATTAATACTGCATTTTTCACTCTGTGGGGTTTTATATTTTAC
>VZRS01014815.1:68996-96417 GCA_013398055.1 Ifrita kowaldi
TGTGCACAGCTCCCTCAGGAGGATTCCTGCACTCCACAGCAGGGTGGCCTGACTGCCCCATGATGGTGCAGCGCTGATGTGGTGCAACAGCGCAGCTCAGGTTTGTGGTATTATGCCCCCTGGAGTGGGAGGACCCCCAGGCCACCATGGTGTGCACATCCCGTGCTGTCACTCCTTTGTGTGTGTGGCTGCCTCACTGCCATCTGCCCTTCTGGGAAAGAAACTTCTCTGCAGGCAGCCTTGCCAGCCTCACTTCTCCAGGGCAATGGGGGCTGGGAGAGGCATGAAGTGATTTGTCTGTTATGGATGGGCACCTGTCTGTAGGTGCCTGTGGAGTCACAGTGAAACCTGGAGTATGTCTGGCACCAGAACTGATCTGAGTGTAAGCCGGCAGCGTAATCTGGAGGACTCAGGTGAGATGTCACTGAGATCTGCTCAGTGGGACAGCTTCTTCCCTCTTTCCTGGCAGCCCCCAATGTATCCTGGTTTCACTGTCTAGCCTGTGGTTGGCAATACGTTTTGGATCAGTCGTTTCTCTGCTTTTAAGTACAGAGCAGAGGCTGTTCTGCTTCTCAAGCATGCAGCCTTGCCCCTAATCCTGTGTCAGTTTCTGGAATGCCAGCAGATGACAGCACCTCTTTATTCTTGCTGTAGCCTACCCCATTCCTCTTCTTTACCAGGAGGGAACTTCTGCCTACCTTGTACTTTTGGTACTGCTGTTAATGTTGAAGGTGATTGAGCCTGAGCTTCAAGTAGCTCCAGCAGTAACCCATCTCCACCCTGAGACCTCTCATTTACTGCTTTTCTTGGTGCCTGCAGAACACTCTCCTGGTTCTTACGCTGTTTTCCTAGCACAGGCCCAGAGATAAGGCTTGATAAAGTGCTCAGGGGGCAGCTGGATCCACTGAGGCAGGACTGATAAAACCCCCTGAACTTTTCCTTCATGAGGAAGTGATTCAGACCCTGCTTTTGGAATTGCCCTTGCCCTCACATCCTAGCAAAGCTGGGATCAGTTGTCTCCTCTATTGGAGTGAAGCCCAGAATCAGACATGGATCGTAACCTTTGGGGAAGGTTGTGGGCAGCTTTTCTCTCTCCCTAGGCAGATTCGGTAACGTTCAAAGTCTGCTGGAGGCTGAAGCAGCCGCCTGGAGCCCGGGGCCAGTGTGCAGAGAATGAGGGCAGAGGGGCTGTGGGATGCAGGCGGTGGGTGCGTGGGAGCAGTGTAGGCACCGGACCCTCCCGGCAGGGCAGGGCAGGGCTGTCCGGGCGTGGGCAGTCGCTGCGTGGCGTCGCCCCTGCCGCTGGCTGTGCAGATGTGTCCCAGATGTGCAGCAGAGAGCGCGGCCGGGCGGCGGCGGCAGAGGGAGCTCGTGCTCCGCGTGTGCGGCCGGGAGGCGGCGGGAGGACCCGGCCCGCGGCTGTGCTGCCCGTGCGGGGCCTCGGGGGGCTCTTACCGGGGCTTTGTGACAGCAGTTGCAGAGAGCGTGTCCCGCACGCGGGTGGCAGGGGCATCTCTGCAGCCTCTCCCGCCCCCCGGCCAGCGGGAGGTGCCCGGCAGCGAGCCTGGGCCGGCCTCGGCCGACACTGCTTACAGAGAGCCCCGGCTCGCCCCGTTTCCTGCCGCTCCAGGCTGTGTGCTGCGACTCCTTGTGCGAGTCCTATCGCTTATTGATTCCATTTCCCTGCCACAATACGAACTGCGCGTTTGGCTGTCTGCTCTTCCTGGTTCCCTGTTCAGATGAGCCCCTCGAAGGATGCTGCTGGGGTGGCTGTAACTGGGCTGCCATCACGCCGTGCTTGTGGAGACCTGCGAGGGGACCCGACGTGGAAAAGGAGGGAAAGTTAAAGGGAAAAGAAATGCAGGTTGTTTTTTCCTAGTGAATCAATAGAAAGGGTCTTTTATCAGTGCAGGACGTGTGTTTATAAAACTGTGCTTGTACAGGAAACCCCTAGAACTTACTTTTCTTAATGTCCTCAGCAAACGTGGTCGGATTTAGCTACAGGGATTTACTAAAAGCTGTTACACAAATAAATAACGAAGTACAAAATTAGTAGCAGATCAACAAGCTGTGCTAAAGTCAGCAGTGAGAAGGGAGGAAGCCCTCACAGTCCCAGAGAGGCGGCCTGGCCTGTGGCTGCGGGAGCAAAATTCAGCTGTTCAGGAGTTTGCTTTGCAGAAGTACAAAAGGGTGGGCAAAAGACATGTTTTCCTGTTTTCTTTGGCAGGAGTGGGAAGGCTGATGATGCTGTGTCTGGAGTTTCAGGAGTATTTCTCCCATAACTTTTGTGCACTGGTGCTTGGCAGTGTGCTCACTTCAGAGGTGACTGGAGTTGGTTTGACCTTTTTCCCCCTTTCCTACGTACTGTACACACCTGAGGGTACCTTTGCTGGATCCAGAAGGGTGCTTACAGGTGCTGTATTTCTCTTCCATGCTTCTCCAGTCCAGCCAGACCCCAAAGCTGCCCGTGCCGAGCTGGGCTGGGAGCAGAGCATCGTACATTCCCATGCTGGTGATGCTCAGTTCCATGCACAGGCTGTCAGTGCCTTTGCACCTGGAGAGTAGTGGTGGTTTGCTTGTTTGGTCACCTGGGGTGGCTGCTGTCCTGCTTGTCACAGCCGGTGTCACCGTGATGGCACAACCGAGCACGCAGCTCGGCAGGGCCAGGGCGAGGTGCTGCCTGATTGTACCAGTAACAGAGTTTCCTCCCCTGCTGTGTCTTGGGGACTATGCTGTGATTTCCAAGGCCAGGTGTGGCTCCTGATGAGCTCTCCCAATGCACTTTCCTGGTACACGTTGTTCTATGTTTTTCCTGCTGTTCTGCTGCAGGCCTTGGCTCGGAGCCCAGCAGCCGAGACAGCAGCAGCGGGGCCGCCCCGCCGAGGGACGTGCTGGCCACAGACAGAGCCTGCCTGAGGGCTCCACAGCACCCGGCTGATGGCAAGGGCTGGGGCCAAGCGTGGGTGTTTAGGGTGCCCTCCCCGGGACGGGGCCATAGGGACTCAGCTGTGCCTGTCCTCCAGTGGTGCCCTGCCGTGGGCTCAGCCACCCTGGCCAGTGCCAGGACAGGCCCATCACCTCACCATATTCAGTGCACTGCGGTGCCACGAGCACAGCCCCGCTTCCAGCGAGCTCCTCTCTGCTGTGAGAGCACTTTGCTCTGGGCAATGTGTTCTGCAAAAGGCTGGGGAAGAAAGAACCTCCAGACTGCTCACTGCCTCCGTCTCTGCGCCCCGCTTCCTGGGCATCAAAGCAGCCCCTGGTGCACCCCATAGAGAGGATGGTCATTGCACCAGCACAGGCTCCAGAGCCACCTTCTCCTCTGAAGCATTTGGCTTGGTTTAGGTTTTCTTTTAATTAAAAAAAAATTTAAAAAGCAAATGCTCTATCCTGCATGTTTTAAGTGTATATTGAAGGGCCCCTTGTTCTTAAGCAGATGAAGTTTTAGTAGGGAAAAGAAGTGAAACCATAGAACCTTTGAAAAGGACCTACAAAGATTGTGGTTTGAGTTCCCTTCT
Organism: Ifrita kowaldi; assembly: GCA_013398055.1. Lineage (NCBI taxonomy): Eukaryota > Metazoa > Chordata > Aves > Passeriformes > Cinclosomatidae > Ifrita > Ifrita kowaldi. The sequence goes on from VZRS01014815.1 coordinate 72,515, forward strand.
GAAGGCAGGGCCAACTTGTGGAAGTGTCTTGGCATCCTGCAAACAAGGAGGATAGGTTCCCCTATCCAAAATTCAAGTACTGCTGCAATGTCATGTCCTCACTGGACTTTAGTTCCAACGAGGCTTTTCCTGCTTTCCCTGACCTGAAGAAGGCGGCACGACCTCGAGTCTCCACACTCAAGTTCCTGCACTCCCCCTTATCTGTACCGGGGTCATGTCCCTCATCTCTCTTAATTATCCTGAAAATCCCTCTCATTATCTTGTGTGATTCAGTGACCTGTATCCTTCTGTGGGTATAACGAGCTGCATGAAAGTTCCTGTTCGTTGGACTTTGACCAAAACAAATCATAAGCTTGTAAAATTTCAGTAGCTGACAAGGTGCATTTGGGGTTGCTCCTGTTTCTGGGACATAGCCATGGCTGGCACAGGCATGCCAGGGCCCGTGCTGGTGCATGGGCTCCCACAGGGCTGAGAGATGCAGAGCAGTGCTGGCTGAGCACCAGCAGAGCTCCAGCACAGGCAGGCTGAGATCCATCTACAGAAGTTGCTTAGCACTGCTGTAGCTCCTGATACTTGGATTTTCATCAGCATGCTGCGGCCTGTCCTCCCTTTCCCCCTGCAGCCCTGACAGGACGTGCTGCAGAGCTTGCCTCCATGCCGGGCTGAGGAGCAGGAAATCCGGGCTGTGTCCCTGGCCCTGTCACAGCCTGCCTCTGTAGCAGGGAGCCAGCCTTGGTCCTCAGGGTAAGTGACGTGGTCTGGCTTGGCTCTAATCGGCAGGATACCAGAGCCTGGAGCAGACTGTCGCCTCTTCTGATGCACTCCATATGGGAGACCAGATATGTGCTTGCATTAAGCAGTGGGAACAGACCAGAGAAATAGCCCAAAACATGCAACACATTTGGTGGTGTGAGGGGATTCAAGTCTCTGCTCACCTGACACAAAATGGCTGTAAAAGTCCTTCCCTCGTTTCCCTGCACTTGACTGGTTGTTGTGTCAAGAGGACGTGCAGGGGCTGGGGCAGCCAGGCCCCTTTGTGCAGCTGCAGTGCCACCAGCACTATTTGTGCTTTAACAGCCTCCTGCCTCGCCCTGTGCTGGCTGGGGCTGAGCAAAGGCTGCTGGAGCTGGGCCTGTCCCCAGAAGCAGCGGCTGAGCAGTGTTTCTGGTGTCTCTGCCAGGTAATAGTCCATGATGTGAATGAGCTGACAGAAAAGCTGTTTCCCATCGTTGAGGCCATGCAGAAACACTTCAGCGCTGGATCGGGGACCTACTACAGCGACTCCATCTTCTTCCTGTCTGTTGCAATGCATCGCATCATGCCCAAAGGTAGGTCTCTGCTGTGCTGCCTCCAGCAACACAGGCTCTGTTTCTCTTCTGCATAGAGATGTTATCCAGTGCTATTTGAAATACAAAGTTAATAAACTTTTGGGGTGGACTCCTGGGATTCTGCTCCTTCCTGCAGAGTGATGGACCCATCAGTCCAAGACCACATGCAGGTCTCCACTGGCATGAGTGACAGGAGGTTCTCCTTGTCATATGGCAGCTGGCCCTGCCCTTATGCCCTGGGATGGTAGGAGAGGTGAGGCAGGAGCAAGCAGGCATGTTCTGTGTATGTTTACAGCCCCCTTCCCCTCGGTGTGCCAGCAGAAAGAGGCGCTGTGTTTCTGTGGTGTAGCTGTGTACTCTTGAGCATCAGCAGGGAGTAGTTGTCGAGTCTTGCCTCTTAGCTTTAGAGAGCGTTTGGAAACTTTGCTGATTGACAGCCACTGACAACTTAAGTTTCCTTATTGTGCCTCTGCTGTTACCAAGTGCAGAAACAGCGAGAAATCTGCAGGAATAAAAGGCAGCTGGCAGAAGGGACTTGGCTCAGCTGAGGCCATTTTCCCCCATGGAGTGCAGTTGCCTCTCTTGGAACCAGCATCCTGTCCAGCCTTTGGATGCACAAGCAGCGTGTTGTATCCTTGTGCTCCAAACCCCTTTACTGGAGCTCCTGCAGCCCTGCTTGTCCATTCCCAGTGCTGGTCCCTGGGCTCTTCCTGTCAGCTTCCTCGCTGGCCTGACACACCAGTGATGGCAGCTGCCCTTCCTGGGCTGGCCACATGTCCTCCCTGGGCATGGCAGGCTGCGGGTGGCAGTGGTGGCAAGGAGCCCCGGGACCCTGCCTGGCCATACACCTGCCCCAGGAAGAGGTGACCAGCCTCTCGAAGCTGTTTGTGGATGTCATGCAATGGTGGCCTGTTCCCACATGTGTGCATGTTCCCAGGGCTGGCACCGCTGGCCCCAGCAGCTGCCTTGGCATCTGGAGCCTCTGCCCAGCTGTAATACTCCCTGCAGACTTCTTGCCATGGGTCTCAGGTGCACTCTTGCTGAGATGTGAGCAGATACACCTTCCCTGTGCCCCTGCTCAATCCTGTACCAGTTTGGCTCTACCCAGGAGCTCCTACCTCTGCTCTGCTTCGTGAGCCTTCCTTTGTCCTTTGTGGACTTGCCCCTGTCCTCCTGGCATGGCCATCCCACACTAGCTCATTAAATAGTGGGGCAGTGGTGGCCCCGAGGGTCCCATCCAAGCTCACTGATCATTACTCTGTGGGCTCCAGCAAATGTGCTGTACTTGGCTCTCCCTCAGACTGGGGTAATTTTGTGTGTGTCTGGTGCTGTCTGCACTGTGAGCACTTTGAAGTACACTGCATACAAATGATGGTATTAATGCTAGCTAATTCACTCCTGCTGATTCCCTACTCTGTCTTTACTGTGTGCTAAAGATATCCCTGTCGTGCTGCCTGCCAGCAAGAAGCTGCTCAGTCTTAAATGCCTTTTCTCAGTTCATCAGCCCATGAGGCATCTCATCTCTTGGAAAGCTTGTTTGCTCTCTCTCAGCCTGACAGGGCTTTCAATGGTCTGTTCGGGGCACAGGATGTTTAAAGAGGCATTTTTACAGTTTCATGAGTTTAGTTTTTGTTTCAGAAGCTGCTAGTAAAGCTGATTTATACTTCCCTTGCAAGGGACATCAGGTTTACTGTGCTGGGTGCCTGGTGATTTATGGGGCTGACAGGGCCCCCTCCCTGTGCAGCCGGCACCGAGCGGGAGGCATCAGGAAAGGCTGCAGCTCTGCTGCCCACTCACAGGCTTGCAGGTGATGTGGGAATGGCGCTGGGCTCCTGCTGCCCTCCTGACTCTGACAAGCCAATATCTGCTGGTCTGAAAAGCCACTTTGGTAAGCTGGAGCAGAAAGGACCAAACCTTCTTCACGCAGTATTACCATTATTTCTTTGCCATTCCTTCTGCCTTGAATGCTGTGTTCTGCCCTGAGTGCTGTGTCTTTTTGTGCACCTCTCCAAGCACATCTGGCTCCATAGCATTAGCACCACTTTTTTGTGGAATCCAGATATGATTGGAGACTTGAGCATCCTCTAGCAGAAATGGAGGCCCTGATCTGAATATTAAACTCTCTGGTGTGTTCATTTGCATTTACATTAATCAGTCTGTAGGGGTTTTTTTTCAGTAGCAAGCAACCTTTGTACTAAAATTGCCTGGCTTTAGTTTACCAAATATATCATTTTTTGAAGGGAGGCATTTCCACAGTATCACAACTTAGTGGTTTGTTTGGAGCCTATGGGTTGTGACGGGGCATTGACTTCGCAGACCGATGGGACTGGAAACTGAACACCAGGTTATTTTTATTTTTTTAGGGCCTTTTGTGGGTCATATGCTTTCTCCATGCACATTGCACTGAGGGTAAATGGAGTTTACCACTCAGCTGCTCTGTCATTTACTGTTGCTTGGGATCTTTGCCCAAAAAACTTTAGATCTAAAACCTGCAGCTGCCAAGTTATAATATAACAGCTTCTTAGCTGGTGTAAATCATGGAACACTCTTGCCTTAAATGTCTTACATCAGTGGAGTTAATCTGATTTAAACCAGCTGGGGAGTTGGTATGCAGCACACGGAAGTGCAGACTGCATAACTCTTGTCTGTGCTCGAGGCTCATAAATCCCATTTTAATGTGGTGTGGCCAGGCCCGGGGAGCTGCAGCGGGACTTGATCCATCAGAATGGTTCTGCAGGGGAGGGGAGAAGTGATGGGAAAGTTACACAGAGAGGACAAGCAGGTTCAGGCTTAGAAGGAGCTGCCAGGATGAGGACAATGCCGGCATGAAATGGTTTTGAGACTTGCAGATCAGTGCAAGGAGGAGGAGGGAGGACAAAGGCCCGGACCTTTTCACTTTGTTTCTCAGTATACCCATCCAGAGGGGCCCTCTCCCTTCCCAACTGGCTTTGATCCCTCTATCACTTGTCATTTTAGTTGTGTAACTTCAGGGGGCCCAGCCAGCTTTTTATCACTCTTCTATGGATACATGAAGGAAATGTCTGGGCAGGTCTGCCTGGCAGGCAAGATCTGGGGACAGACTCCTGGTGCCACAAGCAAGGGGAGGAGGAGTTGAGGTGACAGAAGGGCTGCCTGGGAAAGCTGGGAGCTCCCCGGGGAATTCTTGGCCCCCCATTCTTGGCCCAAGTCAGGTAGTTTTCAGAAAAAATTTGTTTAACAAGTGGTAATCCTCAGCAGCTGGTGGGCCAAGGGAGAGCCAGCAGCATCCAGCAGCTTGGGTAGAGCTTTGAAAACTGCCATTTAGTGTTCAACTCCATTGGTGTTGCTGATGGTGCTGCAGCAAGATGGTCCTGTGGGAGAATAAGGAGCAAAGGGAAAATGAGACATGACACAGAGGCAGCTTTGTGGCTTATCTCTGCCAACTTGGACAGAGGAGTGGAGTCCATTAGCTCAGGGGAGGCGCTGAAGCCTGGCTGATGGTACCGTGCTTCACATGGAGTGAGGGTGTTTAGAAGAATTGACTGAAGATGGTGTTTGACAAGTTGGAGGCAGCAGGGTTTCCTGGCTGGTACAAACAGCTGGCTGTGCTCATGGGGAGTAGCAGCATCTCTGGGTGTGGTGACCTCTTCCCCTCTGGCAGCATGGTGGGGAGTTCTCAGGGTTTCTGTCTCACTGTCCAGCCCAGCCTGAAGGCAGAAGCTGTGATGAAGGGTGGGAAGATGAGCACAGGTTGCAAAGGGCCCCTGGGCTCTGCTGGGTGTGAGGTTAGCCCTCATGCAGCATGCTGCATCTTCCACATGCTGAAGGTGCACCTGGGTACCTGCTGCCTGAAAACTCAGGAGCTTGTTCTGCAGGTGAATTTGGTAAAGCTGTTCATCAGAGGCTTATATGGGAACTAAGCAGCAGTGGGAGAAGTGGGTAAGTTTCTGTGTGACTAAACAAAGATGTGGAACTATGAGGAAGGGGAACGGAGTGGAACTGATCATTCTGTGTTGCTGAAATTTATGGCATATCAACATGGTCTGTTGGTAAAAAATGGAAGAGGTTTAGAGAGGGCAGTGGCTTCTGTGCGGGACGAGCCTGGCTGACTGGGACCCTCCAGTCTGGAAGGAGGCTGGCTGAGGGGTTATGGTGTGGTCTGTGAAGCCACATGAGGCAGAAGTTTGTACAAGAACTGGGAGACATCAAAGTTGATGAGAAGTATGTTCAAAACAGAATGTGGTGATCTGAAGAGCTCCTTGCTGCAGGATGTTGTAGGTGCTGGGCTGCCTCAGGGATGAGGGAATCACGGCCAGCTGCTGTGTGATGGACAGCAAGCCTCGGTGTGTGCTGGAGCTGCCAGCTGTGTAGGAGCACGTCGGGAGGGACACAGCTGGGGGTGGTGGGGGGAAGCAGGGGTGCCTGCTGTGGGTGAATAAGCAGCACTGTGCCTGGGGAAGTGACTGCCAGCAGGGAGCTGTGCTTTTGGCTTCGTAGTGGGTGTCCTGACAGTGCCTGTGACACATCAGGATCGATGGAAAGTCCAGTGGTCTCCCTGGCCTCAGCCTCTGAACAGGGCAATTTCTGCAGCTCATTATCAACAGCTGTACTGATTGTTAAGCATAGACCAGATTATAATGATGTTTGTCCAAGCAGCCTGATAATGACCAAGCCCCAGTCGCTTGTGGTTTGGTGCTGCTTGCAGCAGGATCCAGCTGCTGGCTCTGGCTTGGTCTCCCACGAAACTGATACCAGCCTTTGTCTGCTCCGGGAGTACCAGCCCGGAGACAGAGGCCTCTGTGAACATCAGCTAATGCCTTTCCCACCGAGCAGAGCTGGAGGGAAGGCGAAGGCCAGCCAGGAGACGTGTTGGAGCAGGCACTGAGCTGTGCTCTGCTTTCTCAGGGCACTTTGCCTGTGCCAAGGCTGGGCACCTGGAGCACTCCTGCCGCTGGCTGTGAAGGTGGAGAGCCTGGGAGCTGGGGGAAGGGGTTAAGCACAGAGGTACCAAGAAGGCAGTCTGTGTACTGGAATAATACCGATAAGTAACTGTCTTCTGCTAGTGTCCTTCTGGAAAAGCCCACAGGCAGCATCCTGAAGACATTGTTGATTGCTTTTGTAGGGATGTGTGCATGAGGATTCACCGTTGCATCTGCACTATTTGAATCACAGCACAGGATTGCCCAGGTTGGACTCTGTTTTTGCCCATGGGGTGCCAGGTGCCCATGTGTGATGTGTCCCCTCAACAGCACCCACGTGCCGAGTTATGCTGTACACATCCTGTGTCACACAGGGCATCAGAGGTCTCTGGGGTGGAGCCTGGCAGAGGGACATGGGGAGGCATCACTCCCCCTTCTTCCTCCTGTCAGCTGCGGAGCAATTCCTGGTGCACAGGGCAGCTGTCCACAGAACTCAGCAAATCACTGTAATAGTTGTAATAAGTGAGCATTTTCAAAGTGCGTCACTCCTGATCCTTTCCTGCTGGCTGAGCATTGCCATCACTGCTGACCCCCACCACACCAGGGAATGCAGACATGCAGCTGTTGGGAGAGGGCTGGGAGGAGAGTGCCTGTGTCCCAGATGCTTCAGGCTTGATTGTGTGCTAGCAACGGGGAGATGTTGGGAAAAGGCACGGAAAATTGGGGTCTGTAGTGGAGTCATGGGAGTTGGCCCCAGAGCGACATGCTCCCAAACCACAGTTCCCAAGGGATGCTGCAGTAGCTGAAGGATTTATTTTCTGGCAAAAATGTTTCCATCTTTACAGGGATGGAGGGAGTGTTAATAGTTTCTGATGTGCTCTCATAGCCTCCCTCCCTTCTTCATGCTGCAAGCACGTGAAAAACATCCAGATTCCCTTCCCAACCTATCTCTAGGCTGCATGCACTTATGTCAGATCCTGTGATGGGGAGGGAAGAGGCTGGAGTGATCAATTTGTGAGCAATAGGGAGAGCAGTGCCAGCCATTGTTCCTTGCTGGGGTGAGCCTGTTCTGCTAAGAGAGTTGTTTTCATGATGTTTTTCAGGAGCAGGCAGCAGCAGACCTCTGAATAAACTCACCCCAGGTAAACACCAGAGGCTATGGCCTTGCAGAGGGGTCCACATCTGCTGAGATGAGCTGCTAACCCCATCTGGCTGCCTGTGGGATGTGCCTCTCCTGGCAGGAGAGCGCCTTGGCCCCAGCTCTGGGGAGGAGGCATCAGGAAGGGCTGCAGTGGTGAGGGGGACACGGATGCTGCTCAGCAAGTGCCTGGAAGCCTCCTGGGTGCTGCATCATGGCACAGACCCCTTCCCTGTGGCACTGCTGCCTCTGGGGCCAACAAGGCCCGCAGCCCCCGGGGGTAGTGTCACTTCTCATCATTTCCACTGGCTGCCCCTTTGCTGCAGTGCCACCATCGATTATTTTTGGATGTCCTAGATCTGTCAGGCCAGGGCTGGCTGCTCCCCCTGCTCCCCACGGAGCAGCAGGGTCTCATCACCCGGTGCTGTGGTGGGTGCTGCTCTCCTCAGTCCCCAGCCAGGCCAGCTGTCCCATCCCCAAAGGGTCGGAAGCTACTGGGGGTCACCCGGTGTTGATGCCAGGGCTGCTCTCCCCCACAGCATCTCCCTGCTCTGCCATAGCTCATTAGAGCTTAGCAGGAAGAAACAAGGACAAAATATGCCTGCAGCCCTTTCCCCCAGTGTGTGCAGTTAACTGGGATGTGAGCCTAGAAAATTTATTCTCCTGTACCTCTTTTTGGTTTCCCTTTCCATCTCACCTGCTTGTTACTTCACAGCTTTCCATCCACTCTTTTGTAATTTATAGCAACCTGGAATCAAACCTTATTTTGTCTGATTAAAAGGTTTCCTGCTGCTCTTCCTCCAGCTCCAAAAAGTGTTTTCACACTCCTCTCCCAGCAGCAGTATATATTAAATACAAGACAAACAGCATTTCCAGCTCTGTCCCGAAAGCTATTGCTCGCTCAGTGATGTCGCTACCTTGGAGTCCAGTTAAGAGCCAAGGTGTTGAGTACTGCTAAATATTAGTCCCTCAGACCTTGATGAATTACAAGGGGACACTTGGATGCACAGGAAAAATTAATTTCCTGGAACAAAACACATCCATCTCCTGCTGAGTCTTCCCCTTCCCTCAGGAGATGGCTGCAGGGTGTGGAGCAAGGTGATCAAAGTGATGCCGCTGTCAATACCTGGGAACATTGCTGCTGCTCCAGACCTCTGAGTTCACCCAGGTGCCTGCCCTGCATGGGTGGTAGCAATGATTTGTCATCTGTCTCTGGCAGGCAGCCTAATTTTTTAATCAGCTGATAGGCTGATGAGCTGCTGTGCTGCAGCCACTGCTCTGCCCTGCTGGGTGCCTAATCAGTGCTGCAGAAACCTGGTTAGCAGCCAGGTCGCTGGGGTACATCGCCTCCTGCACTGCCCTGGAGCTCTGTGTGCGGAGAGGGAGGCTGTTTGATGGGGAGGCGGCTGCTGGGCTGCCCCAAGGAGCCGAGGGAACCCTTGGCTGCATGGCAGGTGTGAGGACCTGTGTTGAAGCACACAGCTGGAAGGTAAGCTGTACTGCACCTTGGCAAGCTCTGCTGGGGCAGGGCTTTGTAGCATCATCTTTTTTTGGGAGGGTGGGCTCTGGAGCAGCACCATGTCCTGGTAAGGGGGACTGCAGCCCCCCCAGTAGCCAGCACACTGGCAGCAAGCTCTGAGGACCGTGTCATGCTTGCACACGTGCATGTGTGCCCCTGCCTTGGCTGCTTCCTCTGGGCGAGGCTTTCCGGTGCTGCTGAGGTCAGCTGGGCAGGCAGCAGTGACTGATCCTGGGCGCAGAGGGGAGGCTGTGTGTGGAGAAAACAAGGCCTGGCCAGGGGAGCACACAGCCAGAGAGGAAGCTGCTCACAGCCCTGCTGACAGCAGCAGGGAGAGTGGCCAGTGGCAGCTGCCAGTGCGGGGGGCAAGCCAAACCCAGGGAGCCTCTAATGAAGGGCAGGATGGAGAACCCAGCATGCTTGTGTAAATAAACTGTGTGCCTCCACACTGGGCTTGTTGAGGTGCTGGCATCCTTGTCTGGCACTGCAGCTGTTCTCGTGCCCTGCTCCCTGTGCAGCTGAGGCTTTCGGGGACAGCTGGCTGCTGCTGCTGGGCAGCACCCTCTGAGTTGCACAGGGACCTCTGGAGCCTGTCACCCACTCTGCTTCCATGCCTGGCCATGGTGCTGGCTGTGGGAGTGGAGTTTTTCTTGGCCACATGTCTCTCGAGCCAGTGAGGGCGGAGGATCCTGGTTTCACAGCCAGAACGGGCAGCTTTGTGGATCTGCATGTTGCTGCTGCAGGCACACTGCCCGCTGGAGCTGGCGGCTGCTGCCCTTCTCCAGGAGGTTCATTACCAAGGGCAGCCATCTAAAAGTCACTGCAGGTCCTTCACAGGTCCTTCTGTCCTTGGGATCTTGTCCTGTCATTATGGGGACAGCTAAAAAACCTGACTGAAACAAGCATTGCTCAAAGCGATTCAGAGAGATGGAGGGGAAGCTGTCCAGGTGTGCCTGGCATTTGTAGACCAGCAGACCTGAGATCCCCAGCCCTTCTGACTCCAACTCAGAGAGCTTTGGTAGCTTGGCTCTCTTCCTTCTGGTGGTCCAAGTCAAGTGGCAAAACGCACAGCCAACCCCTAGCCCTTCCCCGCACCCCGCTGCAACCCTGCAACACCCAGAGCTGCAGCCAGCAGGGGACACTCCCGTCACTTGGCTGCACTGTGTCACCCGTGCTGGCTGCAGCTGCTGCTGGCCCTGCAGAAGGGTCTCCGAGCTGCTCTGCCTCCAGCAGCTCTCTGTCCCAGCCCTTGCCAGGCCATCACCCAGCCACCGCCCGTGCTGCCTCCTGAAGGATGGAGCAGGGTCTTGCCTTCTTGTGTTGCAGGGCTGGCAGGTGCTGTCTCCATGGGAAAAGGCAAAGTGGTGTGCCTGGGTCACACAGCTGGGTCAGCAGTCCCAGCAGTGCCCCTGTTGATCTCACCTCTTAAGGTGTCTCTGGCCCCAAAATTCACTGCTGGGATGCAGAGGAGGTGTGGGGAGGTCAAGGTGCTCCCACCTGATCTGTGCCAAGTGCCAGGTTAACAGTTGGACTCAATGATCTTAAAGGTCTTTTCCAACCTAAAGTATTCCATGATTCTCTGTCAGAGGAGTCTCTACTCACTGGCATGGAGCATCAGAATGCTTAAGTCCTTAAAAAGAGGTTTGTTGAGACAGGTAGAGATGTCAGTGCAGGGGATGGCAGGAGCAGAGCCAAATTACCCCCAGCCTTGGTGACAGGTGTTTGCCTCAGGAGTGTGTGTGAGATTTGGGCACAGTGCAGCCTGGTGGGGTGGTGTCCTGTCCCCTCCTACCATTCCACTGTTGCTTGCAGCACCTCCTCTGCCAGACCAGCTGCAGGCAGGATTTTTAACTCTGAGGGGGCTGAGCTTGTGCCAACATGAGCGTGTCAGTGGGCTGGAGAGTTATAGCACTTACAGTAGGTTTCGATTCTTGCTTCTACTCTACATCTATTAAACTGCTGCTCAATTATCAATGATTTAGACTGCAATGTTTGCTGGACAGCTTCTGCCCTTTGTACTGTGATTGCAGCTTTCCATTTCACTATTAAGTTCCTGGACACAACTCTTTTCCCCTCTCCACTGCCAGTGGTGGCATGCTGCTGCCCAGGATCTGGTGTGGTTTGTGTGGAAGTGGAGGGTTTGGATCCAAGGCCAGCACTCAGACCCCAGCTCTGCTTCTGCTCTCTGGGCTCAACTTTGCCAGGGGAGCAACCCTTGTACAGAAAAAGTTGTTGGGATGAGCATAAATGACTTTGGCTGCAGAACAGCCTGTGCTGCTCTCTGCAGGCTCCTGCTCCTTTGCGCCTCCTCTTCACCTGATCCTCCATCCATTGTCCTGTAGTTATAAACCCACTATTTACATTTCTTAGAGTCCATCCTCTTGACTCAGCTTAGGGGAAAGTAGTCGTATTCTATGGGCAGGTTCAAGGCTGCCCGTCCATAGGCTTCTCTGAACAATGACAGCAGGTTCCAAAGGGCTGGAGGGCTAATAGCTGCTGCTGATTGCTTGCTGCATGACATCCCCAGAGCTCTGGCTAGGTCTGCCAAAGCAGCTTTCCTCCTCCCTGTGCCCCCTGCTGCCATTCATGATCCTGCCTGACATTTCTGGGAAGAGCAATTTCATAGAATCATACAATGGTTTTTGTTGGAAGGGACCTTGAGGTTCATCTGTGTCCAGCCCCCCTGCCATGGACAGGGTATGTCACCTGGTAGATCAGGTTGCTCATCTAGACCATGTTTACTCCTAAGTGCCATTCCAGTAATGGGGTGGCCTGGCTCGCTGCACACCTGCTCTATCCCTGCTGTGCCATAGGGCAGTTTTTGGGGTCTGTGCTTCCTGGGAAGGGCCATCAGACTTGCAGAAGCTGCCTCCTGTCAGAGGGGCTCCTGAGTGCCTTTCAGAGCATCCAGACAACCTGTTGTGCCCCTCAGCACACAGACAGGGTGCCTGTCTGTGTGCTGTCATAGCCCCACTGGGTCCTGGCAGAGAATGTGGGGCAGCAGGGCATAGGGACATGACCTCTGCCTGCCTGTGCCCCCTCACTGGATGAGGCTGTGGGATGAGGCATCTCTGGAGCTGGCCTTTCTCCTCTGGACAGGGCTGGGGGGAGGTTTTGAGCCGAGCCTGGAGCACAGCCCTGCTGTGGCTGCTGATACAAGACTGCAGTAAAACACTACGAGCTTTAAATGAGGCCAACCTGTGCTGTAAAGCTGTCACTGCTAATGGAGACCATCTCTGCTATGATTGGCACAGCTCCCCTTTCCATGCCATGGCTGGAAGAGCTGGAGCTGAACACAGTGGAGGGTTCTACACAGTATGGCAAAGTTAGGAAACTCACTGCCAAGCAGAACACTCAGCCTTTTCCCACATTTCCAGCTGGATCCCTGGGAGCAGCTTTTGCCTAAGAGAGCACGCGATTCCTCCACCCCCACATGGCAGCCAGGACAAAGTGCTTGGTAGAAGGGCGAAGAGCATGATACATCATAAATATTAGTGCCTGGCCCCTTGCCAGTCCCAGGCAGAGAAATCGTCTCAGCCGTTAATCTGTGCGTGCAAGCTGCATCTGGCAAAGTGATGCTTAATGTCATCCATGCTCACTTATGTCTCAGTGTTGCAGTTCATGCTTGCTTTAACAAAAAATTTTTAAAATTTCGAAAAATTAAAATGAAGAAAAAGTATCTGGTGCTTTCTGGGTCTAATTTCTTAGTGTTTCCTGGGGGAAACACAAGGCACAGCATGGGACGATTATGCAGGGGTGAACCAAACATGAGAAGTGTCTAATGAAGGGCAGGATGGAGAACCCAGCATGTTTGTGTAAATAAACCATGTGTCTCCATGCTGGGCTTCTTGTGGTGCTGGCATCCCTGCCTGGCACTGCAGCTGAGCTCGTGCCCTGCTCAGCCGAGGCTTCTGGGGACAGCTGGCTGGGCAGCACCCTCTGGGCTGCACAGGGACCCTCCAGAGCCTTTCACCCATTGAGGCGCTGGGGTGGGCAGGGTTGGGATTGGAGCATCCTCCAAGCTCAGCTTTCTTTCTCTGCTGTGATTAATTGCAGTTGGCGTTCATCTGTAATTTTAGAGAACAATCAGATGACGTGCCTCCCAGTTGATTTAATTGAAACCCAATGAGGCATCATACGGCTGCTGTGCACCAGGGTGAGTTGTGCTGGGCTGCCCCTGGGAATCCCATCCCCTCTTCCCAGCTTCAGCAGTACCTTGTAGGGTTCAGGCGCCCCACATTTCTCTGGAGCTGAGCTTGTGCTGGAAGTCCAAGATCTTCTTGCCCTGGAGTTTTGTGACCAGTCTGGGTATTCTCAAGTGCGGTAGCGTTTAGGATTTGGGGGTTTGTCCCGCTGTAGTTTGGGGCGCTGGGGAGGATTGGTGCCTTTGTGATACACGTCTTGTTCCTCATTGCAGAAATCCACTGCTCTGCTGATTCATATGCTTGAGTTGCACTGGCCATTTCTGAGGCAGTTCAGAAGGCTGGGGGAAATTGCTTTCAGGTCAAGACCTGCTTTAGCCTGTGGTGAATTACTGCGCCTGGGTTTTAAATCTTTGCAAACAGAGGATTATGGTGATGGTAAATACTAGGTAGGCCTGAGGATTGCCGTACTGAGGGCTGAAGGGAGCATGGCCTTTCCCTTTAGCAGATAAAGCGTGATGGATGTTAAAAAAATAAATTGAGATACAGCCCAAGTTGTAGCTTAGATACTATTTCTCCTTGATTTATATTTCTGCTTGGGTGCTTTGCAGTGTAAGCAGTATATTTCTTGCTTAACCTCACAGGGCCTTTTTGTTCTCAAATGAGGACAACGTGGTACGTATGACCAATTGCCAAGAGCCCCAGATTAGTGCAAGATCTGCAAAACATTCAGAGCTGCTGTACAGCCCAGCATCTGCTTAAAACACAAACACCAAGCAATGAAAATGCAAAGCTGCACTCCCGTGCTGGGGGATAACTGCTGGTGCCTGGCTGCTCTAGGTGCCTCTGGGTCTCTAGTTCCAATGGTGGCTTTGGAGGCTGAAAACAGAGCAATTACCTCCTGCTCTCAGCAGCCAGGAGTAGCCAGCAGCCTGTCCTGAGCACAACAGGGTGAGGGGATGAGGAACCATGGTAGTGGGCAGGTTGGAGTGTGGGCACTGCCCCAGCAACACCAGTGTGATGGGAAGCCCTGCCCATAGGCACAGCAGACACAGGCAGCAGAAGGTGAGGGCAGGCAGGGCTTGTCCTCCTGCCTGCAGGTACTGGGCAAGAGGAATGATGAGGGCTTGGTTTGCTAATTGCTCTGGAAGTGGTGGTGACAGGCAGGTCTAGCCTACAGGGAGCTGTGAGGGCATCTGTGCATGATGAGTGGGACCAAAACAGGTTGACACAGCCTTACAATCCAATTAGTGCCGAGCGCTAAGCAACCTGGCCAATTTGCTCTTGGCTTTTATAACACATATAAATAGCGGGGGCATTACATAATGCCCTGGGGATGGCTCCACTCGCAGTCCCTGAGAAGGGCTGAGCTGCACTGGCCAGAAGATGGCCATGGCTTTGCCCGTGCCTGGGGGATCCCATCTGATGGTCTGATCTCTTGTAGTGTTTGCACTTGCTGCATTGCACTTGGCCTGCTGCACTCCATGCAGCATCCCCAGATCCGCCTGGGACGAGCAGTCTTGACAAGGCACATCTCCTGCACACTCTCCCAAGCAGCATCTCCATCTTTCGGTCCTGTGTGCTGCAGAGGAGACGGGGACAAATTTGGGCAGGGGCCTGACCCTGTTAACGAGCTCAGGCCCAGCTTTGAGAATGATGTCCTCCAGCCTCTCCATGCTCTTGATGTCTCACTGCAAGTAGAAGATGCTTCCATATCTTCACAACACCTCTTGGCTCTGAGAGGGTACCACCAGCAATAATAAAGTCTTCTAGGCTGCTGCAGATCACCAACAGTTCTGTGCAGGCAGAGGGCTGTAATCTGTGTAATCTCTTCCTCAGGGAAGAGATTCTCAGGTGTCATGTGGCATACTGATGTTGTCTGTGATGGGAATTACTTTGGTATGTTGGGCCAGGGGTGGATGCTCTCTGGGCTGGAGGTGGGGAATGCTCACGGAGTTGGTAGCAGAAGGTAAATGTGGTTTTGTGTGGCTGGCACTGCAGAAGCACTTCTGGAAAGGGAGAGAGGCTGGTTTGAAGCTACTTCTTGCTTTTGTCAGTTATATGGAAAACCAGTTTTCTGGAAGGAAGGAGTGAGCAGATAGAAGCAGGGGGTAACCAGAAATAATTTCTGAAGTAAACACACAGTGGTAAATACTTCATGATGGTTGGAGTTTGTTTGCTTCATGCAGAGGTTGTAGCTGAATTGTGTTTGCTCTGAGTTGGTCAAGTCTTGCCCATGGAGCCGATTGCACCAAATCCTCACTGCGTGCAGTTCCTCCAGTAGCTGCTGGTGATCACTAGTTACAGTTTTGTCTTTTATTGCTGACTTTTCCTCTTTGTGCTTTCAGAAATAACACGGATCATCCAGGTAGACTTGGACCTGAAGTACAAGACCAACATCCGAGACCTGTTTGATGAGTTTGACAACTTCCCGGAGGGAGCAGTCATTGGGATTGCCAGGGAAATGCAACCAGTGTACAGGTACAGCCCCCTCCCTGTGGGGAGCAGGG
Source organism: Ifrita kowaldi (assembly GCA_013398055.1). Classification (NCBI taxonomy): domain Eukaryota; kingdom Metazoa; phylum Chordata; class Aves; order Passeriformes; family Cinclosomatidae; genus Ifrita; species Ifrita kowaldi. Next base: position 88,050 of record VZRS01014815.1, read on the forward strand.
AGCAAGCAGCGGGTGGCTGGTGTCTTCTCTCAACTCAGGCTGCTCTTTGGAAAAAAACCTAGGGAGCAGTGGTCTCCCTGCTTTAATCCCTACTGGGGGACTTAATCTGAAACTTGTAAATTGGCATGAGCAAAGCATACAGTGTCGCTGTCGTTTGTTTGCTTGTTCACAAGGCTTCCAGAGCCAAATTCCTGATCATCAGTGCCAAAATCCGTGCCTGGACTCTAGTACATCTAGAGGCATGTTTGCCCATCCATGCCTGCTGAGGTGTTGCAATTGTATTCTGGAGGTTCAGTTTGTGAGTTGGGGCTCAGAACTTTTGGCTGAGAGTGTTGCAGAGACTAGGGGTTCAGTTTGGGCAACAGTGAGGTTCTGGGTCCCTGGGATCTCAGTGCACTTTCTGCTTCCCTCAGGGAAGCAACTCTTGGTGACCTGGTCTTGCAAGCATGAGAGTGACCTCATGGTCCCTTGCTCTTCAGATCCTTAGTCCACCAGCCACTGCTGACTGTGCTGGAAACCACTCACCAAGGGGTGGCCCAGTCCTTCCCACTCATGGATCACTGGTGGGATTCAGGGACACAGATATTTCCAGGTGGTTAGAGAAATTGGTTTTGTTTAGCCTCTATTGTTCCAAGGATGGATCTCAGGTTTTCTTTTAATCCAGAGTAAATCAGATGATCATCCCAGGATGCCTTAATGGATCTCAGCAGAGCTGAGTTTGAGTATCTGAGATGGCTTGGCTAGATTTGCTAACCCTAATGGAAAACTTCTTGGAGAAAGGTAAAAAGGTGTAAGAGGTCTGTATGTCTTTTCCTTCCCTACTGGAAGCCTTCTTCCCTACTGAACCTCCTAAGATATGACCAGCAGCACTCTTGGGCAAAGGCTGACCTGCAAAAATCCAGACCAGCCGTTCCTGCTGCTTGTACATCCAGATGGGAAGAGGGTAGAGACAGAGAAGTTCATCAACAGGGGATTGGTGGTCGTTAATCACCACCAATTGCTTCCTGGAAGCCTAAACCATAGAAGAGCATGTAGTTGCTCAAACTACAGAAGTCACCACTATTCCTGAGCTGGAAAAAGACATTCTCTCTGTCTGTGGCATAAGTCTTGCCTCTCTCCTGATTTGTACTCTTGACAGGGAGAGCTGGGACTAGAGGAACACTGATGCTGAGGTCTTGTCTCCATAGGGTAGCACCATGCTCAGAGTGTGGAGGGCTCCTGTATCTGCTTTGGGTGTCCTGACAGGATTTTGGTGCCCAGAATGATGAATCCAGCCCCAGTTAATCATATTCAATTGTTAGAGCTTAAAGCAGGATGGAGGGAAGAGCCGCAGCCAAGAGCAGCCGCGGGGCTGTGGGACTGTGGCCTCAGTCAGCCCGGCAGGGCAGGTCCCCTTCGTTAGCAGTGCAGCCTGGAACGGGGTAAATCCAGCTTTTGTTTGCCTGCAGTTAGTGCAGGTTGGAATCACTCTGTTTTTGTCTCTGCAGGGTTTTGCGTTACTTCCATGCATAGCTAGGGAGTGGGGATGGTGTTCCACTGCCTGGATGTGGTTTGTGGGACCAGGCGTGCCTGGAGGGGACTGCATTAAGGTTTGGGGTGCTCCGCTGGAGAGCCTTTCAGCATGGCAGGGGACAAGGCATGGGATCACGGGGCTGAGCACTGAATACCTGACCCAAGCCATAGCCGTGTTCTCCCCCTCCTGCCGCCCGCAGTGGGGACAAACACACCGAGCAATAACAGCCCTCACAGGCTGCATTTTTGGGCTGAACTTTCTGTTGTTGCAGTTTTGACGTTCTGGGTCACATTGGGCTATGTTGTGCTTTTCTTCTTGTGTTGTTTTGATCTTCATGTGAAAACAAGTTCCTGATCCTTTTTGTCGCCAGATCACCCATTGTGGGGCGAGCTGTGCAAACTCCAGCCTGCCCTCCTGCCAAGCCCTGCACCCTGCGGGGTTCGCACCTCGCTGCTAAAGGGGTTTCCAGACACAAACATGAGCTGACAAAGCATGGATGTCTTTGTAAAAAAAAAAATCTATGCTATTTTTATACTTTTAGACAGATAAAAATGTGTTGTAGGTGTGAAATAAGAGGTGTCAGCTCCAGCTGTGTTGTTTGCCATGTGTGCAGGCTTGAAGCATCAGTTGGGAAAATGGTTGTGGGGGTGGAGGAGGATTATGGGGCGATGGTGGGGTCTCTGTGTTGCCACTCACGTTTTCCTCACCATTTCACACAGCTCTCTGCTGCCCTAGCTTTGCCCCAAAACATCAGAGGACTTGGGGCAAGTTAGCAGAGCTGTCCTGAGCTTGCTCGTGGAGCTGTGGACTCGGTTCCCTGGGGCAGGGTAAGCCAGTGGCTGGGTGCCATCTTTCCTGCTGTGTAGCAATGGCAAGAATGATCAACCCACCATTTGTTCCCACCAGCTGCCCATGGGCTGCCTGGCTGTAGGCTGCACTCTCTAGGCACAGGTTGGGGCTGCAGGAGGCTCAGGCTGCTGCGCTGGTGCACTGAGCAGCACTGGGCACAGACATTTACGGGAAATGGAGGAGTAAGAGAACAGCAAATCGGAAACATCCCGGAGCCTGTCTGCATATCCTGAAGGTAGGGGAGACCTCCAGACAGCAAAACAGGATGGCACGGGAGTGTTTCCACTCGCTTGACTCATGCTGAAACAATGCCCGGCCACTGTTTGTCTTGGACAAACACATTTCTCTGAGCAACAGGATCTCCTGGCCCTCCTGCTAGGCCAGTGCTGGGATTTAACTGTTGCACAGTCTGAGGTTGACCTGTCCTTTGGGGCCGCTCAGGGTGAGTTGGAGTGGCCTGTGGACAGCAGTAGCTTCTGCTGAAGCTGGACGTGGATCACCCTGCAGTGTCTGGCAGGGAGTCCTGGGTGCAGAGGGGGAGGTGGCAGGAGCCCATGTCACGTGGAGGAAGTGATCTGAGGTCCGAGGCCATCGGCGTCAGATTTCTGTCTCTCTGGCCATTGCGGGGAAAAGAGCCGCCCTGTCCATGGGTCAGGCATGTTGTTCTTCCTGTGGCTTTTGGATCAGTCAACACCTCTGTGGATAGGGTTGCAGGCAGAGCTTCGTCCCACAAGAAGCTGCCCCCATGGTGGGGTTGTTGAGGACACTGGTACAGTGCAACACCTCCTAGATGTTTGTGGGCTTTCCATGGCAGCACTGGATTCCTTCTGCCAGGCTGTTGTTTGAATACTGGCCTGCAGAAGAGACTCTTCCCAGGCTGACTTATGCCTGCTCATGTGTCTGCCTGCACAGGGTTCACACTGTGGCCTAGAACAGGAGCTCTGGCTTCAGTGGGAGTGATTTTGATGGAAAGATTAGACTCTGCATCTGAAGTTTGCATCATCCAAAAGGCCTTCCATGCAAGGAGGTGCTTCTGCAGAGTCATAACCTTAATTAAAAGTCCTGTTGTCCCCTGCAGCATTTCAGCTGCTCAGTTGTGCTGGCAGTGTCCTGCTTACCAGGCTACATAGACAGAGTGATAATGGTCTGTATAAATATTTATGTTGCGCTGAGCCTCCCACGCCAGATCATGGCCAAATTGAGAAGTCCAGGCTCTCTGGTACTCTTGAGACTTGCTAAGAAACATGCAGAGAAGCACTGCAGATTCAGCCTGCATGGGGGTGACCAGATGGGCAGGCAGGTCACTGTCCTTTGGGGGTGTGTGGGTAGGTGCCCAGCCTGCGGAGCGTCTCAGCTGTGCTCCCGGCAGTGTAGCTGTGCCATGGCTGATGCTGGAAGCACGGCCTGCTGCCCCTCAGCCTCCTGGCCAGCTGTGAGCAGCAGGGCTGCACCTGGGGCACAGCGGGATCTCCATCAGGGCATGACAATGACATCCTCACACCAATGCAGCCCAGACCTACCGGTGCCTCCCTGCCAGCCTGGCTTGGCTCAGTACTTGTTCCCAAGCACAGGAGCTCAGTGCTGCCAGGTGCCAAAGGGATAAGAGTGCTCATTTCAAAGCAGCCCTGTGGTTGAGAGGAACAGAGTGGGGAAATACTGTGGCATTCCCCAAAATGTCCTGAGAGTTCTCAGATTACTAAAGGCAGAGCTTAAACCCTATTCTTAATGCGTTTCCTGGTTGTAGATCCCTCCGGTCACACTGGTGGCATGTGAGAGGAAGCAGAGCAGTGGTATTGATTGCACAGCTGCTCTCGGCAGCCTCGGCCTGACCCCAGGCCAGTGTGCCACACCGTGCTCCCTGCTCCCATCCCCACAGCCAGCCCAGCTTCTTCGCTGCCTAAGCACACTGCTGGTGCTGGCACTGCCAGTGGCAGTGGGCTCTGGGTGCCCAGAGTGCCAGCACCACCTGGGGCCCTCAGCACTGCCCCCATCATGCTCACCTTAGAGGTCTCCTTGGGGAGGAATGGTCTGCTGGCAACAGGGAGGACCTAACCCACAGGTCCTCAGAGGGATGCTTTTACCCCCTCCAGCTAGGAGGAAGATATCTGCAGTGAAGATGGGCCTCAGGAGAGGTCCCTGAGCTTCACAAGTCCAGTAATGCACACAGCTGGGGCTGGAAGGGTGGCTTCTCTCTCAATTTCTGCTGTTGGGTGAGATTTTTACTGCTGTCCCCTGTGGCAAGAAGCTAATTAAAGCTTGAGGCATCTTGGGAATCCACAGTGTTGGAAACGATAAAAGTTTGTTCAGTAGGAAAGGATATCTATATCAAAGGGACAGCTACAGGCTACAAAGGACCGACACTTGGGTCCCTGTGTGGCTGCAAGGCCATTCACCTTTGCCTTTGCATAAAACCTAGGGAGAGCTCAAACAGGACACTATTTTGTAGAAAGGAAAAGCTTTGTTTCTGCTTGTGGTCATGTGGGAGCTGCTGTAAGCGTGCTGTGTGCTCTGTGACACGCATTTTGTTTGTTTGAGCTGGTAAAATAGCCCAGAGAAGCCCATTAATGAGTGGAAGCAGGACTGTGCAGCTCCGGACGCGGGGCCGCAGCACTTGCAGTGCTGGGTGTTTGCTGGGAGCACAGCGGCACCAGCCCTAAGTCACTTTGTCAGATGTTTGGAAGAGGAAAGGAATTATCCTGGGCTGGGAGCAGGCTAATGCTAAATCCATAGCCAGGCTGTCAGAGAGTCTGGGCTGAGACGGTACATTCTGTACCTTCTCTTGGGATCTAAAAAAACCCCAAAGTACGGCTGACAGCTGCAAGCAAGGAGCAGCTGGCTTCCCTGGCTGAGGCAGTGGTGGTGGTTGTAAGATACAACAGTGCAGGTGGGCTGCTGCCTGCGATGGAGCTTTCCAGAATTGGAGATAACCATCTCCAACAGGCAGGTCCTCCTGTCTGAGTTTTCCTGGTTTTGTGGACTTTTCATGCAGACAGGTGGCCCTGATTTGGAGACTTTACTCTTTTCCAAGGGCTTTTGCCCTGGGGGAGCAGGGAGCTGGCTTCCACAAAGGGTTCTGTTCCCCAAGCCCCTCAGGAATAAAGGCAGGAGAATTTGTGCCCTGCCACTTGTGCCATTATGATGTCAGTGCTGCCTGCCCACAGTCCTGCAAGCCCCAAACCCTGTGCACTTTGGATTTTAAACCATTTCAAGATTTTGCCTTGATTTGTAGCAAGTGCTCCTGCTTGACACATGGAGAAAACGGTTCTAGGAATTGTTTGGCAGTGGCTGCCAAGAAGCAGCCAAAATTACAGAACAAGCAGAACCTGCAAGGAACTGGCAGCAGAATTAATTTCAGGAATTTAGCTTTACCTCTGGTTTAAAAAATTATCCAAGAAGGTAAAAGGTTGTTTTGTTTACAACTGTGAATATCATTAATATGTAGGACCTGTCCAATTTATTCGCACTATGATGCAAACTTGAAATGTCATTTGAAAACAATGAACAAATTGGACAAGATCTGACAACCACAACTGTTCACTGATTAGCACAAATACTGTTAATAATATTAAGCAGCAGGGGAGCTTCTGTGAAGGGAGAGCATCTCCCCTGTTCCCAAGAGTCCCATCAGCTGGCAAGGGTGGCCCAGAGCAGGCAGCTTGTGCTTCCAGGGCAGGCAGGAGAACACTGCCGGAGCAGAGTTCATTCACAGCTGTTGATAGAAATCTGCCATTTTGGCAGTAATTAGGCACACAGTGTTCTAGAGTGTCCCTGTGGATGGGTTGCCCCCCTTCCTGTACTGGTGCTGTTAGAGGATGGTCTGACACGCACAGGTCGTTGCTCTGTGCTGGCACCAGTGCCACAGGCATTTGATCAACAGAGGGAAGGAAACTGATGTGACCCAGACAGGGGTTTATGGTCTCACCTCTATTTGGAGGATGATTTTAGCACTGGCGTGGGGTGTACAAATGTTTGGCGATGAAGAGGGCCACCCTTGAAAATCTGTCCCAAAGAAAGGCTTTGCTCACAAGCTGTGTTCACAAGTTGTCATTTTTCATCTATTTAAGTGTTCCCATTTTTGGACTAAGTCCACGCAGAAATGTCATCAGTGAGAATCAATTTGCTGCTCTAAATACAGGCCTTTTAAAAGTTTGGCATGCAGGCTGGGCTGTGGTAGAGACCAGCACTGTACAGACATAATTTGTGCATTACATGAGAAGTTTAGTAAGGAATTATTGATGTCCTCATTGAAGAGCTCAGTCTGTTGCTTCATCAGTATTTTCCATGGGAGGGCTGTAGGTCCTGCCTGAGCTGGACCTTTACCCTGAACCCATCAGAGAAGGTAAGGTGGTCCTGGTGTGCACACCAACGCATCCTGTTCTTTGTCCCAGGATGGAAATTGCAGTTGTTTTGCCCCAGGGTGATATTTTCCCCTGCAGGGCAAGGAGTACTGCTGTGTTGGTGATGCCACAGCACATCACTGGGTACATGGTGCTCCTGAGAAGTGTGGAGCTGGGTTTTCCTGGATTATGCATGCAGCTCAATGTCAGCTAAGGTGCTGTGGACTCAGCTGGTACTGAACCTGCTGTCCTGGCTCCTTAAGGGGTTTAGCAATTGCACATGGAAAATAAGCAATTAGCAACAAGGGCTGCTTTGTTGAAAGCCACTGAGCTCACCAGGCTGAGGTCCAGCTGCTGGGGCAGGAGGAGGGAGCTGGGTTGGATGCTGCTCTGGGTGGTTGCCTCCCTTTGTGTGGCAGAAACTTGGAAGGGCCCGCCTTCATTGCAGCAATGCCTTCTGGAGGTGGGAGAAGAGGGAGGAAGGGGAGCTGGCCTTTTCCTGAGGGTTAATCTCAATTGAACACAGTGATGGTAAGGGGCTGACAGCTGCCTGCCACTGTGAGGATTAGCCAAGAGGAGAAGGGTGCAGGGAAGTTTCTTGGCTGTGCTTTACTTTGTGCTAAGGATTAAGGGGGAAAGCCACCATCGCCCCCTGAATGGACCATACTGTTATTCCCATCACTCCTCCCGCTGCCCACACCCTCTCTTCCAAGCAGGACAGAAGCTGCTGTCAGGGTCTCCCCTTTGCTCTCTCCCACTTGAAGCACATCCCCTGTCCCCATCAGGACACTGCATACTTCCCATTGGGGCTCCTGTCCCATCTGCCTCTGACCAGCTCTCTGGGGCCCTGCAGGTCCCAGGCACCACCAGGTGGGCAGCTCAGCCAGGGATTGCTTGGTGCTGTGTCCTCCTGCCACCCCGGGGGAGTTCTGGCAGCACACGGAGCAGGGAGCAAGGTGCACTTGTGCCTCACTGCACAGGAGCAGCGGTGTTTGCCAGCTGGGCACGTGCCTGCAGCTGGGGATAACGCCGGCAGCCATCCGTGTTCTGGCTCAGGAACTGAACAATGTATTTGGAGGTACGAGAGCGTGCGCTTGTTGTTCTAGTTGATGTTTGGGCTGGCAGGACTGCTGTCAGACTGGCTCAGAGAGAGATGGCTGGCAGCCCATGCTTTCTTTCTGCTCCAGGAGCCTCCTTCATGGCTGGATGGGGCTCAGGGTCCCCCAGCCCCTGATCCCTGTGAGAGAGGCTTGCTGATAAAATGCATCCTCGAGGTGCTGGCCTGCTGCTGCTGCCCGTCCTGCTCTCCCAGAGCTGCTCAAACTCTGGCAGCACTTGGCAAGAGATAGGAGCAAATCAGTGAGCTCCAGCAAGGAGTTGACTGTTTCTGGGATGTTTATTACATCCAGAATCTTGCAGATTCCCTATTTTTGTGGCTTTATCCTATGACTGTTGGCTTTGCTTCCCCTTTGGTAAGGGAGAGGCCATGCAGCCTTCCTCCCTGGGTACCATGCTGCATAGGCTCAGGCAGTGCATGCTGGCATTCAGAGACCCTGCATCCTTCCAGGAGCATCCTCCAACCACATCCACCCTGGGTCTGGCCTGGTATCTCCTTTCACTTCATGTCTTTTTGACCTGGCTAATTGATTCCCCAGATGCATGAGGTGGG
>VZRS01014815.1:96463-126638 GCA_013398055.1 Ifrita kowaldi
ACACATGGGGAAGATCCACATCCTGAGCAGCAAGCCCAGTGGCAGCTGCACAGCTGGTGTGGCAGGGTTGCAGCCTCTTGAACGTCAGATGGGTATAGGCACACAAGCCCAGTCTGCTGCTTGTGGGGCAAGTGGTTTGAGCTTGCTGCTGGTCTCCCAGCTGGCAGTAACCCCTGCATCTTGCCTTTCCTGCCGGCTCGGGCACCCTGCTGCTTTACCAGGGGTTTCCAGCTCATCCTATGAAGTTGTCCCATAACCCAGAGCTGAAGTAAATGAGTGGAAATTCATGGATTTGGACAAAGTCTTCCCCCACTTGTTTGTCCTTGTTTGTCCCATGAAAGCAAGAGGAGGCCGTGCAGTACAGCTGGTGGGTGGAGCGGTCGCTCCTGCCCTGGCAGCTGTCCCCAGCGAGGCGTTCGGAAGGGTGCGATGGCAGCTCTGGGAGCTGGGGCCCGTGGCCGCCGGGCTGCGAGGCCGGGGAGGTGCTGCCGCAGCGCCCTGTGCTGGGCCAGCAGGGGAAGTCCTGCTGGAAGCAGGGGTTTTTATCTGGGCTGCCTGGGCCTGGCGTTTGAATGCTTGGAAATGCTCTTCTCCAGATGTTTCCTAGCACACGCCGGCTCTGTTTATAAACAGCTCCTCAAAGCGAAGCCTGTCGGGGCTGCAGGCGGGCGCTCGCCTCAGACCCCACACGGCTCCCCTGCACCATGGCACGGGGTCTGGGGCCACAGGTCACCTCTGTCCCCTCCCATCGAGATGGGTTGGAGCAGTTAACAAAAGCCTCAAATGCCTCCTCTTCCTTTCTCCTCCCTTTCTCCCGGCTAGCAGCTTCCTGCCCCGATGCATCCTGGTGATGCCGGCATCCCCGGGCTGCCTTCCTGGTCAGGCTTTTGCTGCTGGGGGCACAGAGAGGAGGTCACGCTGCCCTGCCTGAACTGTTCCCAGGGAGATCCCGGCCACTCCAGGGGCTTGGGTCAGGGAGACATTTCCATTGCATCCAGTTGGGGTTCAGTTCCTTGATGATTGTCTCAAGGACACATCCTGACAGCACGCTCATCCAGCCCCTGGAGTTTTCCCCTTATGTTTTGCAGCGGGTGCCAAGGAGCGATGCGGGGCAGGACAGAGTGGAGTGGGTACAGGCTGGGGCAGCTGTTTGGCTGGTTGTTNCTGTTTGGCTGGTTGTGCTTCCCCAGCTCCATCTCCTCTGAAGAGAACAATGCTCTCATACTCGCCACTCCTTCCACCTCTAACTGGGTGGAGGTGCCTTTCAGCCACGCTCTTCTCTGTCCTGGCCCCTACAGGACAGCACCAAAACACTCCGTTTGAAAGACAAAAGCCAAGAAAAATCTTGCTTAAACAGCTGCTGCCAGTGGCTCTGCCAGAATACCTTTCTCTTGGTTGGCCTGAGCCCAGCAGGGGCAAGGCTGTTGTGCTCAGCTGTGAGCAGGTTCCCAAACCGTCGGCACTGCGGAGCCACCTGTAGCTCATCACATCCTGGATCCCACCTCAGCATGGCTCCCTGGGGATGGCCCTACCCTCCCTGCCAGCCCTGCACACGGCCAGGGGAGGATGGCCCTGTCATGCCAGCTCTGGGAGGAAGGGCTGAACAATTGCTGCTTGTCAGTCTGTCTCCTCTTCCTGTAGAAAAGGGCACATTATCAGCTGTCCACGAGTTATCTGGGGAACGGCATTGCTGAAAAATTGAGTCATTTGATACAGATTTGCTTTAGCCCCACCATGGCCTGGCAATGCTGAGGGCCTGGGTCCTTGCACTTTTCTTATCCTGGCTGCTTGCAGTGGCAGTAATCTTGTCCCTTAGCTTGGGCAGCATGTGTTTGGAGGTAAGAATGTGAAAGGAATCAGCTTTACTGCTGGGAAGCTTCACTCTGTGGCACTGCTCACCCTCTCCCTCCTGGCAGCTTCCAGCATAACATTCTGGGCAAGGGGGATGGCTTTCTTGGCACTGCTAGGGAGAAGCAGAGAGCAGAGGATGCAAGGGTGGGCTTGAGCCACTCCCTGGATCTGAGCACTTCAGGAGGCTGATTGGTACATGACTGGGGCTTGTCTTTGCAGGTTGAGCTTCCCTGTAATGCTGCATGGAGAACGCTTTGCCTTCCTTTTCTAAGGAGCAGCCCATCCATGGCTTGTCTTTGCAGGTTGAGCTTCCCTGTAATGCTGCATGGAGAACGCTTTGCCTTCCTTTTCTAAGGAGCAGCCCATCCATGAGTTGTCTTTGCCTGCCCTCAAGACACAATTGCCCTTTGCAGAGGCAGAGCTCTTTATCCCTTCCCCGCCCTTTAGATCCAACGAGCACTGCTGCCCATGAGCTCTGATGAGGCAGCCCATCCTTCACTCCCCTTCCCTGGTAAGCATGGAAATGACTGCTTAAAGACTGAGCCCTCCTTCCATGGGAAACTGGCATTTGGAAAAACCCTTTCTGTTCTGAATCAGGTGAAAGGGAGTGGTGTAAAGACTCGTAATGAAATGGGAAATATCAGTGCTTTAATGGAAAGTTTTAAGGAAGTGATGCTGCATGATGCTTGTGGTTCTCCAGATCAGGAAATAAAAAAGATATCCATAGTTGACATCATTAATCAATCCACATTTTCTGCTGGGATAATTCTGCTGGTGGCTGTTGAATCCTGGCTGTCACCTTGACCGGTCTCGCTGTGCTGGGGATTCAGAGCACAGGCCAGAAGGGTGGATTTGATAGTCTGATCTCTGTACAAGCTGTAGGAGTCCCTGAGCAAGTGCCTGTGGGAGCTCAACATGGCTTCTTAGAAGAAAAATTTAAATTTAAATGTTTGCAGTGGAGGAGTACCCACCTTGCCTCTGGAGCTGTTCCAGGGGCAAATGTCCCTGCATCTTCTTACATCTGACGGAGTCCAGCTTCAGCTTCCAAGCATGGGACCACTTTAAACATTTGGGTGGTAAATCTATCAACAAGTTCTCATTGCTCTCAGCCTTGAGCTGCATGGAGGCTTTGGATGGTGTTTGACAGGTTAGAAGAGAAACTGGTGGCAGGTTTGGCTTATTCTTTCTAACACTGTTTCTCCTTGGCATCTTGACAGCAAGGTGTAAAAAACCACTTCTGTAACTTTACCTGAAGTGTGAGGGCTGGAAGGAGACAGCAGTGCTGGCAGCCCTGGGCTGTCAGATGGTGGTGGGGGCCACGGGTCCATCCTGCCCTCCTCTGAACAGCAGGCTCAGACAGCTCTCAGATGCTCAGCTTTGCGGCAGAGGATGCTGTTTGAGGGAAGAAGACTTTCAGACTGAATGGGAGCAATTTTGGGGGGCAGATCCAGCTACTTGGGGAATAGCATGGGATTAATTCAATTCCTGCAAGTGGGAGCAGCCAGTGTATGTATGGTGAGGTGTATTCTCTGATCCAGGATTGAGAAAGGAGCTAAAGAAATTTCTGGGCTGTTTGCTTAGGTGATCGAAATTAGGACACTTCTGGTGGTTCGCCCAAGGCACTGGGGATGTGGTTTTGTCTCCCTGCACAGCCGTGTGAGCAGTCACACGATCCTGTGTCCACTCGGCTCCCTGGAATGATGCTGGTAGAAACAAAAGGGGCTTTAGGAGATGGTAAGCAGAGTGGTTTGAAGTCTGGACAATATCCTGTGCAGAGGGATGGAGAGAAAGGCAGCCTGTAAAGCACTGGCTTCTCAGGGAAGCTGGGTGCCTCCAGACAGAAGACAAGCACTGTGAGATCCCTTGGGTGGGTGGTAGATCCTGTGCTGTGATCCAGACCTGCCCAGACTTGAAGTGGCTGCTCCTCAGGCTGCACTTCCTGATGTCCCTGTTCCTGCTCTTCCTCTCTTTCCAGGCACACCTTCTGGCAGTATCGCCGTGAGAACCCCCAAACCAAAGTGGGGGAGCCCCCTCCTGATGGGCTGCCAGGCTTCAACAGTGGTGTCCTGCTCCTGAACCTGGAAGCCATGAGGCAATCCAAGCTCTACAACCAGCTGCTGGAGCCCACCATGGTGCAGAAGCTGACGGAGAAGTACCACTTCAAGGGCCACCTTGGGGACCAGGATTTCTTCACTATGGTGGGGATGGAGCACCCAGAGCTTTTCCATGTGCTTGACTGCACGTGGAACCGGCAGCTTTGCACATGGTGGAGGGACCATGGATACAGCGATGTGTTTGACCAGTACTTCCAGTGTGAGGGGGAGGTCAAAATTTACCATGGGAACTGCAACACCCCAATCCCTGAAGACTAAGGCACCCACTGGCCCCAGGAGCAGCTCTGACTGCAGCAAGACCTGCAAAGCCATAGTGGCTGCACTAACAGTCCCTCAGGAGGGGTGACCAGCTCTGATCCTGCACATCCCAGGGGGATCTAAGGATCCCAAGAGCATTCAGTAACCCACTGCCTGTAGCCTCACCCTCCAAGAGGAAGGGCAGTTCAGTGGTTTGAACAAGACATCCACAGCCACTTTGTCCAGGGCTCGGCTCCTGGCTCTGAAGTCCATGTTGCCCATCTGTGCCTCAGCTGCTGGGGCATGGGGACAGCTGAGGGGCCATCAGAGACCACTGCTTTTGCACTTGTCAGGGTCCAGCTCCCTGGGTGCTGTGCAGCTTTGCCTTATCTGATGGTCAGCAGGAGTCCCCAGTGGGCAGTTGGTTTCATTTGTCATTCCTCAGTGGCCCACTTCTGCACCTCATGCAGAGCATTGGTCTGGTCCCTCTGGAGAGCAGACACTGTCCTCAGGTCATCTTCCTTTTGAAGCATTCCAGAAAGGCGAGAGGGCTTTAAAGACTGAAAAGCCGCTTTAAATTAGGTTACTTACAAACAAAAATTGAATGCTAGATGAGCTTTAAAGCCTTTTGTTGGTTCTTCTTAGCAATAAAAGCTTTACTGCCCTGTGTTGTCCTAGAAGTGTTCAGTGAGTGTGTAGCAATAGGTTCATTTTTCTAGCTTTTCCTTTAACCTTTCATACGAGAATAAAGCTGCAGATGTCAGACACGCTTGACTGTTTTTCTGGGTACAGCTGAAGTCCTGTGCAATAGGAGGTTTCCTGCTCTTATCATGATTAAAAAGTAGCTGATGTGTATCTGCTGGGCAGTTGAATGTGGTGCCCCACATAGCTTATCCCACATCTGTCCCATGTGAGTGATGCAAATAAACAAGCTGGATTTTTAAAGATCATCACCACCGTAGCCAGGGTTGGTTTGGAAGGAGCTGGGTGCTGTGAATGAGTGAGCTTCAGGCTGAGCACGCTGTTCCCTGAATAAACGCTGCCTCGGTGAGCCCGGCTGGCGGGCGAGCTCCTGCACAGGTCTGTGTCACAGACGTGCACAGCTCGTTAACCACCTCCAGCCCATGTGTGCATCTGTGTGATGTGCACGTGCAAGAGAGAGGGGTGGCAACCTAATTGTGGCTTAACCTAATAACAGAACACACCATATGTGGCGGGAGTGTCCTGGGTTCCTTCCCGTGTGCCCATCAATGAACTTACTGGGGGAGAGGCTCTCCTCCCTTCAACTGATGTGCAGAGGCAGCAGGCTGTGGTATGGGCTGCATGCTGAACCCTGCCCTCTCTGATGTGCTGAACCAATCCATTTCCAAATAGCACAAAATCTTGTCTTTAAGTATTTTCTCATCACCAGGGAAGGAACAGCAAAGATGTGATTAAAGGTGAGGGAAAGACACAGTACCCTGCTGTGTTAGACTCACATTTTCACCAAAGAACAAGGTGATCCAGCCTCACTGTGCCAAGGCAAGGCAGCCAGCCCTGCTGGAGGCTGCAGCCAGGCTGTATTTGGGGCAGGTGATGCACCGTGATGATGCATCCTGAAGAATGAGGAGGGTTACTGGTGCTTACTGGTCAGGGCACACTGGTGGCACCAGTGACACATGGGGCTTCACATGCCAGGGCAGGACCTTACCATCATTTTGGAAATGGCCATGCTGGAAATACTGGCCAGGCCGCTTGTGTCACCAGCACTGGGGAGGGGTGGGGTGATGAGCAAACATGGTTTTTACGGGGGACTGAGCAGCTCTGGGGTGGCTGTGGGTGTCAGGGCTGAGCCAAAAGCACCACGATGGCTGCCGCAGGGTGACACCCTGGGAGACAGGCCGTGCGGGGCCAGGTGCCCTCCCTGCCCCACAGCCATCCCTGGAGCTGGGCCGGGCATTGCGCACCCTTTGCCTGCAGCCAGGGGATGCTCTCCACAGAGTTGGGAGCACTTTTCCCTCTCCGTTGCGTCCCAGGGTCTGTGTGGGGGACACACCTACATGTGGCCATCATGGCCCCTTAGGTATTCTTCCAAAAATAAATTCCTTTTTTTTTTTTTTGGTTCAAAGTCACAGTCCGCTGGGAAACTCACAGTATTTTTTTTTCTTCAACTAGGAAAAGCGTAGTTAAATGAAACATTCAGTGGAGCTTTATTGGTTTTCCCCAGGTACCGCAGAGAGCCCCGTGGCACAGCTCCCCACGCGGCAGTGCCGGCCCCATCCCGACCCGCGCGGTCCCCGGGGCCGTGACCAAGCACCGCGGGCAGCGAGGACCGCACCGTGCTATTTATAGACCCCGCACGTAGCCCGAGCTGTGCTCCCTGTGTAATTATCTCCCCTTCATGCCCTGCTGATTGCAGGCACTAATGAGCTCAGCTGCAGAGACCGCCGCGGCAGCCTGCGGCTGACTCGTGGGGCTGCCGGCTCAGCCTTTTCGGAGAGTGCTGCCACAGGGCCCGCTTTGGGGCAGAAGCAGAGCTTGCTGTGCATCCCTGAGGGCACCGTCTGCCCAGGAGTCCTCACCCCCACAGGCAGTTCCCGCACTGAGTGCCCAGTCGGCGTGCATTTCCTTCAATTCGTGGAAGAATGGGGTCACTCCTTCACAATCCTTCTTTGCCCTCCTGCACCTCCTGCGGCAGCACATCCTCAGACAGGTGTTGCTCCAGGCACACAAGTTCAGACCTGAGCACCCCCTCCTGGTCCCCTGATGCTGGCCCAAGGCTACGACAACCAGCGCTTAGCAGCTGCCAGCACGGTCGTGGTGAAAGATGCCCAGATACCATTAAGCAGCACCAGTTTGCCCCTGGGCACTGGGGATTTGCTGTGGTGACCTGTGGCAGCAGCGCTGGGACTGACAGGCAGCTCCTGGTCTCCGGGGGGCCGGCACCGTGTCCTTGGGCCAGCGCTGGTCCCCTGCGTAGCAGAGGATATCTGCAGACTCCAGAGCCTGGTTATGGGTTGCTTGGAGCCCGTCTGGAGATGCAGCAGGCTAAATGCAGCCCTTGGTGAGTGGCAAGTGGGGACACACAGCAATGGGGGACACAGCTGTGGGGAGCAGGAGACCAGTCCCACCAGCACAGGCTGGTGGCAAGGGGTGGGGCACATTGCACATGTGGGAGAGCTGCAGTGGCCCCAGCCAGGGTCTCTGGAAGGATGTGGTGGGTTTTACACTGAGGTTACTCAGCCCAGGGCTCCTGCATCATGGATTCCTACTCTTTGTTGTCTCACCCGCTGGCTCACAGCAAAGTGCTGCTTATGTCGAGAGCCCCATGTTTTTCCAGAGTGGAGAAGGAGTTGGGAGAGCAAAGGGATCTCCTTTGTAGAAGATCAGGCTGTGGAAAATAGCTCTGTAGCTTAAGCTTTAGGGGAAAATTCAGTTTCTTATATCATTCAGCATTCATGAGAAATTGCACGTAGAGAAAACAGTATTCATGATTTTCTGTCCAGCTTTGCTTCCAGCCCTGCGCTAGAGCTCCATGGGATTTTTGCTCTCCTCTCCTGTGTTTCATAACACCATCAGTATTTATTCTCTTACTCATTTGTACTTCTTTCCCATTTGAAATGATCAATTGTTGGTATAAACTCACCTAGGGAGCAATTACTGTGAGCCTAACCCAAACAGGCGCTGGGGTGTTCCATTAAGCAATATCACCTCCCTCCCTCTCCACTGATCCCAGAGGATACAATATTTACTTTTCAGCTCTGCTATTCATACCGAGCGCACTTCGGTCAGCGTGCCAAGAATAACACGAAGCCTAACAATGGGCTTCAGCGCTAAGATGGAGTTCCTGACTTTACAAACCAAAAAAATAAAAAGCCAACCTATTATTTTGCCTTTGCTGAGAAATGCCTGACAGCGGCAGAGCAGGCAGGTGCCAGAACCACCCCTCTGCCTTCAGCAGAGCCATGGGCAGCATGAAATCTGTCCTGAGGGACACAGAAAAAGGCAAAAAAAGAAAAAAAGAGCAGTAAGCCTGGGACACAGGTCGGCAACTACCTGCTTTTCCTCAAAAAGAAGGCGGAAAGAGCCTTTTGCAGAGCCATGGAGGGACACCTGTAGATATTTCAGCCAGGTTTTCAGTAGCTCTGTCTCTGACCATCATGAGCCTCTGTGGATTTAATTGCTAATTGCAAAGAAATTGCTGCCTGGTCCTGTAGCCTTTTCATTGCCAGCAGGGTTTGCTTTGTCCAGTTCTCCTCTGGAAATTATTTATTCATTAATCAGCTGCTAACAAGGGAAGCACTTGGAGCAAATTACCTTCCTGAGGTATTTCATGGGCATTAGCTGTATTGTACTGAAAGTCTCAGTGTTAATTTAGACAATTTGCCTACCTGAAGAAAAAGCTGTAACAAAGCAGAGTCTGGTGCTGCCAGAATGAGCCACAGGTCTGGACCTGCAGGAGGCTTTGGCATTGCCCATCAATGAGAGGATGCTCAGCAGTTTGTGGGGTGTTCCTGAGAGTCAGATGTGTTTTTCCTGGGGCAGATGTTGCCGTTGTGGCTGGTAGGAAACCATGCCCTGGGGTTCCAAATTCTCTTGGAACAGATGGGCACCTTCAAGCTCTTTCTCCTGGCTCATTCCTGATGGATTTGGCACCGTGCAGCCCTGGCAGGGTGCTTGTCCCTGTGTCAGCCTTCACCAGCACAGCTCCAGTGCCAACTTCTCCTCCTGCTCCTGTTCAGCCATCGTTTAGCAGCAATTTGTGACCCAGCTGAGGACAATCCTAAAGCTGTGCAAGTCACAGGCTGCCAGCAGAGCCCTGTTCTCAGAAGGCACTGCATGAACTGTCTCCATTTATCACCAACAGACCTCTCGCTCTTCATGCACTTTGCAGCTGTTGAAATGTTTGGGGCTTTTGTCACAACACATCCCCTCCTTGGAGCTGGGCAGGATAAACGGACACTTTCAGGTCCTAAGGACAGTATCAGTTTAGGGAATAAATCACTTGTGGATGCCCTGTGGCACATGGGGCTCTAGGCAGCGTGTCAGAAAGAAAAAGTGTAATTTTTTTCCTGCATGCTTTTTCCTTTCAAACTCATTTCTTTTCTATGCTGGAGGACTTCTCTGGCTACCTTGGGCACACAGCAAAGACGTCTCCTTCCAGCACAATCTTCTGAGCTCAGTGGAGAGGGGAGTTTTATATGGAATGCTTAAAAACACCTGCAGCAGTAGGGAAAAAAATGAATGGGCATGTGAGATTGGGCCCCTCAGCTGTGGAACGGGGGCATGGAGAGCTGGCCAGGTAAAGGATGCTCAGCTGAGCTGACAGGCCTTATGGTCCTGCAATAAAAACCATTATCTGGAAAATAGGGTATAATGGTGACATGGCAGAACCTGCCACTGATGCTGAGCTGTTCAGGAGAGGGGAATGTAGAGCCAATGTGAAGAACTGCAGAAACTGTGGTTGATATGGAGCAGTAGGTGATAAAATGGGAACAAAATTCATCACTGGTGAATGCTGGGTAGTGCAGATGTAGAAGGACATAACCCAAGGGTACAGGGAAGAGCTGTGGAGAGCAGGAAGGTGATCTGGGAGGCAGCATGTCCCCCAGTTCCTCTCCTTGCTGAAGCCAAGCACCCACCTGTAGGGGGGAGACCAGGATGGGATCTCCCTCCTTGCTGCTCGTGCCAAGCTGTGCCCCAGTGGGCTCACCAGCAGCACCCACTTCAGCAGCTGTTCTGTGGGCACAGGGCAGGAGAACCACTGGTGCAGAGCAGGCAGGTGGGCTACGTGGCCAAAATGCCTGGCTATGCTCTGCTTGTGTATCCTGCAGGCTGCACTTACAGAGCCACAGGTCTGGCCTTGAAGCCACCCTTGGTCTGCGCTCCATCAGCCCCCTGGAGCTGGCACAGAGGCTGTGCTGGGCAGAGTGCTGGGCACCAGCTCTGGGGAACCATCCCCAGGGATTAAAGCAGCCTTCAGGTTATGGACAAGGATGGTGCAGCTGAGGAGAATCAACAATGTTCACAGCCTTTCCTGGGAACAACCGAAATCTTGCAACTCTGCAGGATCTGTGCTCAGTGGTTTAGGGAACTCAGTGCTATGGAAAAGCAAAGGTGTCCTGCAGCAATTTTTGTTCAGTAATTGGAAAAGATGTAAAGATATCCCAGCATTGTAAACCACTGCAGTCTGCAGAGGGGAAACAGCAGTGCCTGGGGTCCAGCAGGGCTGGGGTGTATTCCAGTTAAATAATGGGAATTCACTGTAATGCCTGTGCGGAGGTGAGGAGGATGCCAATCCTGTGCCAGTGTCAAAGGAGAAGGCTGGCAACCCAAAGCTAGCAGCTGGTTTCGCCAAGTTAGGCAAAAGGATGGGAAAACTGGTGTAAGATTTGCCAGACAGTAGATTCTCCAGATCAAAAAGATTTTACCTGGAAAAGATGCAGGAACAGATCTAGAAGAAAATTCCATATGGTGGAAAAGAAACTGGAGGCCTGTACATTCTGCCTGTGCTGACACCCCAGTGTTTCACGTTTTTAAAGCAGCCAACATTGCAAAAATAGGAAATACAAGAAGTCAGCACTATTAAAGCAAATGTAATGAAATATCCTATCATAAGTCATTTACTTTTAAACCTCAAAAAGTTTTCAGCAGATGCCACTAAATTTCTTTCACCAGTCATTGCTCTGGTGAAGTTTTACCAGCAAATAACAAAGAGGTTATAAAATGCACAGTGTTTCATCCTCTCCTTCCCTGAAGAGCTGTTTGTAATAGGCTGCATTATCAAATAATCATAATAAGGGAAGCTTTTAAATAATGCTGGGCTGAGTAGCGAGTGCCAAGGCAGTCACACATTTGTCATAAAAACACAGTACCAGGTTCTTAATGAATTAATGTCTCAGCTGGATTTGGGCTGATAGCATCACATACAAATTCTGAAAAATGACTCTCTGGTTTCCAGTATGAAGTTACTGGTGTTAGCAGTTCTGCAGCTCCTCCTGCCCATGAGTTTCTGCAGCCTGTGCTCAGCCAAGCCTCCCTGCAAAGGGACCACATTGTCCCAATTCTAGAAGCTAGAGAGAAGCAGAGGCTGAGTAACCACTGTCCAACATGGGGCCTGGAGGTATTTCAAGATTTTCTGGCTGTCCTTTCAGCTTTCAGTCCCAAAAGTCCCAGGCTAGAGGGTATGGGAGGCTGACCTGGAGCCAGGTGTCCAGGGGTGATGTGGGTCTTTTTTCCTGTTTCATTTCCATATCCCCCACAGGGGAGTGATGCCCAGCCTGCTCTGGTGGTATGCAGGAACCCAGAGCATCCTATGCAGGCTGGGAAGGATGTGGTACAGGATGCTGGGGACGTGCCTGTAACAGCACCAGGGTGCATGTGGGTGCTCAGAATGGCATGGGAGGGTGGCCGAGCATGTTTGGGGGAGACCTCCTGCAGCCAGAATTCCTCCTGGAGGAGCAGCAACACTAGAAAGTGAAGTCACCCTGTCCCCAAAGTCACATCTAGGACAGGACATGGACTTTGAAGTGCCACCATGCTCAGCAGAGCAGGAGGGCTGTGGGCGGACATGAATAAAATATAGTGGTCTGGGCTACATTTACCCTTCTCAAAATAACTTTGCTTTTTGTGGATCCATTGTCAGAAAACCACAATTGATACTGTCTGAGTGCTCGAGCCCTTTATAGTTGCTTGTAGAATAGCAACCTTCTGGTACTGTCAGAGCAGGCATGGGCCTGACCAAAGCTAAATCAGTGCTGTGGCCAGCAGCAGGGCTGGGCTGAAGGAGGGGACACTTGTGGCTGTCCCACACAGGCCCAGGGAAGGTGTTTGTCCCATGGGGCCCACACTGCAGGCACCCTCTGCAGCTGTCAGCTGTGGGAGGGCACCGGGATGTTAGTGACATCCTGGACTCCCAGCACTGCCACCAGGGCTGCCCACCAGTACATGGTGCATGCACTGGGCTCTCAGGGTTCCTCCTACAGACCATCTGGGCTCAGACTGTAAAACACAGTAAAGTGCATGCTAATTTCTCCAAATTCCAGATGTGGGGAGAACAGCTGAACCCATTCATTTTGCTTGCAGAAGCTCCCTGGGAGCTGCATGGTGGTGTGAGGGAGGTCCCCTGGCAGAGTGCTGTGCTCTGCTGCTGTCCAGTTTTAGTTAAGAGCCAAGTTTGCTTGCTTTTTTCTAAATTCTCCCTTAGATGTCACACTCTTTTGCATAAGGAAGATCAAACTGTGATATTTTTAACCATCCTTGTAAAAAAAAATGTATGGTGCATTGTGGGGAAAGCTGAGTCATGTATAGCCAAGAGGCTCAGCTTGGCAGGGCGGGATGCAGGTGCTGGCCCCAGGAGAGGGGAGCCTTTGCTCTGGGACACCTGCTTTGGATGGTACAAACAGAGCTGTGGCACCAGGTGAGATAGCACAGATGCTGAAATGAAGAATTGTGCTGAAAAAGATAAATGGGTGAATGACGAGGAGCTCGTGGTGTGCAGGGGTGATCCATTGCCAAGGTGGTACACACAGAGCTCAGCAGCACTGGGGTGGGAGCAGTGGGCACTGAAGGGAGGAGCTGCTGCCCCACACCCACGTGAACCTCCCTGGGGCAGGGGCACAAGAGCTGCACCTGCCTCGTTGGCTTTGGAGCTGTGTTGAGCTCCAGTGGGTGAATGGCTGATGTGGCTTTGCTTCCACTGCCCAGCCTCTGGAGTGTGCCCAGCACAGGGGCTGGGCAGCAGCACCAGCGGGATCCCAGCGTTCTCTGCCCAGTCCCACCATCCCTGCCCTTCAACACAAGGAAATGTCTGAGCTGGGAATCATGCCCAGGTCGTTGCAGATGGCAAAGCTCACAGATAACTGGCTTGTCAGGGCACGCCTCTGCCTTTCCCTGCTCTCAGAGCTGAAAAAATGAATTCTCCCCTGTAATCCCAACATTCTTTTGATGATGAGAAAAGGCAATTGAAAAGTTTTGTTGCATAACCTTCAAGATCAAATGGTGATTTATTCAGAATGTGCTTTGTGGTGTTACACGGTATACAGGCTCAGCAATTACCTGGAAGCAAATATTCCTCCTCATTTTCCATGAGTGTGTCATTAGGATAGCATCTCACCAGTTGAACATTATCATTATCAGCTGCAAATATTGCTGAAGTTCAAACTGTTTGCTTGTAGTTTACTTTTTATATTATCAAATATTGTTAATTCAGTTTTATTGCTGCCTTGGAAATAATCAGGCGATGTTTTTTTCTCCTTGCAAATTGCCGTAACAAACAAGCATTGGAAATATGTGGTTATTTCTACAGCTGGAAGTATCAATGGCAAGGAAAATGCCCCTTTCAAGCAAATCTTTAATAGTTTATTTTCTGGAGGAAAGCAGATCTAAGGTATTGTATCCAATGCACGTAGCTTCTGTCTGCTGCTCCTCTCTGGTGTCTCCTACAACCTTCAGGGAGCTCAGAGCCACCAGCAGCCATACCCAACACTGCTACAAAACCAGGCTTCCAGTTACCTTCCAGCCTCTGGATAAACCTCTGCAACAATTTGGGGGGAGGGTTGGGGGAGGGGGATTTGGTGGAGACAGATACATGTTTTTTCCACAGTTATGGATAAACATGGATCTTTGCCATTACATTTCCCTGTTCAATGTAGCAGGAAAACTGCCAGCAGGGTCTGTGCTGGGCTCGTGTGCAAGGGTTTGGTCTTCCCAACACTCACACTGAGTGCAAGGTTCCCGGTGCTGTTTGGGATGGCTCTCCTGCAGTTCCTCTGCTTGTACCAGTTTTGTCCTTGGTCAAACAAAGCAAATTACAGAAGAGGGGTCCCCCCTCCCATTTTCATTCTTTTGCCCATGGCTGGAATGGAGTGGGAAAGGCTGTGGAGCTGCTTCCTGTCTGTCTGCAATGTCCCGCTGCAGGACAGAGATGTGGGTCACAGCTGTCCCATACCCCTTGTAAACAACCAGAGGGTGTTTTACTGGTTTAGGAGAAAATTTGGTCTCAGGACCCTTAGCTCATTCCCAGCCCTCTGGTGCCAGTGCCAAGCCTGTGGGACCTCTCTGAGCACTGCTGTTAGAAAAGGGAGCAGGTAGGTTCCTGGTTCCCAGGAACATCTCGTGGGAAGGCCCATGATGCCCCTCTGGCCTGGGAGTGGTTCTTGCTGGGGAATGCTGCAAACCAGGATGAGAACATGCTGGGGAGGTCCTCAGGACTGGAGATCCCTTCTCCTGGAGCTGGGCTTCTCAGGGTTCTGTGGATGAGGATGGATGGAAGCATCACCCCTTATTAAGCGCCCCCACGTCCTCCTCTCTGGGAGGTTTTGGCCTCTGGGAACAGCACGTCATGTTCCACAGGGTACAGTGGGGCAGCAAAACTCCTTCCCTGGCTGATCCAGAAACAGTAATTTTCTAGCAGCATGAAATTTGTATGTGTGGAAGAGTGTTGCATGATCTGTGTTTGATGGGGAAGAAATGCATTCAGATAGGGCAGAGATCTTTGGTCACGTGCATTTGATAGAAATAAAGATTGAGGAGAGCAGTATGAAGTGTGATAAATGTTTCTCACAGAAAGTACAGTTAATCTTGAAGGCCTCAGCTATTTTTCTTCTTTCAGACTGATGCCAGGTGAAATACCTGCCAACAGTGTTGTCTTTAAAGCCTTGAGAGCCTGAGAGGAAACTCAAAACCTGCTGCTGACTGTAATAAGTCCAGTAAACACTTACAGCTCTGAAGAAACATTTCCCATGTGTGTTGCATGGAAGGCTTTGCATCAAGAGTCTGTGACTATAAATCAAAATGCAAAATAAATCAAGAAGTGATGCTTTATTCTGCCTGGCCAGGTGAAAGCCCTAAATATTGGCCATTCCTTGCTCCCAGGCATTGCTGTAGCCAGGGCTCCTCTTCTCCACTGTTTATTCCACATTAGGAGAACATCAGCTGGGCTTTCTGAATGGATTTACATTCATACCTGGTGAACCTCTGCCTCCAAGGGAAAAGCAGTAGTGTGGAAGACAATATCTGCTATCAGCTTATGCACTCGCCAGGAGGAGGCAGGAATTACCTCCAGTCATCATTGGTCATGCTCATAATCCAAGAGGCTTCTTTCAAGATGTGGTGGGACACAGGCTTTTTGCACACTGAGTGTTAAAAGGTAGTGTCAGCTTTCACAGTAATTTAAGACTGGCATTCCTTCCTGCCTTATTATTGCTTCCAAAGGGCATCTTTCCTCTTTCTTGGAGGCTTATCTTTAGCAGACATCATAAACAAAAGCCTTTAAACACCTTCACCATCTCTCACAGATCGGCTTCATTCAACACCTGGCCAAAAATATCTGGTGTCCCTTTTGTCTGGGTGAGGGAACATTTGGCTGAGGGGAACAAGTATCTGAGGGAGGGCAAGTACCTGTGAGTGTGAGTTTGTACATGGATGTGTGGGTATGTGAGGTTCTTCATGCCACCCTCTCCAGCCTCTGAATCCTGGGCAGTGTCCCACAGGAGGGTGAGACAGTGTTTTTCCTGGCACACAGGTGCATAGGGCTGTGCTGCAGACCAGGACCATGGATGTTTCCTTGGTGTTTTGCTGGGATAAGCTGAGGCAAGAGCCTCAGAACAGAGCTGCAGGTGATTTGGGGAAAAAAAATTATAAAGAAAGACGTTAAAACTGAGGAGGGAGGTGCTGGTGGTTACTAAGCACAGGGCAAATGGAAGCTCACCATGCAGCTGTGGCCCAGCTGTCCTAGTGCACCTTGGAGGAGCTTTTTGGATATTGTGGTCTTTTTTTCCCTCAAGCATGTGAGGTGCTGATTCGAGGTGAGATGCAGATGGACATTTG
Organism: Ifrita kowaldi; assembly: GCA_013398055.1. Classification (NCBI taxonomy): domain Eukaryota; kingdom Metazoa; phylum Chordata; class Aves; order Passeriformes; family Cinclosomatidae; genus Ifrita; species Ifrita kowaldi. Next base: position 112,474 of record VZRS01014815.1, read on the forward strand.
GCTGTGTTTTTTCAAAACCAGTGGAGTATAAAAGGGAGCCATGCTTTAGCAGCAGAGTTTTTGCAGCCCTGGCACTGGTGGGACCCCTTCTCCCCAAGCAGGGACTGAGCCTCCACGCACTTAACCAAGGTGCCCTGACCTCCCTCTTCCTGGAGAACAGCCACCCTGACCTCTGTGCTGTGCCCTTCCTGGCAATTAGCAACCTGCCAAGCTAATCAACACCTCCCGGCAGAGCACTGCCACAGCCAGGAAGAATGACTGTGTGCTTGATCCGGTGCTGGGAAGCACCACGAGCTCCAGCCAAGCGGGCACCTAGCAGAGTAGGCTCCCTGCCTGCTGGAGCATGATGTCCCAAGTCCCCTGAGAGCAGTGGCCCTAGGGAAGGAGGCCCTCGTGGTCTGCAGCACATGTGCTTCTAGCAGGTGACACTCTGGTGAGCAGGATTACTACATGGCTTCCAAGAATAAACAGCCATGAACAGGTCTTGCACAATGCCGCAGTGATTCCCAGTGCTGCTGAACTCCTCCATCGGGAAGAGGAGCCACCGAAACTGGGCTCTGGGCCAGTCTGTGCCCTGTTGCTCATGGAGCACAAAACCTTCTGCCCTTTGAGTTTCAAAATGCTCACAGCACCCTCATGCTCCCCCAGGACCATCCACACCTTCATGCCTGTCAGTGCTGCTCTTGGCTTGTGCTGGAGAGGGACATGTTGAGATGGGACAGGTCCCTCTGCCCCTGCTTTGCTGTCCCACTGGCTACCTGGTGTGGGCACCTTCTAGCCACAAGCTGCCCCGTGTCTTCTGCAAAACCCACTGCTCAGCTGATATTCCCAAGGTGGCAAAAAAACCTCCTGTGTTCCCTGGGCTGGTGTGTGGCTTCACCCTCTTTGCTTTGCCTGTCTGCCTGTGGCTCACAGCCGGGAGATGCCTCAGCCCCAGCTGGCTCACTTGGTGGGATGCTGGGGAGGTTTGCCAGCTGGGAGTGCTCAGTCTCTGGCTGGATGGGGATGCAGGGGATGCTGCAGGCTCGCTGCAGCCACAGAGCTTGTCTGGGGACTGGTCACTGCCGGCAGCAGCCCATGGATCAATATCTGGGATTGCCATAATAAGCACAGCATGGCAGGCTTGTGACACCTCCATTAAAGTGAGTGACCATTGCTGCACCACTGATGGATGGTTTGCAGCAGCACTGAGCCACCAGGGCACATCTCCGAGTCACGGGGAATAGGCAGCCATCAGCAGAGGGCTCTTTAGAAGGGGTGTGCTGAGACTGGGGCAGGGGGAAAAACCCAGGAAAGGCAGCTGCCTGCTGGAATGGATTAGATGCAGCTCTGAATGCAGGGCAGGGATTACAGGCAGCCCAGCCTGCCAAGCAATGCTTATTGGGAAAACTGAGGGGGAAAAGAGGAGCATGAATTAAATAATTGCCCAGCAATTAATTTCTGAGCACTACCTCTGCTGCAGAAGGACTCTTGCTCTATTCTTGCAGGCTGGACACAGGGGCCAGCACAGCCTAAGCCCAGCGCCTTCGGCGTCACACCCAGGTACTTCAGAGTGATTTACAAGGAGCTGTCACATCACCAGCGAGAGAAACAACCCAACATGATGTTCTACCATGCTCCTTAGGGTGAGCTCTGAGTAATTACTCCAATTACACTCCAAATTACAAGGAAGCCAGTGGCCTCCACATGAGGACAGATTGCAGAATCCATCTTTAATCATTGCTCAGGTTGTGCTCTGCTGCTTCCAATTTGAAGTATATGTTCATTTCCCTCGTGGATCTGTAATCACACTGCTTATCATCACTTTTTTATCCACTCCTCTATTTCTAGCATGCATGTCAGAAAAGACAGTATATTAATCAGCCAAACTTTCTTCACTGCTCCTTGTCAGCAGCAAACTGTCTTCTAAAATGGAGCAACCAGTTGTCTTCACCTGGAATTGCCTAGGAGAGGCGTCCATCAAAACCCAGCAAGTGACAAGCCCATGGGGAGCATGATTTGTTGCTCCAGGTAAATGATGAAGGACAGGGCTTGGCCAGGCAGGGAGAGGCCAGCTGTAAATCCAGATCCCTCCCTGAGACTGTTGTTATGTCAATAGTTATGAAAGCCCATCAACAGCTTCTCCCTCTGCCTGCAGCCCTGGTGCATTCCACCAAGCAGGGCTGGCACAAGGACAAGGCCCATGGCAGGGGGCTGGTCTGTAAGCACGGATTTTGTCCATAGTGAAGCTGCAGGGCTGTGTCACGCTGAGCCTACCCACACCTTGGTCACAGCATTGCCAGGGATGGGGAACTCACCGCAGGCTTTGACAGGGTGTTTCAGAGGGTGCTCACGCACTGAATCCGTGCCTTATTTCTAACCACAGCCTTCTCTCATCCCTGTCTGCCAAACAGAGGCACTGCCAAACATTTAATCACATCAAAAAGAGCTTTAATAAGCTGGGATCAAGTTAGCCCTTTAACCTCTGTTTCTGGCCCGCATCGATGGTATCCCAGGAATTTCTCTCCACTAAAAGTCTGTCTTCTGAGCCCTTCATTGCTCCTTGGCTTCTTCTTTGGGCTTTTTCCAGTTTCCCTGCCTCCTGAGATGCTGACCCTGCACTGGGCCTGGCTCTCAGGGAGGCTGCAGATCCCTCCTGGACAGCTCTGTTCAGTCCCTTCCCTACAGAGGCATCATTTTTGAGGGGGGACTGTCCCCCAGCCACCCAGGGTGCGGCCCCTGTGCCCCGGTGCCAGGTGCTGTGCCGTCAGTACAGCCTGCTCCTGGTACCTGTGCCAGCATCGCTTCACCAGAGCCTGGGCAGCTCCCACCTTCTCTGGGAAACTGAGAAGGTGTTAAATAATGGAGGGCTGAGAATTAATCCCTGCTGGAGGCCCCCAGAACACCCAGCTGAGCGGCGTGCCGTGTTTGCAGCAAGGCCCGGGGAGCTCCAGAGTGTCTGGATTTCCAATGCAGTAGCTCCACGCGTTCGCTCCAAGCAGCTGGAGTTGCCAAAAGCCTTACGCAAGGCACTTACATCAGCGCTGTCACCAGCGGGGCTGATAGGGACAATCTCAACAACAGAGATACGCCAAGATCTCTTTTTCATAAAATGGTGCTAATTGACACTAATGATAATTCCCCGTTTCAAACCTTTATCAACCAAATCCGGTCAGGGCCGTTTCGCCCCTCGGCACAGGACTGATGTCAGCTGGAGCGGCCTGGGACATCCTGTTTACTCCATGGAGGTATGGGCAGTGTGCCAGTGCTGGGACCCCGGGGGAAGTCCCAGGGACCCACAGGAGCTAATTAGATGCTCCTTCCCTGCTCCTTTTTACGCTTGCTGATGTGTCAGACCTGCTGATTCAAAAATCTAACCCCGGTAGCTATTGTTTAACATCTTCCTGAAGCACTCGTAGGATGGAAAGTGTTTTATTGTGATTATATTTTATTTTATAACATGCTGTATTGTTTGGCTTTTGCCTCCCAAACACTGAACAGAAATATTTATCAAATACCCCTCCTTTTCTGGGTTGCTGCCTACATGATTTGTCACCCTCTGCCTTTCTGGTCCGGGCAGAGATTTCTCCTTGTGCTCACCGCTTCCTTCGACACTCTCGTGATGTTCACGCAGTTGGTCACAGACTTATGCTTTTTATTCTGGTCTTTATTTTTGCAACTGCCTTTACCCTGAGATGTGCAGAGCTGTACCTTATTCTGGCCACAGCTTTGGGGGTTAGGCTGACACGTGCTGGGACAGTTCTTGGCCTCTGCTCTGGGGTGTCTATTTGCACACCCTGTTCTGGATCGATGATTTCCAGATTTCCAACCCACTGACTGCTCCGGTGGGCTGTGGTGCTGTCCTGCTCTGTGTGTGCATGGACCAGCAGGTGCTGCTCCCCTCGGGCTCTCCAGCCATTGCACCTAGGCAGAGCAGAGGTGGAGGTGGGTGGCTGGGCAGGTTCCTGCAGAGTGGGTGCAATGGCTGCCTTTCATCCCAGGAAGGGTAGATAAGCCTTTTGTGCTACCCCCACACAGGATTTACAGCACAGGAGCCAACACCCAAAGCACAGGGAGGGGGCTCCTCTGGAGTGGGAACGCGGGCACCCTGCGAGGCAATGCTCCAAAAGAGCAGCCCCGTGAGGCAAGTGGCTCCTCACTGCTGTGCTGTGCAGGGATGGGGTCCCTCTATGCACCCCTCCCTGGCAGCACATTGGCTCTGCTGCTGGGATTTTACACAGAGAACATGTTTGGTTCCAACAGCAATAAGGAAATACAAAGAAACCCACTTTTGAAGGTGTGTACAGCTCCCTCTTTCCCAAAAGAAGCACAGCTGGAGCAGGTTGGTGATTGCCTACAGGGGCTGTGGCAGAGTAGGGGACTCTCCCACACTCGGCATCTAGGAAGGGTTCTGCCCCTGCAGCAGGAAACAGGTGCTGTATCCTGAATATCTCTAATGCTGGAGTGCTGGATGCACACATGTGCATGGCCAAGGCTGAGGCTGTCAGGTGAGCAGCATCTCCCACTGCTGTGCTGGAATGCTGAGGGTACCTCCCCAGTAATTACCCTTCCCAAAGGCTCCCGAGCCAGCATGTGCCCCAGTCATCACAGCAGACAGGCCAGATACAGCTAGCAATTAATTTCTTCTCTACAAATTATCAAATTACAAACTTGCTTTTTAATTGTACACTCTTTGAAGGAGGTCACTGCATGGCTGGGACATATTTCTGCCTGTAGATCACCCAAGAACTGGGTGGCAACTATTTTAGGTGTCTAGGAATTATGAGGTCTCCAGCCAGGCCAAGTGGAAGCACTCCTGGGCTGTGACCCTGTTCCAGCCCCTCGCACCTGCCCTGCCTGGCCACTCTCTCCCCAACAAATGCAGGGATTACTCTGCATCCCAAATGCCTCTTTCCACGTTCTGAGCAGAGCCACATGCAGAAGCAGAGCCTGGTGCAACCCAAGGGCTGCACATGCGCAGAGTGGGGACCAAATTGTGTGGTAGCCCCCAAGCTGTGTGTCCAGCATCACTTGGTTGCCAGCTTGCTGCCCCACACCCCAAAAAGGCTCACTACCGATCCCAGCCCCGGGGCATTTTCCGCAGGGACGAGAGCTCGCATGCCTGGTTTGCTGTCATCACTCTGGGATTGCACAGGGACTGACTCAGTCATAAGAAGGGAAGGAAGAAGAAGGAAATAGGAAGATGGCCACGGGAAGGACAACATCCCAGAGCACAGGGCACTGCTCCCCAGCCACTGCCCTGCAGCCACACCCTGGGAAGATGCAATGGCCGGTGACTGTAGGTGTGAGCAGCACAAAAAGGCTTAACAGAGGTATGATGGAAAGCTGATTCAGCTGGTACAGGGGCTCCTCACAGCTGCACATCAGCTGCCACCTCGGAAGGACAGCTGCATAAGATTGACAAGTCTCCTGTCACGCAGCCCAATCCCACGGCACAACACACCTGAACATCGCCCTCACTGGCTTTTGTTACTGGCCATCCACTGGCTTCATGCACCCAGCTGCTTCTGGTCAGGCTGTTTAGGTGGTTGCAGGTATTTAGGCTGTTTAAGTGGATGCAGGCAGGTACAGGTACTCCTCTGCTCATGGGGGAGGGCTGGCTCTTCCTTATACTTGAGACCTGCAGTAGCAGTTGGTTCCCTCGGTTTGCAGTAAGGTTGTCAGTGTTTGCTCTATCTCACTGTAGAAAAACTGCTAATGCTGTTCAAGTGACTTTTCTTTAGTGTCGCATTTTAGTCATGAGGTGCTATTTGGTCTCTTTGATGGAGGGTTCATTTCTCCCTCTGACATGGCTGTGTACACCAACTTTACCCGGAATATCTTATCCTGCATACTCTTCCCTTTGAAGCCTTATTTTGTTGGTCAGGCAGCTCTTCCCCGTTTTTTTGTGCCAGGAGCCTGCCTTGGGCTTGGGCCAGGTCACTGGAGGAGTCACTGGGGGAGGGGGTGCTGGGTGGTGTCTCTGCTCCTGGAGATCTCTGAAACTCAAACATCTTGATCCAGTATTTGCAATAGTCTTGATGGGAGCAGAGGGTTGGACCAGAGACCTCTAGAGATCTTTCCTAACCTTTATTTTACTTTTCTCTGGATGCTGTGTCTAGCACAGAACAGTGATGTATCAATGGCCTCATCATTGCAGGGCAGCCTGGTTGCTTCCATCAGCTGTGGCCCCTAGGTCACGTCCTCAGCCATTGCTTCCCCGTACCGAGTCTCATCCTTCACAGCACTTGTGCCCTCAGGTCCCAGCCTGCCCTTGTGCTCACAGTTTCAAGGTGTATTTGGGGCTGGGTGACTCAGATCACTGGCACTAGCAGCATGTGCTCCTTGCTGTTTATGGCACTATCAGCTTGTGTCATCTGCTTGTCTTACCAGGAAAGACTTTTCTAGTCATTTAGTTAATTCATTAAAATATTAAATTATGCAACACCAAGAGCTGATCCCCTTGGAGCTGCTTGTTATGGCCAAATAGCATCTCTAATTCTCTCTTGCCCTTCAGACTTGGTCAAAGCATCTGTTTGTATGCAGTGTTTTTAACTCGTGTCAGGTGGCATTAAAAACCCTTGAGGAAACTGGATTGCAAGGCATCAGCCCAGCCTGTCAGGCAGGACAAGCTGTAGTCTTCTCTAGAAAAGAAGGACAACTGCTCTGTTTTCCAAACCTCCCTGTCTCGACAGTAAGTGCTTAACTGTGTACCTGAGTGCCTTGGCTGTTTGGCTATTGGGGGGATTAGTGGTATTGGAATATTTATTGCCCTGTGACCCTTCCAGCTGAGGCCTCATGCTCTGCCTGTTGCTGAGTTTGCAGCCATCCTTCCCACAGCTCCTGGGATAATACACTGCATTGGCTCCTGCACTGAACAGGCTTCGACTCAGCAAAACCCAGTGGCAATCACTCAACAACTTAATGGGACAAGGAAGTTCCCTCTGGGAACAGCAAGGACTGGGGTAGGCAGTGGTTATAAGGCTGTTCTGAGGCTCACCAGTGATGAGCATACACAATGTGGCACTGGGAGAAGTGTCATGAGCAGTGACTGTCCACAGCACCTCTGCTCTGGCCCAGGCATGGCTGGCATCCCCTTCCTGATGGTCCTGTAGCTGGACATGCTTTGCTTAAGTGAAGGCTGGAGGCTCCAGGGATGGGGCAGTGTCATAATTCCTGGGGCTAATAGGCTCATTTCCAGGTTAAACAGCTGGGTGGGTTGGTACAGGAATTGCTGCTGTGCCTGCAAAACTCCTCACCCCAGCAGGCTGGCGGAGCAGGCAACACATGCCTGCCACTGTGGCATGGGGGAGGATGAAGGCTGGAGCTGCCCATCCTGCCACTGGTGGGATGTGAGAGGCAGCTGCTAGGGTGAGTGGAGCTGTTGGACACCAGTGAAACCCCACATGCCAAGGACAGGGAGCTGCAGCTCAGACTGCACTGGGAGTGCAAAGACAGGGCTCAAGGCAGTGCCTGTCCTGGGACAGGCTGAGCCTCAGCCTCCTGGTGAGGGGAGGAGGAGGAAGCACAGCACACGGGAAGCTTATCCTGTGGGAGGTGTGGAGCTACCATGGGAGTGCTGGCACCTGGAGCCTCTGCTTGCATTAGAACCTTCTGGGAAATGAGCCCTTGCACCACAGTTCCTGCTGTTCTGCACAGATGTTTTCTGGCCAGTTTAGTCTGCCTGGGGCTGTGAGTGTGTAACCCTCTTCTGGGAGGGTCCTTGTCCAGCAAACACTGGCTTGCTTGGCTCTACATCCCACCCCGCAGGTACTGCCAGTGAGGCTGACAGTGGTGAGGATTTCACCCATTCATGGCTGCCTTTCTCTTGTGCCTTTGGTCAGCACAAAAGGAAGCACTGGAAAAGGAACAGGCTGTCTGGGGAGAGCTCTGCTGGTGTACTGGGGTCCTTTCCAACACCCTGTAGTTAGAGCAGTGTGCCAGGGAGCTGTGCACATACATGGTGCAGGCAGATGCCATCTCTGTACTCACAGGTCAGACTGAGCTCTGCTTGTGCAACTCCTTTTGATTGTGTGCTCAAGGATAGGGTGTCTCAGACTGTTCTGAACTCTAAAAGCTTTTTCTAAAGTAGTGATTGTTTGTGGGGTTGTACTTCTTGTCTCTCCTCCCTGGCAGCTCAAATACCCAGAAGAATAAGCTGCACAAGGACGGCCCCAATCTCGATGTAACACAATAAATTATGTAACACAATGTCACAATTATGTATTTCTGAAAGAGAAGTAGGGCAGGGAGCTGCCAGAGATGGCTCCACTCTCTGGTGAGCAACACCCACGAGCTGCTGCTGAATGAACCGTGAGCTGGTGGGGTCACCTCCCTCCACATCCTTAATGCCACAGTTCACTGCAGAATTGGTAGGAGCTTTCAAGACCCATTTTTTATTCCTTCAGAGGCATCGTGTATGTGTGTGTGTGTGTGTAAACCCTAACAAAGGGAATAAGCTTGTGCAGCCAGCAGCACATTGCTTGATGCTTGCACAGCCTCTTGGCAGCTCTCAGCAAATCGTTTAACCAGGGCCCTGTGCTGGGTCAGGTCAGAGCTTTCCAAATCCTCCGACCACCACATTTGCAGAGCCTCTCTTTGTAATTTCTGTACCAATATACTCATGCTTCATCTTTCTCACTGCACTGGAGAAGAGTAAATACATTGTGATCTTTGTCAGAAGTGGGCAGGGAAAGGCAGAGACTGAACAGAGTCGATTGGTTTCGGCAATCCAGAGCCCGCAGGAAGAGTCAGCAGCCTGTGTTTCATCTCCGCTTCCTCTGCTCCAAACACAGATGGGAAAAACAGGAGGGGGAGGGAGGAGAGGCAAAGATAAAGTGAGAGACAGGAGGAGTGAGATCTGGTACTGCAGTAACAGTGTTGTTGGAGCAAACTAAATATTTTAGAGCAAAACAGTGCTTTGGGTTTTTTGGGCATGCTGTGCTGAATGTCTTGAACTGAGGGACTGGAGTCAGTTGCAAATTAAATAACTAAAATATTTATTTTTCTTCACCGTAGAGTAAGGAATAAGTTCTCTGGCTGGTGGTGGGGTGGCAGGAAGGCTGTGCTCCTGTGGGTGGGTGCCTGCGTAGCTGTAGAGGTGCCAGGTAGCTGTGTGATGGTGTCTGGAAGAAAGTGGAGCCCAGAGCACACTGCAGCTGCCTGGTGCCAGCAGTGACATCCCCCATGGCCTGTGTGTCTGTGCAACGGACCACAGAAAGTGCACCGCACAAAAGTATCTGAGGTGAGAAAGAAACCAGTACCTGCACTGGGGGAAATCAGGGAACTGAATTTCCTCTCCTTATCCCCAAGAGCAGAGAAATTCTTTCCCAGGAACTCTGATCTGGGCTTTTCTTTTGGACTCACCCAGGCCATTCACATCCATGCCACTGGCCCTGGGAGCTGAGGTCTGGGTCATGCATGTGTATATGGGGCAGGAGGAGCAGCACTGAGCACAGCACACAAGCACACACACCATCACATGCCTCCCCCATGGGCTCTGCGTGTCTGGAGAGGAGGAAATCCTGCCGGAGCTCACCGGATGCGGAGGGGAATGACCCAGGCCTCCAGCAGACATGACCTGTTCCCGTCCCACAGAGGCCCAGGGCTGTGCCATGCACGTGGGCATCTGTGTGATGCCAGTGGAAGAGCGGGGGGCACTCATGCATGTGGGTATGTAGGATCAAGTTCTGAGAGCATTCGTTCAGGGGGGAAGAATCTGAGCCATGCTGCTACTTTTCTGACTCCTCCAAAGTCTGTTGAAGTCCTCCAGGTAAAGCAGGAAGGCAGGATGTGACAGTTCCAATGTAAGACTGCAGCAGGAGGAGGCAGCTGCTTTCAAAAATAACCTTTGCAAGGTCATCCCCGAGCAAGGCGGAGCAGCAGTGGTGGGCTTGAGCACTTTTCTGCAATTCAGCTCAAAAAGACTGGATCTTGCCTTTTTTTTTATGGGAAGGAAAGCATGTGATGACAGGTCCCCAGAGCTTTTTTTCTGAAGCCAAATGCTTAGAGTGCATGAAGACAGCAAAAGCATTTTCCTTCAGGCGATACAAATCAAATAAATGGAGACAGTGCACTGCAATTCAGTGCAGGCAGCAGCCAGCACGGGCTGCGCTCACAGCTCAGCATTGCAGGGGCAGTGGTGACAGAAGGTGCCCAGGACTGGCATTACCAGCAGCCCCTCTGCCCCAGACATCTCCTACCCACTGGGGGCCATGTCTCTGCCCTGGTGTGACTTTGCTGGAGCTTTTGCAGTGGGGTTTTTCTGCCCCCTGTTAAAGCTGGGTGTGTGAAGCTGTCTGTAGAGCTTAATTAAACTTCAGGAGAAGCTGTCTGGTTTAATAGACTCTCTGTTCAATGTGCAAAGCTGAGTGGTGTTCCTATGGGAATATATGTATTTTTTTATTGTCCCTGTGGAAGAGAGACTAGCATTACGATGGGTGGCTGCCCTATTCTTCCCACCCCCATTTGCTGTCATAACATAGTCCAGGCTGCCCCATACAAGAAAGGAGCTGCAAAGAAGGGACCTCTCCTCATGAGCTGGGTTTTGGAGGGTACTCTGAGCACTGTGAAGATGAGGAGCAAAGCCCAAAAGATGATGCTGGGACTCTGCAGAACTGCCCCAGGCAGGCACCTATGAGCACCCCCGGGTGGAGGTGGGCTGCAGAGGGACAGCTGCCTGGTGTGACCCAGGGGAACTGCTAAGGGACGAGCAAGCAGCACTGGGATCACGTGCACCAGTGCTTGTGGTGGGGAGAGGTTGTGTGCTGGCCCCATTCTTGCAGAGGAGTCATGCAGACAGGCTTTTGGGAGCATGTGACTGTGTCTTGGGAATGAGTGAATGCTGGATGTAGTTAACTCACCTTTGCTGCATTAATGTCTGCTAAACAAATGATCCTGTGTGAAAATTGAATTGTAAGCAACACTAAAGAAATCAGCCGGTGGATTTTGTAACAGCTCTAGAAGTCTTATCCTCTCATTAATGGGTTTTACAGGCATCATAACTGAGCCATCTCCCTGGAAATAAAACATTTTCCTTACAAACAGCCCTTTAGGTGTTGCAGGCTACTCAAGAGATGGAGCTTGTTTCTAATTAAAAGAAAAATTCCCTTATGTGGTTTGTGGCTGGACTACCTGCCACACCTGCAAGCTGGAGCAGCTCAGTGGACACCAGCAGGTCTTTTGCAATCCTGCTGGGTGAGGGGGACTGAAGTCCCTACCCCAATCTATTCCCCATGCAGCAGAAGGTGCTGTGCAGCACAGAGACTCAGTGTCACTTTCCCTGTCAGTCTGGCCAGGAGTTGGTGCTTTGTTTACCCACATCACAAACAGTGCAGGAAAAAAAGCTTTTAGTTAAAAAAGAGTGAGATGAAGCAAGGCTCCATGGCATTGGCAGAACACCAGTGAGAAATCCATTTAATCTCACTGTGATGAGTTTGCTGCGTCTTCCTGTTTGATTTATAGGGTGAGTGCAATGTAGACTTTGAAACAACCAGCAGCTCTGATCTCCATTCTGGCCAACTTCTGGAGCTTTTTCCAGGGGCTGTAAACCAGCTCCCCACATCTCCTGGCCCAGCTGCCTTTGATGGAAGGGTTTGTCTCCTGCTGGCCTCTGCTCTGCTCACACAGGGATGAGCATACAGGTGGCTGTGACCCTGCCACGCTGCCTGGCACTGCCTCCAGGTGTAATGGCAGAGGGCAGCATGCTCTGAGGTGCCCCTGCCCAAGCTGAAGTCTTACAAGCCCATGTCAGCACCTTGGGACTGAGAGCAACGGGTTTGTTTGCTTCCTTAATGTGTCTCCTTTCACTCTGGGTTGGACTGTGTCCAGGCAGGCATTTATCTCCCATCCCACTGGAAGCTGTGCAGGCTCATGCCAGCTGCTGTCTGAGGAACTGCTCTCCATTTCAAAAGAAATCAAGTCAACTTTGTTCCCAAGCCTCTATTAATCATCTTTTCCAACTTCTTGTCTTCTAGCAGCAGGCTCTGCTTGGCTGTTTGAGCTGGAGGATACGGGAACCTTGGCTGGCTTATCCTTGGTGTAGCCCTGTTCTTTAAGTTCCCTCCTCCTGACCCTGATCCTCTGCAGAAAGCCATGCCAGGCAGGACGCACCAGCCTGGGCAGTTTGCTGGTGGTAGGAGTGGGCACCAGCCATTTGCCCTGCTTGGAATAATGCTTCTAGGTTAGGAGGTTTCCCACGTACATGGCCTTCCCAAATGAATCATCACTGCACGAGGACCTGGGGTCTCTCCAAATCATTCCCAATATGAATTTAAAGGCCACAGTCAACCCCAAATCTGTGCCTGGCTATCTGCCACAGCTGCCATGCCCCACCGTGGGTGTGATCTGTTCCCACATGGGGATTGGGAAAGTCCTTTAAAAAAGCAGAAGTGACCTTGTTAAGCAGGCCTGGCCTCCATGCCTGTCAGTGCTCACAGCAAGAGCTGTGGCAAGAGGTGGCACCTCTGCTTGGTCACTGCCGAGGCATTTGTGCCAGGAGTGCTCCAGACTTGGAAAAGTCACTGGTCCTCCCCATGGAGCTGATGCCTCAGAAAGGCTGATGCAGCTGTCAGGAGCTGATGTTAATCACTGAAGGCACTTGTGGCTCAGCTGTTCCTCAGGGAGGTGGGGCCTGCTCAGCTGCCCTAAGCTTGGCTGCCGAGCAGCCCTGCCATGTCCCACCCTGTAGCAACACCTGCAAAACCTCTGGTCCCTTTGAGCAACAGCCTTGCACAGCCCTGTGGCTCCTTGGAGCCCCTTCCCTCATGTCTGGTCTGTGGCACCAGTGGTGCTGGTGTCACTGCCGTGGGTCCTGGCAGTGCTGATGGCATCCATGTGCCCCCAGTGTGCAGCCCAGCAGGCATCTGCATAAAACCACCTGAATCCCAAGGGCTGGGAGCGGTCCTGAGGATGATGGAGTCAGGGAGGATCCAGTCAAGGGTAAATAAAATGAGCCTTTCCAGAAGCTGTGGTCTCTGCACACTGAACTGAGAGGGAAGGTGGCCTTCAGAAGGGCCTGGCCGTGGATATGAGGGGTTAAATCATGGTTGACATCCATCCTGCTGTGATTTGTCAGCCTGGACACATGTAGTCTGTGGAGAAAAACAGGCAGAGTAATTTCCTGATTTAAATGAATTTCAGAGACCACCACAGGAAGGAACTTGGGATGTGTCCAAAGGGTAACCAGGCCATGGAAAAATACCAGGCAGGGGAAGGGGCCAGGGGAATCAGAACTTAGATTTTCCCCTTTGTCACTACAGAGGTGATAGCCACTGTTGCATTTTCCAGTTAAGAGTCCAGTTAAAGAAATTTAGGACACTTTAAATGTCAGATTGTTGAATAATCAGCTTTTTTGAAGAGGAAAATGCCCTGAGAGCCTCAGCCCTTCCCAGCTGGCATTTCATGTTATTTACTGAATTGCTTATTGTACCTGTGTCCTGGGTAAAATCAAAAAAGTTATTTGCTGCTGCCTGCCTTGTCCATAGACAAGACATGGTATTTAGGCAAGGCTTTGTTTGAATCACTGCATTCCCACAGCAGTGCCAGGGTCCCTTGTCACTCTTGCAGCAATCCTGACACAAACTTAGCGACAGACCAGATGTGGGATATAAATGATAGTTCAGGAAATCACGATATTTCAAAAAAATCAGTGTGTCTGAACGGAGAGAAGAGAAGTGAAGCTGAACCAGGCAGCAGAGACCAGAGGGCTGGGGTTGTGAATGTGCTTGTTCATGTCCTGGGGACTCGGGTGATATTTCTGTGCAAAAAAAGAACTGGCAAAGCACAGAGTAGCGAGACAGAAAGGCATGTCCCATTTATTTTCATCCCAGGGACCAGAACTTCCCCAGCAGCAAAGCTGCTCAGTCATTCAACTCAGTCAGTTGAACAGAAAGGCTTCTTGCAAGTGCTGTCGGCACCGGCACAGGCTGGATTGCAGAGATGGTATCTGCAAAAAAGAAATAAAATACAAGCTATAAGAAAAACTGCTATTTGACCATTAGTGAGTGAATTTATCATCCTGCTTGAGACGCTGGAGTTAATAGAATAAAAGCCTTGTAGACAGTATGGAGGTTATTATTTAAGGCTATCATCACCCTTAATTCAAAATTCTCATTCCAAGGATGCCTGAGTGATCACTTGGGCTACACTAAGAGCTGAGTAAGCCTGACTCTTTTTTTTTTTTTTTT
>VZRS01014815.1:126665-153684 GCA_013398055.1 Ifrita kowaldi
TTTTTAATAAGTTCTCTCACTGTTTTCTTGTCTCATGGTATAATGGCATGGTTATAGTAGCCTAATAAATTGCTTTTTTAGGTTTAGAAATTGTATGAAAATTAGCACCATGGTAAAAAATTCAGTTTGCTGGACTGAGCTTGGATTTTTTTTAAAGAAACTCTGAAATACATGTGAGAATCCTTCAACAGAAAGGGAACCTCAGCCTTAGAGAACTATATACCCCAGTATTTGCTGTGCTGGGGGTCTGGGGTCCCCCAGACTGTGACTGTGAGTTAGGGAGCTGAGTTTTGCACAGGGGAAGAGGAGGAATAAGTGGTGTTGCAAGCAGTGTGTTGAAGATCCCTCATTCCTATCCCAACAGTGGGATTCATGACAAGCAATGCTTTTTAGGATGAGACCTGCAGGTGTGTTCCCACCCCCAGGGTCTGAGCCTGGTGCAGCAGCACGGGAGCATCCCAAGCATGCTGCTGCAGGTTTCTGCTGGAAGGACCTGCAGCTGCTTTAACATCTGTCCTGCATGCAAAACAAATCTGCATTTGCAGATGTGGAAATGGGTGTTTCTGGGCTCTCCTACCCAGTCCATATTCATGAATGTGCTTTTCATGTTAGTGTCATGCTGCAGTCTCCCTGTTTCTTCTCAAGTCTATTCCTTCTTTCATATGGAAATTCTCCCCTCCCTCCAAATATATTTTCACGCATGCCAGGTTCCTGGGGCTGAAGCAGGGTTTTCTCAGAGGTCTCTGCCCTTAGCTGAGAGAAGAAAACGTCCTCTGGTGACCTGGGGAGTCTGAGGTGACTGCCTGAACACTGGGAACTCTCTGTGCTGATCCACATCAAAGTACTTGGCTGCATTTTCCACTTTCTTTATGGCTCTGCACTGAGATAAAACCTATGAAAGACCCAGCAGTAGATTCCCATGCCTGTCACAGGGCTAAAAGTGGTGATCCATCACATGCTGGCCATCCATCCGTCCCTTCCTCCCTCGCACAGCGCAGTGCTGGGGACACGGCTGCCGGGCGCTTTCCCAGCTGAACTTCAGAGGGAATGGTGCTTATCAGCAGCACTGGTCACAACTGGTCCTCGTGTCATCTCCTTGCAAAAGCTGGGAAGGTCACAAGATGTCCTTCATGGGGTCATTTTAGACTGGGACCATACTGGCCACAGGAGGAGCAGCAGTGCTGTGCACTAGATGGGACGATAAGGTGGAAAAGTGGCTTGGGCTGAGAAGGATGCTGAAAAGGATATGTGCAGGTATTGAACCTCTCGGCTGGATGTGATGTTTCTTGTGTTAAAATAAAACACTAATTTGCTTTGAATTTGCAAAGCCTATGTGCTGCAGGTGGTGTGTATCCCAGCACAGTTAAACAGCAAACTGAAGATTGATGATCATCAATATAGGAATAGGAATATATAGGAATAAAATCATTTAGGTTGGAAAAGACCTCTAGGACCATCAAGTCCAGTGATCAACAAGGCACAATACATATTTATATAAATGAAGAGGTAGTTTGAAAGTAAGTCCTGCTCTAAGGCAAGCAGCTCTGAGAAGGGGCACGGTGTTCCTGCCCTGTGGGAGTATGTTTGGAAATGCTACATTGATGGCACTTCCTGAGTTAACAGTCTGGGGAGGGAAATGGCTGCAGGTGCAGGATGGAAGCTCAGCTGGTGCGCATTCCACATCCAGGGTCCTCTCCAGGGCAAATGCACGGCTCAAACTGAAAAGCTGAGTTTGTTCCCACACTGACAATAAACATGTAGGAACACAAGACCTGGGAGGGTGTCGAGCAGCAAGGCTTTTCTCATGGTACCTCGGAGGAAAGAGGCACAGATACCTGCAATAACTTGCAGTATTAAGCTTAAGGGCAGCTTCAGCATCTTGGAAGCAAGTGAAGTAATTTGTGGCATCCCGTTACTGCAAATACAGTTCTTTGCAACCAGAAGGAACAAGTCATTAGTGACACTAAGAAACCACTTGAGAAAAATCTGTGTGCATTGATCTGTTGTTGTGGATAAAAGATATTCTGCTGTCTCTTTGCAGGAGAACAAGTTTGTGACAGACTCCTATTTAGTGTGTATTAAAGATCCCACTGAAACCTCCAGATTTATTTATGAAAACACTCCTGGGGCACCAGCTATGCTCCGTGCAATTTCATTCAGGCTTTTCAGGGGTTGAGCTTGAATTAAGTGTGTAACTGCCCACGAAAAAGCATTCATTTCATTACTCTCCTGATGAGAGGGAGCAGAAGGCACGGCTGGGATTTGGAGGGCTGCGTATCAAAACTACCACTGTCTAGACAGAAAATAAATATGGTGGGAGAGACATAGCAGCCTGAGCCTTTGCAGTGAAGATGTGGTTGGGGGAGGATGGCAGGGACAGTAGGGCAGACTCGGGGGAGCAATGCAGCTGAGGAAGTGAGGGCTTGGTGGCCCTCAAGTGCTGCTGTGCTGTGGCAGAGGGCGACTGTGCAGAGATGGCTTTGAGCTGGGGACTTCCCTCTGGCCCGGCTGTGACACTGAGGGCTTAGAGCAATTTAAACATTTACCTGCCTTAAGCTTTTAAGACTTCTTTGATGGCCTCAAGTACTCATCTGCATGAAGAGCTTAGGGTGTCCTAAGCAGCCTTATGTCCTTTGGGAGGCTCAGGGCTTGGAGCTGCAGCTCAGCGCTGTGGAGCGTTTAATGGGATTTGTGCTCAGTGGCACGGCTCTGCTGCCCCCCTGCCAGACTGAATGGGGAGGCTGGAGCAAGCCAGAGCCACCCTGTGATGGCTGAAGAGCAAGGGGGTGGATGGTGCTTGCCTTTGGGGTACATGAAGGTCCCCAGGAAGACTGGGGCACCACCAGGAGCAAGGGCCAAGGATGCTCCTGAAGGTTTGCATTGGCCTGATGCAGACAGGGCTCCAGCCTGGAGACTGCACAGCCCCCAGCATCGCTGACTGTCTGCTATCAACAGCTCTGGCCGTGCCCCTGCTAATGCAGCATCCCTGCTGCCAGGGAAATAGTTCAGTAGGCAGCAGGAAACAGGCAGGGCCAGGGCTGAGCTCACTGCTCCAGCAGCCTCTCGAGCAGCAGCGAGGTCGGTGAGCATCGATTGCCCAGGCAGGAGTGCCTGAAAGCGAACAGATCTCTGCCTCAAGTTTCATAGAAACTACAGCATTTCATGGCAAGCAATTACAAATTCTCCTGGCCACCCTGCAGCACCAGCTGCAGTCTCCCAGTCAGGCTGATGGTTCCCAGCAGCCCAGGCACACGTGGCATGGAGAAACCTGCCATCCCTCCTGCCCTTTGCTCATTAGATGTGTGAAGCTGACTGGTGGACAGCACATGCTGTGCTCAGTGCTTCCAGTGCAGCCACCAGCAGCACCAGGGATGGGCAAATGAGCAGCAGAGGTGTCGGCACAACCCAACATTTACAGCTCTGGCTGCTTTTGGGAAGAGCAGCCAACCCCCTCCTTGCAGGCAGGGGTTGCAGTGCAGGACAGCCATTCCCCAGGTGCATCCACAAGGACCAAGCCTGGCCGCTGCAAGCCCACAGAGCACAGCTTTGCTGCCACAGCAGGACTGTCCTCTCCTTGTGGGACCAAGTGGCACTGTTCTTTGTCTCCTCCAGCAAGCCCCATCCCTGCTTTCATCTGTTCAGGCAGAAATAGGGCTGCTGTTGTGCTGGTTTCCTAAACTAGGAGTTGTGAAACCATGGGTGCCTGCCTGGTCATCTCCTCCCCTTCCAGGGATGGCTGCTGGCATGCCTCATTTTGGGACCCCAGAAGCAGCAGGAGTGGGCACGGTGGGGGTCTCTGTACCTGGCAGGGCTACAGCAGGTGCCAGGCACTCACCCACCATGCACAGACTGCCCGGAGCACCAGCAGCCCCCCACTCAATAGGTTTGGGGGGCAGGAAGCAGCTGAGGACAATCTGCTGGGGGTTTTGTGGGCATTGCAGCAGTGAAGGGTCTGTGGGGAAGAGGTGTAGTTGTTGTGGAGGCATAAGGTGTTTGTCATGTTCATGGGAGGTGCTTTGAGGCAGAACAAGCCGAATGGTCCTTGGCTCAGCATGGAGGCAGCGTGGTGGATAGCTGATGCCCTGCTTCATGAGGCTGTGGTAGCCCAGGGACCCTGGGGATGCTGACAGTGAAATAAGCAAGTCAGGGTGCAGCCTGCTCATCTCAGAGGCAGCACTCGAGCTGCCTGCAGAGCCGGCAGTGTTTGCAGGGAGCTTCACACAGCAGATAACAGGCACAGCAGAGAACATCACAGCCCACTCATGGGTGATTTATGCCTGGGAAGAGGCAAAGCTCTGCTCTCAGGGTATGTTATCCACCCGTGGCTTTTTATTTCACTGCAAGGAGTATGTTTTGCCCACGGGTACTCCTGCTCAGCCAAATGTGAACTGGGTAACACCTGCTCTGCATGCAGTCAGCACCTTTCTGGGAAGCTTTTAACTCTAAACTTTACTTTAACTAAATTAGCTGATTAATAGACTTAACCCTCACATGGACCATAGGAGGTTTCTTTCTGGGGCTCTCAGAAGTGCAGTAACATGAGAATGCAGGCAGGACCAGGAAAAACAGGATCATCACCTCCTCTTATCCCATGTCTCCCTGCTCCACCTGAGACAGGGCGGGTGCCACTGGGAGGGGAGCAGGTCTGAGCTTTCCCTTCCCCATCTGCAACACGCATTGCATGAGAACAGGAGACCCATGACACTGTGAATTGTCCAGGCCTTCTTCCCTCTCCCAGCTGTGGCTGGCACAGATTGTCTTCCCAGCTTGACACTGATGTCCCTGGGGACCCAAAGCCTCTGTTACTGCTGGACCAACCTATGCCTGCTGAGTGCACCCCATGCCCTGAACTCCCCATTCCTCCTGCCTTCACCGCTGCCTTGCTCCCAGGGCTTCCAGACCACACTGACCAGCAGAGATTGCCTTAGCTCTAATGGCATATCTCTGTTGATCAGCACTAACTGAACACCCTAGGAGAAAAAGCATCCCTGTAACAAGAAGTAAGCACCTGCATGGAGTGTTCTTGCCACCCTGCATGAAATGGAGTCATGGCTAAAGGTGGCTCTTGAGCAACAGTGAGTCTTCAGCTGTGCTGGAGCAGGCTGGCTTGAAATCCCACTCCAGAGAGTGAAAATGCCAGGGTTATTAATAGATGTGGCCCCATCTTTAGCCCTCAGCCGAATGGTATTAGCATTTCTTTTTTAGCACGAAGGCTAAATCTAATTTTATATTGTCTGAGTATCTCAGACAAAACTAGGAGGGTCCCCAAACAGCCCTGGACAACAGCAATGTGCCAGCTGTCCTCAGCACTCTCTGGGTGTCCCCATGCTGACGCCAGTGCTGCATCGTAGCAGAGAC
Organism: Ifrita kowaldi; assembly: GCA_013398055.1. NCBI lineage: Eukaryota > Metazoa > Chordata > Aves > Passeriformes > Cinclosomatidae > Ifrita > Ifrita kowaldi. The sequence goes on from VZRS01014815.1 coordinate 132,024, forward strand.
TGGCAGCAAGGGCTGAGGGGCTGCAGCGCTGATGGGCTGGGGTCCTGTGGGAGCAGCTTGTCCCTCCTTGTTGTTGGGAGAGGTCACTGCCAGGGCTTGATGTTTGCAGGGTCAGTGCTGATGCTGCTCTTGCTTTAAAGCAAGGATTATCTAGTTAAACGCACTGGGTCCTGTGTCCCTTGACCAAGCCAGCATCCTGGCTGCTGTCCTGCCTGCACCAGGGCATCCTTTTGGACAGAAACCCAGCCTGGCTGCCCTTGTGCCAGGGAGTGCCTCCTCTTCCTCCCCTCCTTGTGTAGGTCCCAGCATTACTCTGCCTCAGCTCACAGCTTTTCTAGCAACAGCACACAATGCCTGGTGCAAGCACTGGGGCTCTGCTGCCTTGCCAGCACTGCCACAAATCCCAAAGGCACAACCTTGTTAGAGCTGCAGGTATGAAGCCAGTCTTGCCTGCCCAGATTACCTGCCTGTTTGGCAGGATAAGACCACTCCTGGCAAAAGCACAGAGGAGAAATCACATCCCTGTGCTGGAAGTCAAAAACATTAATTAAACCTGCGGTATCATTGATTGCTATCTCAGGGGAGAGGCAGATGGTGAGAAAAAGCTAGGGGGAAGGAAACTCAGGGCAGGATTTGCTAGGAGCATTCCTAACCTTTAAAAATAGGCTGATTATTTCTGCAATGTCGGCATCTTCCTGTGGGGAGGCACTTGGAGTAGGTCAAGCTCGTGCCAGGGGTTTGCAGGGAGTGCACCCCTTTAGGGCAGGGGGAACACGTGTCCCGGTGTCCCAAGACCCTTTTCAGCTAAATATTTGGTGCTGCCCACGTAGGAGCCTTTCCTATGCGGGCACCCTAGCAGGGACAGTCAGATCCTGGGGAAAATCAGCCCTTTTTGTCTGGGGGCATGCACAGGGCACCCCCTGAGAGCTGGGCCAGGAGCACTGTCACCAGGCACCGAGACCTCTGCTCCCCATGTAAAAGATAGTGCAAACCAGTTTAGGCTGCCGGTGTTATCAAGCAAATCTGCAATTACTCTAGAAATATTCATCCAACTAAACTCCCTCACAATGAGCCATTTGCACCTAGTGACTATCTAAGCACAATTGCTTCAGCTGGATTAAGCCGTGCCAGAGGCTTTCCTCTTGAACTGCAAATATCCAGCCCTCTACAGCACGCAAGGTCCGCAGCTGGTGAGCCTCCATCGGCCTCTCCATGGCTCCGTCTCTCTGCTCACGGAGAGAGTGTGCACAGGTCCTCTTTCCGCAGTGCGCCGTGAGTGCCTGGCCCGGGGCCACGGGCACAGCCGTGCCTCCCTGCCCAGGACAGCATCCTGCTTTCCCAGCCAGAACCAGCAACCTGCTTTACTGGCCTTTAACCTGCCTTACCAACACCAGCTGCCACCCCGGCCCTGCAGGGTGTCCCTGTGACTGCAGTGCCTTTGGGGAGGGGATGTTGTCCCCATGCCCTACACACTCTTGGGGGTGCCCAGAGGGGAGCTGGGCACTCATACACTGGGCAGTGGTGGCCATGGTGCCCATCTCTTCCCCTGGGGACAGGCAGTGATCTGCTGTTTGTGGTTACTGCTCGGCATGCACTATGACCTGCCATGCCAGCTCTTTCACTGGCACTCTTTCACTGTCCTTCTTCCTGCTGCCCACTGTGCTGCCCTGCTGCATGCACAGGCAGGGCACCAACTGCCCTCAGCCCCTTGCCACCCTGGCCACCAGTGAGCTGCTCAGATGGCTTCGCTTTTTTTGCTTTTTTAGTGGCAATAGAGACACAGGAGTGGGATGAGAAGACAGGAGTGTGCGTGGGGCTGTGGGCAGGATCAGGTGTTGGGCAATGGGCCGGGTGGCTGCTGGGTGCAGGGTTGAACAGAACCCGGCAATGCCAGCAGCTGCCGAGCCGGCCAGACAGCACACTGGTGTCTGCTGTGGGAAGTGTTGCAACTAATGGGAATCTGTTCTGGTGGCACTGGCAGATCAGGCAATGGCCAGGAGCTGTGGGAAAGAAGGTTATCTACCAGAACCAGCATGGAGAGGAACCCCATTTCGCTCCAGCCTTTTGTCCGCAGGAGCACAGCAGAAGCACGGTGGCACTTGTAGGTGGCATTTGTAGGCTCCTGTCGGCTGTTCCTTTCATCCCAGCTTGTCTGCCATGAAACGGTGCAAACAAACCTCCCTGCTTGCTTTGATTGCTTCCCAGGGATTCATCCATTTGCATTATAATGAAGAAATATTTTGCTGTATAAATAAACCTGAAAGTTGACATAGAAAGGGCTTATCAACTCTAAAGGTATTTGCATGCTCCCCAGATGAGGGAGAGAGCCACACAGGGATTTAGTAGGGACACACTTCAAGTGCTGGTGAGTACAGTGAAGATTTACAGCAAGATGAGAACATCTTGCTCTAGCACTTCATAAGAAAATTGTGCCCAGGGCTGTCATGAAGCAATGAGGTGGGAGTACTGCTGGGGTGAATGTCTGGTTGTCTCCGCCTTTATCACCTGAGCCCTTTGCTTTCTGCCGCCACTAAGGAGAGCAGAGGAATCAGATGGAGTGTCAGGTTGCAGGGGCTGGGGGAGACCACTGCCCTTGCCTTGCAGATGTGTGTGTTCATCCCTCCTGAGTCCCTAGTGCAGCTCAGGCTGGTGCTCGGTAGATCTGACAGTCACACCGACCTGCTTTGCACCCTTTCCTGGACCCTGTCTGACTCCTACCCAAGTCCACTGACAGCCAGGGGGTCTTGATCAGGTTAAGACATAGTGGTACATCAAAACCCCTAAATACCTGAGTGGTTGGCACTTGCCTGTGCTGAGCCACGTCTGCAAGTGATTTCTGAGTGCCAGCAGAACGCCGGGCATGATCTCTACCGGGCAGGCAGCTCCGAGCTCTGGCTGGTGTCTGTGAAAGCTGCTTCCCTGACCCACTACCCTGCAGCCACACCTCTGGCTGGAGACCAGCTCCTGCTGGTGTCAGCAGACCTGTGTTTAATCCATAAAAAAGCAAAATCCTGGTTTTGCTGAAACACTTGACAGGAGCATGGTATCGGAGAGCAATTTGTGAGCCAATCAGCAAAGCACAGCAGCTCACCAGCTGCAAAATCTGACAGTGCACAGGCCAAGGACAGGAGTACGGCTGCCCTGGCACAGCTGCAAGTCCAGCCGGCCTGGCTCCTGCTGATGCCTTGCTGGCTGCTGGGAAGCTCTTCCTCTTCTCAATCTCACAGTTTTGCAGACCAGGATTAGGGGGAAATGTATCCCTGGGTGGAGCGGGACACAGTGGAGAGTGTCTCCTGCACTGGGCAGTGGTGTGGCTGCTCCTGGCTGGCTTTGGGCTCTTTGGCTTGGGAGGAGGCAGGGGAAGTGGATAGCATCCAGAGGAGAGCTGGCATGCTGGTTAGGGCTAGAGGAGAGGTGCAGGACCCGGTCTGCTCCAGGAAAGGGCAGGCTGGGAGAACACAGCAGAGAATTGTGCCAGCTGCTGGCAGCAGCCCCAGACTGGAGCTTGGGGGGTACAGCTGGGAATTAGGACAGTGACTGGGGCACCCCTCCTCTCCATCAGGGACCACTGCCACCTGGCCCCATGTTGGGCTGTGCCCAGCTGACCCATATAGCCCTGCTGTCTCTGGGAGAGGCAGCCCGTGCTGGCTGGTACCATTACACAACCCTGCTGCAGCCTTCTCCCTGCACACAACAATAGGCACTATTTTTATTCCCTTTCTGGTTGTCACAGGCAGTACGAGAGTCCTTGGGGTGGAGGCTTTTCTCCCACACGCTGTTATTTAGGACATTTCAGTCACTTGTCCTTGTGACCTGCTTGTGCCTGACCCTGCCATCCCAGCACTCCCCTGCCAGGACCAGCAAGAACAGGATGTGGGGTCAGTGTCCTGTAGGGAACAAAGCTCCAGGCTTGAGCACAGTCAGAGCCTGCCCTGCCTGCAGATACCAGTCAGAGGAGGCACAAATTCCTGGGGAGATGGTGGTTTTGCCTCTACCCCACCCCTGCCATGGCATCACTCCCCAAACCAGCAGTAAAGACGAGAGCACCGACATGCTGAGCCTGCCTGGCCATGGGGACCTCTGGTCCAGACCTGCAGGTGCACTTCCCACCTCGACCTCAACCTTGGGGCAGCCTAGCAGTGGGACTGCCCCCCGTGTCCTGCTCTGTCCCACTGTGAGGCCCTGCGCTGCTGTCCCAGGGGCTAAAGCCCCGGGCCCCCATAACACCCTTATGCTGCCTGCTGTTCCCAGGAAACTGCTGTCAGAGGTGGGTCTGGCCACTGGTGACAGCAAGTTACTCAGAGCAGAAAATCCTCATGTGTGATGGGCATGATGTGGATGGAGCCATTTTCTGCACAATTACTCCAGTTTATTCAGTGTGATAAACCAGTATTAAAGTAGGATGAGATGAGGCTTGGGTGCAATGCATCCTCCTTCTGAGTCTATTTCTTGCCATATTACACAGCCTGGGAATTTCCTAATGGAGCTGGAAGAAGTGGGGACCTGCAGCACAGGGATTTTATCAGACTAGAAATATAATTCCTGCCCTTCCTCCATTAGTTACATGTACTGTAGCTTCAGACTTCCTAGGCTTAAAATGATCTCTCTGCATGCTTCATGCAAGTACCAGATGGGGGAAAAGCAAAAGGTGCCACCACACAGAAAATGTTTGCCAAGGAGGAGGATGGGCAAAATGAACCTCTCCTGGCAGTTGGCAGTGATGCCACATGGCAAGTGGGAGAAGGTGCCAGGGGATGACGGTACAGCATGAGCAGGGATGGCAGTGCAGCCCCTGTCAGTGTCAAAGTGGTGCCCTCCTGTCTCAAAGCCTCCTCCCAGGGATGCAGATCTCCCTCAAGGAAGAGCGGACAGGGCTGTAATTCCAGCTGGCAGACACGACATCAAAGCACTTCTCCCCACTGCCTGCCGAGTCATGTTTTGCAAGGTGCAATCCTGCACCACCACATCCACTGGTTCTTGGCAGGTTCGGGGCGCTTTGTGCATCCCCCAGTACACTGTCAGGTGTGTCCCCTTGGCAGTCCAGTTTCCAAAACCTGAGTTGCAGCACCTCTTGGAATAGTTCTGCACCCAGCAGGGCTTCCCTGCTCCCTATGGAGTTTCATGTGTTCTAACTTCTCTGGCTGGCAGAGCAGTTTCCTGGGGGAGCCCGGGATAAAATGCCCATCAGGGAATGCCGAGAAAGAAACGTCGCTACAATTTCATTGCCAGCTGGATGGACAGCTTTGTTAGTGAGGGAGCCTAGCAGAGGATGAGGATGAGGAGAAGGACTGCTAAAGACAAACCCCAAAAACTTGGTGTCTCACGACTCCAGAAAGTACAAGATATGCTCTGGGAGGCCCACCACCAGCCTCCTGACTGGCTTTCCCTCCACTGCCTCCTTGCTCTGTTTCCTTCCTTGGACCATCTTCTCTATCCTTTCTCCTTGAGCCTGGATCTGCCCCGCAGCTCCTCCGAGCCACTCTGAGCCTCCCCTCCCCGGGGCAGCGGCTCCCTGCACCTTGCCTTTCCCAGGGGCCTGCGGCAGTCTCCTGTGGCACGGAGCCTTGCTGTGCTCAGCAGGAGCTGTTCCTCCTTGCCCTTTGATGTGTTGCATCCCTGCTTGGGACTGCTGATGGGGACAAGTCCTGGCCGACGATCAAAGTCTCCCCGCCAAGCTCTGCCGCTGCAGCCTGGCCCAGTCCCTGGGATTTCCAGGTGGGAAATCCCTCGCTGTTGCTCTGGGTGGTGGCACAAAGCATGGTGTGGCGGGTGCTGGGAGCTTCCTGCACGCTGCTGGGACCAGAGCCAGCGTGGCACAGCACCCAGCTGTGATAACTGGGAACAAAAAAGGGTTACTCATAAAAAATCACAAGTCAGTGCAGCCAAATCCAGCCACTGGAAAAATTCCAAATGTGTCAATATGTTGCATAGGCGTCTCCTGGTGAACCAGCCAGGCACGGCGTGATTGGCACTCAGTTGTTTGCTGGCATATGCTGATTGCCCAGGCTGTGCCAGAGGCTTCTGCTGGGGCACCTCCAGCCCACGGCCCTCTCTGTGAAGGGTGAGTTGAACAATGACCCTGCTAATGATGCAGCACTGCATGCATGATCCAGCACTGCATTCAGAGACAGCCAGGAGCGACGTGCTCTAGAAACCATATTTAGGGGAAAAACTACTCCTTCACCTGCTGTTGGTGCTGGGCTGGCAGAGGCCAAAGCTGCATGTGGGTGCTGGCCCTGGGTCCCAGGCTTTGGGGCTTTCCAAGCAGCAAGCACTGAGGGCAGGAGCTCCCTGGGGAGAGGGCTGCATCTCCCTCCAGCGCCTTCAAGCCCAAGAGTACCTTGTGTCCCCAAGAGGTGTAGGAAGCAGCACATGGCAGATCCATGCTGCTGGCAGGGCTGGTGGGACCCATGGGTTTGCTCACATCCCACTCAGTATCTCATATTTTTCCAATGGGAGAAGCCACCTGCCTAATTAAACAGCAGTAACAAGCTTGGCATAACCAGTCATGCCTGAGCACACTGCAAATTCCAATGACACTTACGAGGAAATGTGCTGCCTTCTGGGTCTCTCTGCTAGTATTTAGAAGGCTGACAGCTGTGTCCTGAGCCCAGTCGGTGCAAGGTATAATTAGAAAAGCTGCTTGAATAGTGTTGTTATAAAAGTGATGTTAAATAATGGTGTGGAAGGAAAAGCCAGGGCCGTATGTTTCTGGGGTGTGTGTGCTACGCTAGGCACCGTGCCCAGTGTGCTGCAGTGATACATTTAAGGCAGCCTCTGCTGAGGGAAATTAGCATCTTTGTGCTGTACACCAGGTACACCATGTTCTTCAGATGCAAGGGGACAGTCATATTTAAAACCATCCAATAGAACATTTTCCAATTTTTATTTATCAACAGGCATCTATGTGTATTCCTGGAGAATGAAATATTTATCTGTAGACACATGCACGCAGAATGTGAGAGTGCCAATGTATTATTTATCACCGCTCCCTTCCTGTAGCTTATAAATAACTCATGAAACCTGGTTGCCCAGCAGACCCTCTGGACAGCTACCTAAAGCATCTCCAGCTGCCACACATGCCAGCCCCAGGCACAGCATCCCCTGCCTCCAGGCCCTGCCAAGGAGAGGGCTGGCAGAGGGTGGCAATGCAGGGTGACATTGGCCTCCCTGTCCCCACACATCCCTGCAAGTCCTGCTGACTCTGCACATGGTGGCTGGTGCGGATCATGGTTCCCCAACCCACAGACAGGGTGATGGAATCCAGGAGCCAAAGGGAACGTGCACGAGTGGCAGAGTCACTGCTGCACTCCCGTGGAGGGAGCACAGAGGGGTGTGGGTGCTGGCTCCTGGCTCAGCCACCTAGAAGGGAAACTGAGGCAGCCCTAGCAGTGAGCCAAACACGCCACGCTGGACTCTGTGGAAACATTGTCATCTCACTGCAGATGTCAGATGATGAGAGCTGTTGTGTCAGTAACACATCCCCCAGCCCCCACAATGTGGGATACATCACCTGTAGTGAAGATCTGAGAGCTGTGACTGAGCAAAATGCCCTGTCCTTGAGGGAGGGATTGGATAGTGGCAACTCAATGAACCCTTGGAATGGGGGGCTGAGGCTGGGAGCCCTGTCAAGCAGCTGGAGTCTGGGTCAGAACCCAGGCTGCTCACATACAGCCTTTGTCTGCCCAGCCTCTGGGAGCAATGCATTGGGCCTTCTGGACAGCAAAATGGTGAGGGGGAAGGCCTGGGCTCTCTGGAGATCTCTGGGTGCAAATCAGGCCCCCATGATGCTGATCTGGGACACTATTTGAAATGTACTGTGGGTGAACAAGAGCAAATGGGCATCAGACACAGTTTATGGCTTTGCACGTTTCTCATTTCAGTCATGTAAAAAGAAAAAAAAATACCCTTCTGCTGAGCTCCAATAACACTTTTCTCCAGTGCTTCAGATGGACATAGATAAAACAGATACCAGGAAGCTTTTTGCTTCCCCTACAGAGTGACTGCAGAGAAATCAGTGCTGCTGCAGGAGCCCGGGGCCATGAGCCGGGGCAGGTTACAGAGATCAGGCTGTTCTGCTGCACTGCAGGGGCAGGTTGGGCTCTGGTGTGGAAAGAAGGGGAAAGGATCCCCTCAGCCAGGCTAGGCAGGAGCTAAGGAGCTCATGCATCTTGCAGGCAGTGCTAATTCAGTGCACAGCTCTTACTCCCTGGATCAGCATGAGTCAGAGCAGGGGAGCGATTACACAGAACCTAAAAAATAGAAAGCACAGTATTAATAACTAAGAATTACACAAAATTACTTCATAAACGAATTATCCTCCCGATATTACCTGCTGAGAGGAGGAGCATCCCTGCCTTCTCTGCAGAGAGAGGATGGATGGATGGATAGCAGAATGGTTTTCTGGACTTCGACCCTCCAGCACTGCAGCTCTCTGCGCTGTGCAGAACTGCTGGTGAGCACTGCTCTCATGGGCAACGGCTCACTTCGTTCATTGATAAACAGCGGCCACTTGGGAAGTGAAGTGCAGCAGCCATTCAGCTTTGCAAAGAGATCCTGCACAGCAGCCAAGAGCATGGCTGAATGGCAGGAGGAACTCAGCAGACTGCAGTTACCTTTGCTGTCCCATATCCAGGGCTCACCAACCATCTTGCTCCTGGCTGAGGCCAGGGCTTCTCCAGGAGACACCTGCCACTGGGTGCAGGAAGACCTGGGATGACTTGGGGGGCAGCACCCCACAGCCAGCTCAGAGTGGCAGCAGCACCGTGATATGTAAAGGGCTGGGAATGGGGCTGGAGTGGCCTCAGGTCTCATTGTTGGAGCATCCCCAGCCTCACAGAGTCCAGGGGGGTTGCAGCCCATGGTTGAGCAGGACATGGTGATACCAAGAAGTCACCGGCTGGCACTGCTGAGCACTGGCATTCTCCCAGCTGGAGGCGGTGACAGAGCTCATTCCCTTCCCAGGGTCACATCTCCAAAAAGAAAGGGAAACACTATCCTGGCAGCTCTGCATGCTGGACGTGCTCAGGGAGGCAGAGGACCAGGAGAGGCTAATGTGCCTGCAATGTTTGCAGGATCGAAGATGTTATCACTCCATCCCAGCTGAGCAAAACTCAGTGCTCATCAGACAAGGGTGCTGCAGGTCCTCAAGGCAGGCCCTGGTGCTGGTGAGCCAAGGGGCAGTGCGGCCAGGCAGGAGCCAGCTGCTGGGATGCTGCAGAGAGTCAGCAGCCTTCATCAGTCTCTGGAGAGCACTGAGCTATTTCTAGGCCAGGGCTGTTGTCGGGAGGCATTACGGGACTGCCAGGTACAGCGTGTCTCTCAGCTGGAGGTGCGCTCCTCGTCTTGGGAACAGCCACACAGCATCCTCTGGGGGGTTTCTGGCTTTTGGCTCCACTCCACTTCAAAGCCCAGCTCCCTGTGTGCATTTTAACGAGGTTCACATATTCCAGGTTTCTAGGCCAAGCGAGGGCTTTCATTCCGTGCTGCACTCAGCAGCTCTGCGTGGACGCAGACCGCGGTTAAGGAAGGTGAGAAGCTGAAAGTGGTTCAATTTGGCAACAATAGCTGAGAACAAAGCGCAGATTTTACCATTTTAAACTGGGACAAAACAGAGATGGAAGGTTTTGTGGGATTATTTTTTTTTGTTTTCCTCTTAGCACCCAGTAGACTTCTGAGAGCTGAATTAAATGTAAGGTGTCAGTGGTCTTTGCCTCAAGCTGGAGCATTCCCGTTTGCATCTGAATGACAAAGCCAGGATTGAGGCAGCAGCACCGGGGGAGGGAAGGAATCAAAGAGGGGAAGGAGAAGCACCTCATATTGGGCTTGCTCTCCTGGCCTGGGCTCTTTCTGGTATCTGATGCTGGTTCCTCTCACCACTACCTATTTTTGTCTTCTATTTTTTTGTCCTGCACCTAGCACTTCCAGCTCATGTCTGGGCCTGGAGTACATAGCGATGACAGCAGGACAAGCAATTAATCCTAACTGACCTCTCCTAGTGACTTTTCTTCTCCTTCCACCTTGGGTTGGCTTGCAAAGTATCTCTTCACCTTGACAAAGAGTATTTTTATGTTACAGGGCTAAAAGTCATCATCACCATAATGGTTCTTAAAACAACCCAGCAAAATGAGCTCATAAAAGTTCCTCTTGCTTAATGCATCTCTGGTACACCGCCGTTAGCTCACCTTGCCCTGGGAGCATGGGCAAGCCCTGAGGCTGAGCCACGTCCTCTTCGAGCTGGCCCCCAGACAGGAGAGGAGAGCTCACACATGTCGGGTAGGGCACCTGAATAGCAAACCAAACACAATCGCTGCCACCTCAATCACCCACTGCCACATTCCTTATGGATGCCACACAGTCCATAACAGGCTCGGAATCATTTCCCTCCTCACAGTCTGGATTTTAAATCATCCCACAACCTCCTCCTGAAAACCTGCTGAGCTGAAGCCATTGCAGGTCATGTTGTGCAATTTGCTGTTGCAAGACAAAGAAAACAAGTTCTTCTTTTTCACAATTACCAAACACTTCATCGAGCAATTTCCTTGCCTCTGTGCTTGGGTTTCTGTTAACAGTATTCCTCAGGGAGGGAAGGTCTAACTGCACCTCTGAGTGCCTTACTGATGGTTCTGCCATTAAAGACAATTGTGAAAAGTTGCTGAAGTACTGTGACTCCCAGCAGCAGCGACTGAGCCTTGCTCTAGAGCTGAACGAGGTCAAGGCTCTCAGGGATTGCAGGCAGATGCTGTCGGGAGAGGCTGCCTCTTCCCCGGGGACAAACCATGTCTGCCTGTGTCCGTGTGGCTCTTGCCGGGGGCTTTGCCCTCGCAAGTGTTAACCCTGGTCCTGATAAAACAGCTCCTGCCGAGGGTCCCAGCACAGCCCCAGGTACTTGGTGGGGCTTGGCACTTGCCTGGGAGAGAGAATGGCACCTCTGCTTTGGGAAGAGGGCAGGGAGGGCTGTCCCCACAGCACACAGGTGTCACAGGGGAACCTCAAGCCCCCATATGAAGCAATTCCCTGTGGCAGCTGCTCAGAGCTGGGATGTGCCTGTCCCCCACGCATGGCACAGTGGGAGCAGCAGGGCTCCCCAAACGCAGCAGGCACCGGTGCCAGCAGCAGAACTCAACCAGGGGACACCGGTGTCCTTCTCTCACACCATGGCAGGCGCTGGCACCGGGGCTGTGCTGGCCAGAGGGTGCTCCCAGTGGGCTGCACCGTGCCAGGAGCAGACAGGCCAGCTCGCTGCTACCAGCTTTTAGGACCCAGCTGTGATGGGCTGTGGAGTCTGTGTCTCTGCTGCTGCCTTTGCCATACTTCAGGGCTGCCCCGCTGGTGCTTTCCTAGGGACAGGGGACAGCACCAGGACCAGACACGGGGACTGACAGCCAGGACCTCCCATGTCAGCTCTTTTGCAGGGCAGGGCAGCACCCGCTATTTCACAGAGGGCAAGACCCCAGGTCTTGGCTCACTTCAGCTCAGCCACCAGCCCTGGGAAGCCCCCGTGGCCCCAAGGAGCCCATTGGGGTGTCCAGGCTCCTGTCTGGTCACAGGTCTGCTCCAACCCCTTCAAACTTCCTGCATTTGTTTCACTCGAGGTATTTGGGGGAAGTAGGGTGTTGTTATGTCTTCAGCTCAGCATCTGTTTAGAGAAGGATAATACCATTGTGGGGGAGGACAATGAGAATATGAAATGCCTAAAATTCTCTGTCTCTCACTCTTTTGACTAATTTTTTTTCCTCTTTTTCCTTCAAATGAGCCTTGGAAAATGACAGTGAGATTTGATGGCCTGGGTGAATGGGATAAAGCCTGAACCAAGCCCACCAAGATGAGCCCAGACTGATCTCAGCTATAGCCCTAGTGCAGGAGCTATATTCTGCCCAGGGCAGAGTAAGGGAAGGTCAGCGGACAAAAGAGAAAGGATGGCCCACGCAGGAGATGACTGCCCTAGGAGACCTCAGTGCAGAGGATAGCAGCCACCCCCTCCTGCCACTTTCCCAGGGCTATGTTTAGCTCCTGGTTCGCTTGGGGAACCCAGATGAGCACCTGGAACATCTTAATGTCATTGTCCCACCAGAGCTGGCTTGAGCAGACTTTTTTTCCTTTGCAGGATATAACTAATTGGTCCTGACATCAGGGAGAGTCATGTTGGGTCCTGAAATAGCTTTCTGCAGAGCTTTACTTACAGAGGGGCAGCGTGAGTGTAAGTGTACATGAAACTGCTTTCACAGGGAGGCTGCATGGCCATGGAGTGCACCTGAGTTCAGGTCATGTCTCAAGTCCTGGAAGCCTGGACTGGGGAGCAGAAAGAATGAACATCAATGGCCTGGCTGATGAACCTCACCTCTAGGTTAGCCCAGAGGTGCAATAAGGACTCCCGGTCTTACTGCTGGTGCACAACAGGCCCTTGCAATCCCCTGTGCCTGTAGTCATCTTTGCTCCTCTGCCTCTCTGGTGGCAGCCTGGAGGGTCTGATTTCCTTGGTGTTTCTCTCTTTGGTAACAGCAGTCAGAGCTGTGAAGAGGCAGGGGGTTCAGCCTACTTCAAAGCAGCAGTAACCAAAAGATCTTTATGGGATTGGGCTGGGAGTCCAAACAGAGAGGAGGCAGATCTTACCAGCTCTGGCAGACCCTGGTGGATTTTAGGGTCTCCTACACAGCTGTACCATGCTGTATGCTCTGCTAGGAATTTGCTGAGCCAGCGCTGCAGCCAGAGGGTTTTAGCAGCAAAGTCATGCATGGGGGATAACTGCTGTGCTGGTGTGGGGGATAACTGCTGTGCTGGTGCATGTGGGATAACTCCTGTATCAGTGCAGGGATCCCCTCCTTGCCATGCAGAGCCTTTCCATTACAATACACTCTCTAAAGCCTGGACATTGCTTAAGAAAGTAAAATTAGATCAGAGCAGCACTAAAGATAAGCAGCTCAGTTCTCATCCTGCAACTTGCCAGAGCATTGTGGCAGGTGGGAGGCAGGACAGGACACAGTTTCACCTGCAAGGATAGTGGCAGACTGCCCTGAGGGAGCCCAAGCTCATAGACCTGCCCTGGTCCTGCACTGATCAGACCTGGATGTGTGACGGTATTGGGGATGCCTGGGGGGGACACTGGGATATGGGGTGGAGTTGCTGCTGGTGAGCCGAGGGCAGAGCAGGGCTGTTGTGTGCTGCATCTCAAATGAAGGCAGATGGTGGGATGGGGAAGGACTTGCCATGGCCATGGGTGCTCCTCAGGCATCTCTGCATGATGGAGGCAGCACATACTCCGCTCTCTGTGGCTGCACCCTCCCCTTGCTCATTTTCCTCCTGGCCATGGTGCCTGTTGCTGCTGGGGCCCTGGCAAGACACCTTCTGGTCAGGATCTCCTGGGACCCCAGAGAAGGCAGTGGGCAGGGCACAGACCCCAGGACCTGCCTCTGCTGCTGAGAAGCATCCATTTCTTCCCAGGTGAGCAAAGGCAGGAGCAGGCTGCAGGGCAAACATGGTCTTGGCCATGTTCAGAAGTCATTATCACTAACACTCAGCTTTGATAAGCTACTGCAAATGAACACTCCTGCCAGTAGCTGTCTAGACCTGGCTCTCTGCTTGCACTGGTCTCATCTCCTGGGCCACCACGGACATGGATGGAGCTGCCTCTGGGGGTCATCAACCACAGCTTGGGCAGAGAAAGTGCAGGTGTCCCTGCTCAGGAAGAAGTATTTCCAGACTATTTTCCTCCACTTCCAGCAGAAGAGATGATGTTTTTACACAAAAGTGGGTTAGTTTCAGACAACCATATTGCTGATCCTGGAGCTGAAGTTAAAATCCCTCTGCCAGCCAGAGGTGAATGAGGCTTCCCAATGCCCAAAACAAGGTGCTGGGGAAATACCACCTCCCTACCTGCTGCCCCTGCTGCCTGGTTCAGTGTCCCCATGGACCTGTTTCAAGCAGCAGAATGAGAAGTCACCGGTAGGAAATGCAGGCATCTGCATTCACACGTGACTCTATTGTTTCTTAAGTATTAGCAGAGAGATTGAAAATGTAATTATGATAATTAAGCTAAATTGCAATCTTCCTACAGGAGCTACCAAATTATTTATATCAACTTTTCATCCTAACTCCCTTAACTGTTCCTTGCCCAATGGAGGAGGAACCCTTACTGCCCCAGGGTGCCTGCACTGTGTTCCAGTGCAGGCAACCCTCAATGGCATTTGTGAAACAGCAGCATATGGCAGTTCCTACTCAGCAGCAAATTTGGATGGGAAAAGAGCTATGTAAGAAATCGTGGTGCTGAGGGCTGAGCACTTTGGGGGCAAAGAGCCACAATAAGAGGGGAGAGCCAGAGGGAAGTGTGCAGGACTGGGAAAGGCAGTGCCCAGCTGCAGTCTGGGCTGGCTGGAAAGGGCAGAGCAATGCTGGGCAGATGCTCAGCAGGGCTGGATTCAGGCACTGCCTCTCCTGTCCCTTGGGGCTGAGGGTGTACCTCCCACCGTGATCTTCGGAGCTGGAGTGAGCACAGATCCCACTGTGGCAAGACTCAAGGGCCATGGCACGGCCAGGCCAGCCTGGTGCAGGGCCTGGCTCTGCACACAAACCCAGCAGCAGCAGCTTTGGTGCTGCTGCTCTGCCAGCTCCCTCCAGGAACACTGTCAGCTCTAATTAATGTCACAGTTCAGCTTGTTCATGCATCCGAGCAGACTGCGTGCAACTTCATGGTGCCGTGGGAAGAGTGATGAATCCCATCCCAGAGCCTTTTCCTTGTGTCCCTCCCTGCTCGCCTGTGCCACAGCAGCAGGGATTTCCAGACCCAGATGCGACACCAAGCATGTCACCCCTCTTTGTGGGGTGGCAGCAGGACCAGCTGCAGGAGGCAGGCTGCCCAGCTGCCCCCCATTTCGGAGCAGGAGAGTAAGGGAGGAGCTCTACAGGCAAAGCCCTTTACCGTGACCAGTTCTCCAGGGTCCTTCCCACGGAGCTGAGGACATACGAGGACATAGGCTCCTATTTTGGGGCATAGGGACAGATGATGTATACCACGATGTGCCACCACTGAGTCCAAGACATCTGGACAGTGCCATGAAAGCCTAGATGCCTGCAGCTAGCAGACCCTGACCTTCAGCAGTCCTGGGCTATCCTGTCCCAGACCTTGCCCCGTTCCTACCATCAAAGGGGCATGATCTAAGCCCACACATGGGAGCTGCACTCTGGCTTACCAAGTCGGAGCATGCAGAACATATCCCAGCTTGAGAAAAAGGATTCTGCAGGCTTTCCCCCACCTCCAGCCCTCAGCAGCAGCATGGACCACAGTGACCAGGGTTGGATCTTGGAGGGTGCTGGGCAGCTGCAGCCTGGAGCTCAGCTCCTTGCAGAGCCGCCTTGTCGAGCCAAGGGCTGGATTGGGACCTTGTCCTTCATTATATAACTGTTTCTCTGAGTGTTTTCGTAGCGCTCAGCCCTCCCGCCAGGCAGAGCCCCCACCAGCAAGGGGGAATGTCATGGTTTTCTGAATGCATAGCTTTGATTTCCTGCTGGGCTGTAGCAGCAGACAATTCTGCTCCCCTCAGCTCATGCACCTTGCCGGGCATTCACCAAGACTCAGGCCCCTACAAGGCACCAGGCAGCAAGCTGGAGGTGTCACCTTGCCTGGGGTGGGTGATGGAGATGTGGAGAGAAGCAGAACCTCAGAGGCCAGGTCAGTTCAGTTCCTCCATGGGGCTCTTTGAGCCCCGCGGATGAACCGACCTGGCCTGGCCTCTGGGACCCCACGCTGTCCCTGCACTGCCCTGGCTGCCTGCCCTCGCATTCCTGTCCTTGCACATCATCTCCTTCCAGCTGCTGGGGAAAACAGCCCCTGCTGCTACCAGCGGCTGGGGTGAGGAGGGGGAGACGCCTTCACAGCACATGAGCTCTGCGGGAGCTGGGGCTGCTGCTGACCTTGGAAATGCAGGGTTTTTTTCTTCCCAGCTCCAGGAGAAGCAGGAGGTGAGGCATAGCTGGCTGGCACTGCACCCTGCTTGCAGCACACAGGTTTTTTCATCATCAGTGGGACCCTGCCCACCCCCACCCGAGAAAACCAGGGGCTGTGCAGTGCTGTCACCCACAACCCCTTGGACAGTTTGATGATAGGTTGCCTGCCCTGTGCCTTCCTTGCAGGCTGAAATTGGGGATTTTTTTCCCCACTGAATAATAAAGGGTTTGGTGTGATGGCCAAGAATTGGGCAATGGGACAGTTGTGATGCCTTGGGAAAGACTAACAGCAGTGGGACAGGTCAGCTGCTCTTCTCCAACACACTGCCGAGGAGGAAATCCTGACGCCTTCCTGCTTCTCTGAGAGTCACAGTGTGTGTGCTGAAGGTGACTTGGAACTGTCCCAGGGATGTACTTAACACTGAGTATTGCCTGTAACCCCTAAAAATGAAAAGGTTTTCACCACTAACCTGGTGCCATTCAACCAGATTTCACATCCAGGAGTCCAAAACAGCCCCTCAGCCAGCAGTTCCCACATGATCACCCCTGGTCAGGCAAACTGGATGCATGCCGTGCAAGGCACATCTCCAAACTAAACTGCAAATAATTCTGGATCTAAATCAGTACTACAGTCTGGGCTAAAAGTCGTTTCATGACTTGGCTCATTCCACTTGACCACTGGCTAATTTTTCTGGTTGCACATGGTATTTTTTCCTGTTGTGGATGAGGAAGACCCAAGGATGGGAGAAGGGCATGCTAAGGGAAGAGAAAAACAAGAAGTTGTACATGGGATCCTGCCAACACTTCCACATTTGTGTGCCCCCCCCCACCGCCTCATTTTCAGGAGAAAATCTGTAGTACACCAGCAAATACACAGTCAATAAATAGTATTAGCAAAAAGGGCTCTTTTCCCCTTAATCTCTTCATATTCTGGGAGCCATCACTGTTGCCTGGAATAATCACATGCTCTATTTAGCCATAACACACTCAGGGAACCTCAGGCACCTAAACTGACTTCAGGTGCAGCACCTAAACTGACTTGCCAAAGCATCAGCCCAATGTGTCAGGTTCAGAGCAGGATCATTGCTTTTCCTGGTGTTGTGATGTTTGTTATAGGTATTTTCTGGCTAATTCATCACACACTGCCTGCTAGGTCAGAGATGGGTGAAGCTCAGCGTTCAGCCTTGCTGAGCTGGAAACCTCCTTGGCTGGCCCACCAAGCCCAGGCAGGGCAGTGATTTGCACCAGGGGTAGATAGCAGTGCTTCACGTGTAATTCTGCAAACATCTGTTCCCGCATTTGACTTCTTCCCACACAGTTCAAACCTACTGGCAGAGCTATCGGGCTGCCTTTGCTCTCCCTTTGCCTGCCTGCCCCCAGGAAAGCAGCAGTGGGATGGGGCTGCCGGCTGTTGGGGAGCAGTTTCAGAGCCTGTGCTGCTCTTTTCGCAGCCCTCATGCCTCCGCTGCGTCAGGGGCTGATTCACCATCCCCAGCTGTAAGGCTGAGTTAGTGCTGATGGATGGAGCCTGATCGACAGGGAACACGTCTCTGCCAACAGCCCGAGCAGGGGCTGTGCCGTGCCCGGTGGGACACTGTCAGCAGGCAGCAGCCCTGGCACAGGGGCTGGCAGCAGCCCTGTCACTGAGCAGAGACCATAGAGCAGCTTGTCCTCTAGGTATGGAAGCAGGCCTTTCCCAAAGCCCTGCTGCACCTCCCCACATCAGCCCATCAGCCAGCAGCAGGCTTTTCAGCTTAGCAAGCAGCTACTTGTTTAAAAGGAAAAAACAGCAGCAGCTCAGCCTTTTACTCAAATCTGCTAGAGAGAAGGTCTTGCTCTCTCCTCCTCTCCTTTTTCTAGGAAGATGCTCCTACAAATTTGCTGTGTGGAAAATAAAATGACCCTTTTTCTCCTCACATGCACTTGTTCTCACTTGCAGGCCCAGGCATGCTGCTATGGGGAGGGCAGGGCGGCTAAGCACACATTAATAACCTCACACCAGCACTGCAGACATACATACGACATTTTTTTCTATGGTTCTAGTACCAAAATATCCCAGGCACAAAGGGATTTGGGCTCTACAGCTAATGATCTATACAGGCCCCTAAGGAAACTGCACAGTAGCCCTGCTAATGGCTTCAAGGGGAAATGCTTCAGGCCCCGGCTGCTGCTGCTGCTGCTCAGGGAATTGTGCTTTTAAGCTCTGGCGTGTGATAAAAACCTTTTCTCACTGTTGCAGACATGATGGCTCTTCTGGAGAGAGGAAAGGCATTGACTCAGCTAAGGCCATTAACCACCTTTAAGCACACACGGAGGATGTAAAGCAAACACCACCCGGTCATTCAACAACCGGGTTGTTAACTAACCCCCGTGACTCCCCCGGCGTGCCGGCTCTGCTCCCCAGGTGCCGTATTGCTCCCTGCTCCAAGCACTGCCTGTTCCCTCTGCCCCCAGAGAGAGCAGGCAGTGGCAGAGACCTCTGGCCATAGACCTGAGGCACTCACCTCAGCCCAGGGCACTGAAGGTTCCCTGCTGCCAGCCAGGCAGTCTGGCAAGCCCCATCTTGGGGAAGCACTTTGCGATAAGCTCTCCCTGGTGTTTCATTTCCCCTTCACGCCCCTTCCCTCCCTGGGAAAGGCAAAGGGAGCTTTGCCTGAGAAAAAGCAGCAAGACACTATTTCTTTAGCAAGGTGTGTCTCAGCAGTGCCAGCCTGAACGTGCTCAAATCCAGCAGTGGCCACCATCACCTGCTGCACCTCGCTGCCCGTCACAGGCAGACTGTGACCTGGGCAAGAAGGTGCCCATTCTGAGGGGATTCCTCCCTGTCCCGATTACCCCCTCCCCTGAAAGCCACACCACTGTGCCTCCCTCCTCTGACTGACTCATACTGAAACAACAGTCTCGCTGGTGCGGTAGCAGATTTTGCAATGGGTTTTAATGAGGTATTTACAAGTTCCGAGGCGGGCTCCTTGCACAAGGAGTGTGGCCTGGCCCTGGCAGCTGGTTGGGCTTTTCATTGACATTCCTGAGACTCCACCGATTGCAGCACAGGCACAGTGAAAAACATTTAGACATCAGAAATGCCAGATTAATTATCTCTTAATTGATACCTCCACTTGGGGACAAATGAAACCGGAACATCTCTCCTGCCCTGGGAGTCTGCCACTTACAAACAGATTTACAGCTAAAAATACCGCGGCAGTCCCGTGGCTAATCAACTTCACTGCTCACCCTGGGCGAGGTTATGAAATTGTCTCAGGCTGGCACAGTGAGCAGCGAGGGACCAGCTGCAGCACCTGGATGCAGACGACATGAGAGCTGTGCGGTATCCCCCGTGCCCAGGCGAGGGGCATATCGCCCCAGGGCAGCCCCAGGGCCCCACAGTTTGGTTTCTCCAGACTAGGACCCAGCCAGAGCACTCTGACAAAGAGGTTTCTCGCACATTCCTGCCCATCGTTAGAGGCTGTAGAGAGAAAACCTCATCCCTGTGTCTTGTAAGAGTCCTTAAGTGCCCAGTGTGTTTCCCTGCATTGTAACATTTCCAGCGAGCTTGGGAATCACTCCTGATGCTTGAAACAACCTTTTTGTGCAGTGCTCTCCTGCACCTACAACACATCCCAAGGGATCTCTCCCCGCCAACTCCTTCCAAGAATCCACACACACAGGCCAAATTGCCACAGTGACCCCAGTTTCTTTTAAGTTACCGTTATCTTTATTTTCTTCACGTATGTGCAAACAGAGGAGATCGCAATGGTGGTGTTCTTAAAAATAACAAAATGTATTTGCATACATTTCCCTATGTACAGGTGAACAGCCACAAGTAGTCTTCTTTTGCACAGCAAAAGATCTAGAGCATTGAGACCGGGGACAGGACCGGGGCCCAAAAAAAAGGGTCTAACTTAAAAATAATAATTAAAAAAAAACCTCCAACTTCACAACAGTGCAAACCTCTCGGACACGACAGCACGATGGAGTGACTTTAATGGAGAAAACAGCGGGGGGGCCTCTCGGATGTGAGATTTCTGACTGTAAACAAGGCGCAACACCTCCCTCCCGCCGCCCTCCCCGGGGAAAGCTATTCCAGGAATTTGGCAGATCTTCAAGGGCTGAGCCGGAGGTAAACAGCCCGCGGCCGCCTCCCCTCCTCCGGCCGCGGCGAGTTGGGGTCCGGCTCCGGCAGCCACCGGCACGGGAGTGGCGGCCGCTCCCCGGGATGCTGCGGGACGCGAGGGCACCGCGGGGAACTGGCGGGGCCGGAGGGGTCCGGTGCGCCCCGGTGGGGCCGTGCACGCCCGGAAGGGACCGTGCATTCCAGGAAAGGCCGGAAGGAACCCGGTGCGACCCGGCGGGGCCGCGCATTCCCGGAGGGAACCCGGTGCGCCCCTGCGGCGCCGCTCACGCCCGGAAGGGACCGTGCATTCCCGGAGGGAACCCGGTGCGCCCCGCTGGGGCCGCGCACGCCCGGCAGGGACCGTGAACTCCCGGAGGGGTCAGAAGGAACTCGGTGCGCGCCGGCGGGGCCGTGCATTCCCGGAGGGAACCCGGTGCGCCCCGGCGGCACCCCGCACGCCCGAAAGGGCTCGAGTGCTCAGCCGGTCTCGGGGTCGCCGGGGGGCGGCTGCTCGGCGTCGCTGCCGGGCGGGGCGGCCCCGTCCGTGCCGCCGCTCTCCAGGGAGGACTCGCTGCCCGTGCTCTCCCCGGAAAGCAGGCGGCGGACGCGCAGGTCGGCGCGTAGCGAGCGCAGGTCGTTGCCCAGGCTGAGCTCGCCCAGGTCGCGGAGGAGCTGGCCCAGCTCTGGGCTCTCGCCGCGGCCGCTGCCGGGGCGCAGCAGCTCACCCTCGGGCTCGCCCAGCGCTTCCAGGATGTCTTCGCAGTCGCAGTGCATGGCCCGCTCTTCCTGCTCCTCGCCCAGTAGGTCCTCCGTGATGGAGCCCAGCTTGGGCGCGCTGCGGCTCCGCTCTACCGGCGGCTTGTAGCAGCACTGCCCGTTCAGCAGCTTGCGCAGCGGCACCAGAGGGATGCTCTGCTCGCCCACCAGCTGCTGCTGCTGGTGCCGCGCGTCGTCCCGCTTCTTCAGCCGGCGGAACTCGGCCAGTGCCGTGGCCGAAGTCTGGTAGAGCAGCAGGGCCATGGCCTTCGCCTTCTCGGGCTTGGAGACCAGCACGGCGTGGCAGCGCAGCATCACCGCCTTGTGCTTCAGCTCGTGTCGGTAGATCCAGGCGAAGACACGGGGCAGGCGCGGGTCGGCCACGCAGTAAGTGACCCGGTGCAGCAGGTAGAGGTGGCCGGGCCGGCGCAGCCCCTTGTCCTCGGCGTGAGCCATGCGGATGCCCTGCGCGCTGATGGTCAGCTTCATCTTGGTGCCCTGCCGGCCCGCCTCGCTCTTGCTCCAAATCTTGCAGACGGCCAGGTCGGTGCAGCCCTCACCTTTGGACTGGATGGTGGTGGCGTTGCCCAGGTAGAGCACAGTGTACGTGGGGTCTTCGCTGGTGACGCGGAATTTCCGCCGCTTGGAGCGGAACATGCTGCCCACGCGGTGCAGGGCGCTCTCGGGGCAGGCACGGGCCAGCGAGGTGAGGGCCGAGTAGTGCACGCTCACCGCGTACCCCTTGGGCTTGCTCTGCCGCCGCGCCTCGCCCGCCGCCAGCTCCACCTTGCTCCGCTTCCAGGGCAGCATGGCCCCGCGGAGCCGCGGCTAGGCGCCGCGCCGACGGCTCCGGGC
>VZRS01014817.1:0-18009 GCA_013398055.1 Ifrita kowaldi
ATTATTATTATTATTATTTTGTTGAATTTGACTTGTTTGATCATGGTCCTGCTCTGGTTGACTTCCTATTGATTGAAACTATCTGCACAGTATCCAACTTGTTTTCTATTTTGGTCATCTATCTTACTTTACAAAAGTGTCCTAAATTTACGTATTTTTATTGCTAATGTATTTATGTAACCCGTCTCAGATCAATTATTAACATTTGTGTGTGATACTAATGATGGCTGAATTTGCTCTTTTTATTAGCAAGCAAATAAAAATAAAAAAAACAAAAACAAGAAAACAAACTCAAAAGAAAGAAAGAAAAAGCCCAACAAAAATGTGTCCAAGTCCAGAACTACCATGCATCCCTATTCCCAACTCACTCTTAGTCACATCTGAAAAGTTGTTCAAGATGCTATACAGACATCACCTCATTGACTAAGGATAAGAAAATTTCGAGTTTCAGCAAACCAATGGGGAGCTCAACCAAGAGGTGATAACGCTACCTGGGAATGCCCTTTTCCTAGACATGAAGTCTGTGATTTTTCAGTATTAATGTACATTTGATCTTGACTTACAATTATAAAAATCTTCCTTTATTTTTTTGATAGATTCTTTAACTCTTAGAATACTTGCTCCTTAATAAACACACAGATAATTCCCTCTAATAATGATTCCTTGCTTGATATTGATATGAGTCAATATTAGACTTGTTCATTTATCAACAGTCCTAAATGTTCGCAGTGATTTTGTTGCAAACACATCTGAAAGCAAGCTGAGAAGGCTGTGTTCCCTACAGCAAGTTCTTAGCAACCTTTTATGCGAAATATGTAGCAGATGAGTAAGGAACCAACTGACTATATGTGGAGAATATGGAAACTACAGACTACAAGGAGAACTGCAAAGCACCATTGAGAATCTGACCACTGGGATCATCAGGTATTTAAGAATGAAGATGTTCTGGTCTGTTGTAAGCATAGACACACATGGACCTTTATGACAAAGGTATATGGAACAGAATAGAACAATTATGAGGATATTCTTCAGAACTGAAAGAACCACCAAGTGACTGGTTACACTTAAAGTGCAATGGCTTAAAGAGTATGGGTGAGCCCAAACAGCACTCTGTTTGTACAATTTCTCCATAAACAGCTAGTCTAATTATATGTAGGATGGTATGAGCTAATACACTTTTATCACACTTAGCAATGAAAATTCAGCCTTCAGATGTTAACTGCATCTAACACTGCGTTTAGGTTGTCCTTTGAAACCCATTTCCTACAGCACTGATTTTACAACTAATAATTATTTTTCTCTCTGTTACCAGCCCACCATAATTAGAGGCAATAGAAATTAAAGGGAAAAGTAAATGTAAAGTTTGCAGTAGTGCTTTGCTGCCAACACTCACACTAAGAAGGCAAATTTACTAGCTGCTACCTTGATAAACAGTTATTTGTGCATAATCAAACAATATCTTAGGATGTTGCAGGGGGTAGCAAATATTCACAATTAGTTTCTTTCAAGGTCCGAAAAATATAAGACAATCTCAGGCCTACTTTGCAATGTGGGAAAATAAACAGCCTAGCAGCAGATTCTCCTATCTGAAAAGAGCTTTTATAGAGATGGTCTCAGAAACCCCAGAAAGATACCATGCATGTACATTGTCCCCTGTATTGTGGTGTCCCATAACCCATTGCCCTATAAAGGTGCTTCAATGACTTGTTTGTACTGCAGTGACTCCCTGTGGTCTGAGTCACAGCAAAGCAGCATTACTGAACAGTCACTAAAATGTAACTAAAACCTGCTGTCAGCTTTTGACTACAATAGAGTTAATGTTCTTCGTAGTACCTTGTATGGGGCTGTGGTTTGGGTTAGTGACAAAAACAGTGTTGGGAATACAGGGGTGTTTTCGTTATTGCTGAGCAATTCTTATACAGAGTGAAATATGGAGAGAAATAAAAAATAAATGCATATGCACATTTTCAGTAAGAAGTTTTAGGTCCTTATTCAGAAGAATGTCATCAAAAAGCAATGTAAATCATGACTTAGTTTTAACTTTGTAATTTTTTTGTTCTTTCAGAATGCACACCCATCTCTTGCTGCATTTATGATGCAAAATGTGGAAAGGAATATGTACAAGATAGAATGCTAACAATAACATCTTATATTAAACTCTAACCTTTTGCAATGTTATTACATATGCTTTGGTTGTTTGAAATATGTGAGCATGAAAGCAGGAAGGAAAGAACAAGGTTTATTTTTGGTCTGTACAGGACTAATAACATGCTGCCAAATGTTTAACAATTTTAAGGACGTGAAGGTGTTACATGCCAGTGTTTTAAAGATCCATTAGAAAATGCTCTGTGATAGAAACTGAACTGTTTATCTGTTTTGTGTTAAAGGTGTTGACCTAGTGAAAGGCATTTTTACTATCATTCTTTCTTCTGGATGAGGAATTTGTAGTATGCTTGCAGCATCAGTAGACAAGTTCCCTATTGAATTTATTTTGTGATTATTACTGGAGCAAACAGAAGCCTTTTTTTCTGTTCTTCCTAGCAGAAAATTAAACAATGTCACAATTTTGAATGGGTATGAACTGACATTTTCCTAGTGCCTTTAGAATGCAATCATTTAGGCAAAAAAAAATTGCTAATATTTTTCATAAAATTTACTAAGGTAAAGATGCACTGAAATCTTGGAACTGGATTCTACAAATCAATAAATACACATCTTGGGAGAAAAATATTAATGAAAAAATAAGTTTATGATTTTCTGCCTATGTTCACTGTAAACACCAAAGACAGACAAAAACTGAGTTATTTATATTCTTTTTATGTTTTGTTTATATATAGCTATCAGACATTTGCTTGCAGTTTATGCACCAAGCCATCATTGCTTGGCTAGTTTCTTGCAGGTGTCGCAGAAACATTGATGAATGAATTATTAGTCCAATTTGGAGGCTGTATGTCCTGTTATATAGGGATAATGATTTTTTTTTAAATACAAAATTGTTGATATATTTCTATCATATTTTCTGTTCATTTTTCTGACACAAATGCTGAAACCATCATACCCACTTCAGACACTTGCACTTTCTAACTTAGCCTAATTTTTAACTGTTGAGGTCTTCTTATTGGACTTGTGGTTGCAAGTATTAAAGCACCAGTACAACATTCTATCCACCAATTTACAGTTCTGACCTATAAAGAACAATTAGACTGACCAGGAAAGCAATAGTTTAAATGAAATCAAACATGCCAGGGCAAAGAATCAGACAAAAAAACCCACAAGATCAAACTCTTGAACATTTAGAAGGACAAGACAGAGTGCTGGAGAACAAAAGGAAGTGTACATACGGAAAACAAATCTGATCAGAAGTGACAGGCTGAGACTTTGTTGTGGAAAGTAGGAAGTTTGGTAGAAGAAACTGAAAGACAGAAACAATCTTGTAGGAATGACAAAAGAATCCCAACAAATCAATCAAACAAACAAAACCCCAAAAACATCACAAAAGGATTCACAACAAAATTGTAGTCCGGAGGTCAAAAAATTAAGATCTATTTAATCCTTTATTAAGCCTGACCCAAGTGGCAGAGACACTAGAAGGCAGATTCTGACATCCTGACAGTACCATGCTAATTCCATACCCATCCATCAGATTTCACTGTTTTATGTCTTGTTCTGCATTGTAACTTTCTGACATACTGTTTATCATACAAAATTTAACTTTTGTTCTAGGTTAGAAATATTAAAGTACAAGTTCTTACAGAAGCAACTGCTGTTATCCAAATACCCCTAAGCATTTGTACTGCTCTTTCTTATTTGTGGAACACTGATGTGTCTTTGAGAATTTAAATTCATGAAGAAACCTCTTATGCACAGTTTTGTCCAAGCCAGATCCTTTAAGTTCCTTAACCACTGATCATGGAATCGTAGGATGATTTGGGTTAGACAGGACCTTAAAGATCATCTATTTCCAACCAATCTGCTATGGGCAGAGACATCTTCCACTAGAACAGGTTGCTCAAAATCCCATCCAATCTGACCTTGAAAACTTCCAGGAATCTCCATCCACTACTTTGTAAATTCTCTTTACAAGAAGTGGAATTTTATCTCTCTATCTCTCCTGAGTAGATGGTATATAAAAAGGAAGGTGTGTCAAGATACTCTGTGTTGTCCTTCTGTCACCTAGACTTGTTCTATTTTGTATGGAGAGTTGCTTATATTTTTGTATTTCTTCAGCTAAAATTTTGGAGCGCCATATATGTGCAGAATCTAGGACTAGAAGAATGGTTACAAAGAAAATGTTGACATTTTCTTATTTCTCTGTTTTGGAGAAAACATCTCACTTCATTTGATTTTTACCTTGAAATAGATTTTTCAAACAACTTACATAGAAGAAAGGAAATTGCATTTTACATTTGATATGTAAACTGGGAGAGCACATTGGCAAAAATTTTCTGTAAAATAATTTGACCACTTTTGAAGGCATAAAGAAATTTGGAGGCAAGGGAATCCCGTCAGAGAAAGGCAAAAGGGTTTAATATTTGCAAGAGAAGTTCAACAAAACATAGAGAGTATTCAGAGGGGCCCGCATTCTTGTTATGCTTGTTTGGATGAGAACAAAAGGAAGAGATGGAAAGAGAGGGAGGGAAAGAGGGAGAGAGAGAGAAAAGTGACAACTTTTGAAAACTGCAGTTTATTTCATTCAATTAAGGCAAAAGAGCACCAGGGTTACCATGCAGTGTCCAAACAGGGTCACACAGTGTATGTCCAGCAGAGGGACATTTATTCAACCTACAGAATTAGTTACTAAACTTCTTCCTTTTTTTAAAAAAAAAAATGTTTGTGTGTTTGCATACGTTAGGATGCCCTTGAATTCAGTCAGCTGTGAAATCTTTTCAAGATCCATCCAGCTGTGAATGCCAAAAAGGCAAATTTTGATTCCGGTGTATAATTCCACTCTCCTTTGGAGTTGTACCCATCCTCAATCTGGAATAACACCACATAGTATAACAGAAGGCTTTTTGCTGCAACCCATGTCAAATTATATTACCGTAAGAGAAAAAATAAACTATGATGAATATTAATAACTTTTTGTGGTGAAGAATGTGAAGCATTCACCTTATTATAATTAAAAAGAGTTAATTATTTTGTTTGTTTTCAACAGAAAACCTTCCTCTTTCTGGGAAAAAGATTGTTTTAACTAGAATAATGAAATATTTTCTGTATTCACAGAAAAATGTGGAAATTGTTGAGGCTCTACAGAAACCGAGGCTGCATGCCAAACACCTGCTCCTTGGACTGCGTGATAAATTGATCTAAAAAAAAACCCCAAACCACACCCCTTTTTCTTTCCTATAATTTCCTTGCTGTGCTGTCATTACACAAGTATTTAATGGGAATGGAGGACAATATTAAAACAATTTATATACACAGAAATACATTTAAATAAATGTATTTAAATAAATATATTAAATAATTAATAGCTGAAGAAGAAATTTAAATTTTTTGGTTAGATGGATTTTTTATGAGAAACGTGCAAATGAATAAAAATATTGTTTGTTGGGATGAATGTGTAAAGCCTTGAATAAGAGCTCATCCCTTAAAGGCAAATAAATGTATAATTTATCTTGTAACTCAACTCAGAATAATGATTTTCAGTTAGTTGTTCTGAGGTAATTTCTTCATATGAAGCCTTAATAAGCTGGAAAAATGTGGTTTCATGCAAGTGACTCACAGGGCTTTCTTTGAAATAGGAGGAAAAAAAGCTTTGATTTGCGTAATAGCATCAAGGGACACCTTTCCTTGCTTTAGAGAATAATTTATTCAAGATTAATAGCCACAACTTAGCAGAATATAAGCAACTTGGCTTCTTGACAGGACTATATAAAAATCCTTTTCTTAGGACAACAACCACTCTTCTTCACCTAGAAAAGGCTCCCCTCGTGAGGCACTTGTGTTTTCTTCAGTAAAGGCACCCTTCATGTCAATTGAAGCATTTTTGTCTGTCACCTCCTCAGCCGCTTCCTTCACACCATTCTCTAGTTAGATCTTCCAACAGTAGCCTCATGTGAAAAATTAAGGGTTTTTTTTAAAAAGATATTTCTAGAATTTTTTCATCTTTTTTTTTTAGTCTATGTATATGGCAAATTTCAAAACACAATGACCCATTAAAAACCACAATTAAACAGCTTAAGGCAGTATTTCAGCTTCAAGCCTTTTTATGACCTACTGCTCTAAAAAGTTGAAAAGTAAGCTTGAAAAGAGATTGAAGGTTAGAGAATGACAATGCTTAACAGTCTGCTATGAAAAATGCCTTAATCCTTGAGGCAGCATTCGTCTGTGCTGTGAAGACCAGTGTGAGGACCTCTGTACCCATTGAGTCCTGTGGTAAAATTACACAAAGCAGATGAAGGCATCATTTAGAGAGACTTGGGTTGGGACAAAGAAAGGATCATGGCATGTGGGGCTGCACAGGGCCCAGTGGTGCATTGCTGTTACTGATTAAACTGGTTAATAATGAGCTCAAAATGTTTTGAGCAGCTGTTGGTGTCAGAGATCAGATTCATCCTCAGCAGGAAAGAATGAAGTTAACAGAGTTTAAAGTGCTCTGGAGCAGACCAGAGTCCCAAAGGATTACACCCCAAATGTTCTTGAACTGCAATCTAGTTTGTGCTTTTTTGTTTTGGTTAGACTTGATTTCAAATACATGTTAATTATTCATAGGCACTCACAGTTTGTATAAATACTGTTGAGATAATGCCGTTTTTATTAATCTACTTGCTTCAATTTTATCTTTTATTTGTCATGTGGTTTGGCCACGAAAATAATAATTAAACACAGATTCAAGTACAGATCTGTAAGATATGAAAACAGACCTCTGACCTCAGGCTGTTTATTAGGCAATCATTCTGTTAAATACAATGGGGGCATTTGCCCAAGGGTCATCAACATAACTAACTGAGCTGTCACGGAGGGAAGCATGGTAAAGATAAAATGCCATTCTGAACAATGTCTCTGCTATTCTTTGGTTCACTTGCAATCTTTCTGTTGTATTATGCACTTGCATGCGGGCCACTTTTATAAAAAGAATCATCACTTATGTGTCTCTGCTGGCCTGCCAGTACCTTTTGAATTTATCGGTCGTGTGTTGCAATCTCTTCTCCAGAGCTGTTATTGGAAATAATTTTTTAAGCTGGGTGGAAAGAAAAGTAGAAATTATGTGTGGACATTCTTACTGAGAAAACACTCCAAGCTTTCACATGTGCTGCTGAAACCTTTGTTATCCATGCCTAATCTGGATTTCTCTGTAGCACAGCAGGAGAAAGGAGCCGGGACATGATGATGGTGGAATTCATGTTTCTAGTTTTAGCTGGTTTAAGATGGATTTAGAAAAAGAAATGAGGAAAAATGGAGACACCCAAAATTAGCAAATTATTTAGGAGTTTATTTTCCATAGTAAGCTTCTTGAAATTATGTAATTCTGTCAAAATTGCTGGTATTTTTAAAGGCCTAAAGTGTTTACCATTGCACTAGAATTTTAAGTAGATATCCAGTTGTTAGTGGATTAAAGGAAAAAAAACCTACAATTAGTATTTGTTGGAGCTATAATTATTCTTCAATCTTTCTTGGGATCTGCAAACTCTTTCACTGATATATTCAACAATTTTCTGTTATTGGATAGTTTTCTACTATTTTCTAAAAAAATTCTATGAAAATTTTAACTCTATTAACTGTAAATAGTTTACTGTTGTGGAATATTTGTCAAATGCTGACATAGTGCATAAAATTGCTGCGTATTGTTTTATCTTTATTTTTACATCACAATAATTTTGATAATCAGTTTCTAGTAACAATGCAACTGTGAATTCAGTTTTTATTTTCATGGTTATTATTCTGTAGCCAAATCTCACATTTTCTTTCTGAACATTTCTGTCATAGGAAAGAATTCCTTATTGTCAGAGTGTAGCCTCTCTGCCAACATACATTACAGTGTAAAGAGTTTTCTACTTTATTCAAGCGCTTGTTAAACTTGTTGTATTTTTGCTGCACTGGGGTAGTAGAATGTGTTGTGATGTGTATGTTGATAAAAGGAATTAATATGATAGATATACATTAACTGTTTTAATCAACTGACACTAAGTTCTGACAAAAGCATTCTTTCGTTGTTTTAGCTGCATTACAGAGGCTTATACCATGTAAGAAGAACAAGCAAGTATATTTGTTTTGATGATTAGCTTTTTAGCAAGATTTGATTTTCAGTAAAAATAGTAGCTTTAAACAGAAACAACCTTCTGGAGTGTCCAAAATGTTTTGATTTTCAATGATTTGTGTGCTTTCACAGCAAGAAGGGGACTCAAAACTCATCAGTGAAGTTAACACTGAGAAATAAGTAGCTACCAGAAAACAATACTGATCCAGATCAGGACTGAACAGCATTCCAGGTATGTGCTATTTGATGTATTTTCAGTCTGAAAATCCCAGAACAGAATGAATTGGGACAGAAGGAATGGAATAAAATAGAATGGGACTGAATCTGTTGACATCTTGGAAGAGGGACCACAAGTAAATTCTTGAGGCAACTATCACAATTATTGCATGACATTCTTTGGCTTGTACTGTTCAGAAGATCTTTTTTAATATATGGCCTTTTCTGATCTCAAAAAGCATGGATTTTCATCATCTGTAAGTTCATAAATAACCATTGTCATCAGTAGTTTTACCTTGATTTATACTGAACAAAGATCTGATTCAAGGAAACTAAAAGGTGTCTATGCTATTACAAGCCTCAAATCATTCACTGATTGGTAACTGGTGGTATGTTTTACTGCCCTGTGCCCATTTCAGAGTTTCCTGCAGTAAGAAATTATTTTTAACAATAACAAAACATTTAAATATTCATTAAAATTAGTTGATTAGCTGTAAAGCTTTATTAATTCAAAATTTAAATTAAGAAAAATGCTTTATTTTCCTCAAATCACAATGCATATCCAAGAAAAACAATTTTCAGTGATTTTTTTTTTCAATTAGGTCAAATTTTGAAAACTTCCCTGGAAATTGTCAGTTGAGCTAATTTCTTTTAATGTTGCCTTCTAAAGGACTTTTTCTTTAACACATTACTCAGTGAAATGCTGAATATATCATGGTTGACTCATCTGGACTTTATTTTTTGAGTCAAGCTTAATCGTATAGACATTATTCCTGAACTTAGAAACCTATGGGGTTTAAGAACTACTATTTGTGAGAAGAGGGCATAAAACTGAGTTAGCATGAAATGCATGGAGGAAAATATGAAATCATGGAGAAGTTATTTATTTGTTTACCCATTTATTGCTATTCTCTTGCAGTTCTGTATCAAACCATACAAAAGTGGAAAAAAAGTCTTAAAGTGAAAATTTCACTTGTATTTTTCTCATTTTTCTTCAACCATCTTACTTTCTTAGCTTAATCAAGTTTGTCATGGCTTAACCTGAGCCAGCAATGAAGTACAGGTGGGGAGGAGAATTGGAGAAGAAAAATTCAAATAATAATTTAATTTAATAAATTATTATTAAAATTTAATAATCTTTTAAAAATAAAATACAATGAGAATACTAATAACACTAATGATAAGAACAACAACCCCCCCAAAAAAAAAACAACAAAGTTGCAATAGTAATAATGCAAATTGTAATGAAAAGCAGGCGGTGATGAGTAAACACCAAGAGAAACAACTGCTCACCACTTGCAGACCAAACCCCAGTCCATCTCTGACCACTCCCAGACAATCCTCCCAGTCTGTACAGTGAGTATGATGTTCTGTGGTGTGGAATGTCCCTTTGAGTAGCTCAGGTCCCCTGTCCTAGCTATGCTGTGTCCTGGTTTCTTGTGCATCTGCACAGGCAGAGCATGGGAAGCTGAAAAGTCCTTGATTAAGAGTAAGAACTGCACAGCAACAACTAAAATATCAATGTGTTATCGACGTTATTCCTATATTAAGTTCAAAACATAGCACTGTACCAGCTACTAAAAAGAAACTAGGACAAAGCTATTTATGAATTGTTTTATTTTAAGGACTATTGACTAATTTTGTAGGGTTTTAATAAATGTCAGGCTGTTGTAGATAAATGGATTTTAGCTGAATGGAATATAGACATGGGCAAAGGCATTTGTGGTGTATGACCCATCACAGATGAAAGGTAAAGGCATAGCACATTTTGTTTTATGGCATGTGTCTACTGAGGTATAGCGTGTTAAACAATAAAAAAACCCAGCTNTTAAGAGTAAGAACTGCACAGCAACAACTAAAATATCAATGTGTTATCGACGTTATTCCTATATTAAGTTCAAAACATAGCACTGTACCAGCGACTAAAAAGAAACTAGGACAAAGCTATTTATGAATTGTTTTATTTTAAGGACTATTGACTAATTTTGTAGGGTTTTAATAAATGTCAGGCTGTTGTAGATAAATGGATTTTAGCTGAATGGAATATAGACATGGGCAAAGGCATTTGTGGTGTATGACCCATCACAGATGAAAGGTAAAGGCATAGCACATTTTGTTTCATGGCATGTGTCTACTGAGGTATAGCGTGTTAAACAATAAAAAAACCCAGCTTACAATCTGTCTGTCATTTGCCTGAGAGGTGCACCAGTCTTCACAAAATGCTGACTTCTACTAATGTGGAAGTACTACATGTACTGTATCGGAGTTACCGCTACCCAAGTTCTTATCTGTCAGAAACATCATATAGGTAACACAAATTATTATGATATTTCTCATTTTTCTACTATATATATATGTGTGTGTTTGGAAAACAAATAGTCAAAAAGAGATATATGTATCATTTCTTGTCAGTAACTATGAAACTACACACTCTAAAATTAAATAACAAGACTGCCAAGATGAAACATATGGTAGACAGAAATTATATAAGTAGAAACTATCTTTATACATAGATGTGGTTTAAAAACAGTTTATAGTTTTTAGCAAGATTGATATAGAATTGTACGCATGATTGGATTACATTTCTTAATTCACCACATATGTACGAAACTTTGTGGGGAATAAGGGACTGTGAGCTGGTCTTGTAGCAAAGATCAGAACTGAGACAAAGTTTTGTAGCCTGTTTTTTATGAATTCTCTGGAGTGAAAAATTGCAATACAGAAATTTCAAGTCTCCCTTCTCATTTGCCTCAAAATTTCTGCCAACGGAGAAAAATAATTCCAGCAAGCTCTTCATTAGCGATTCAAACTTATTTAAAAGGCCTCATTCAAATCCATATTTTGAGGCATTAACCCCAGTCACCTTCACTGGCCTGACATTTGTAAGAAAGGCAATATCTGGTGCTGTTCTTGTAGTTCATATGACTTTGCTTTATTTGCTGGAGCTCAGACTAGAGTAACATGAAGAATCAGGACACAAGAAGGAGCATAGGAATACTTCAGGAAATGTAGCCAACTCAAATTCATAAAGGTCATGCTCATTTATTATTTAGTTTATCACTAGGAAACTCATATGAGAAAAGCTTCTTAGAATATGTAAACATTACACTACATTTATTAGTCTGATCCTAAGGGAGCAATGCAGTGGAACTGATGTGGAAGAAATATGTGCATAACCAGAAATACAGGTGTTAATAATATTCTGCACTGATGTGGGGGTGGATGGAGCAGTTAAAAGCACATTACTGACTTCACTGGCCATGAATAAATGTCTACAAGATTATTCCATGGAAACACTAAAACAAATTATTGGGGCATAAGAACAGGAATTATTTCCTGGGGGAAGAGGTAGTTAAGTCTGCAGAAAGCTTATTAAAAATGTGGATCCTTTAATAAAATAAGATAGAGAGAGGGAGAGAGAAATAAGGAGAAAATGCTGGCATAGCTTTAAAGACTAGAAATATTAAAAAGGATTTTGTGAAAAAAAAGCATGTGTCTTGGATAAACTCTAACTGTCCAGTACATTGATGAAAATATGGAATAATCACAAGGAAATTCATATTAAGATAGAAAACTATTGCATTATAAGAGAGTAAAAGGACAGATTAGTCATTCTTTTAGTCATTCATCCTGTAGAAACGAAATTAATCCCAAAAAGGAAAGTACACAGTGTGACTGGATACAATATATTTGACTGGGATACACAGATGTCAAAGAAGAATGAGAAGGGTGAGAGTGCAATGACGGGACACAAATTATCAGTACAGGGATATCCATATGGATTTTCTGAAATTAGTTTTTAAACAGTCACACACTCTGTGCTGCTGTCAAACAGTTGCCCAGGGTGCATCTGCTATTCTCAGGTAAGTCTGCATGTCTGAAATAATTCAGAGAGTTTTCAGGACTGTGATGTTTGAACATCAGAATAGTGAAAACTTTTTTTTTTTTTTTGAGATGCTCCAAGATTTAGTGAACAGCAGCAAAAATTTATTGCAAATCACAAAAGGTTAGGTCTCCCAGCCTTATCAAAAGGATTTGCTGTGACATCCCTCCACAGAGCTATGTGTTAACGAAGTCTGCACTACTCAGTGGAATTTTGTATTCTTGATACTATGAAGTTATTGTTCGAGGTAAGTAAATCTTGTGTGATGTGACCCAGCCTTCCATAAGGACCGCAAGGAAATCACACGACATCACCAGTGCCCTTTCCTTTTGCACCTATTAAAGAAGGAAATTGCAATGGGGATTTGCATTGTTCTAAGAGAGATCTACCAGGGTTGCTTGAGCAAGCAGCTCTAGCATTGCACTGGGAGATGCCCCAAAGGGAGCTTTGCAGGTGAAAGCTTCTGGCTTTCAACAAATCAGAAGGATAAGCCACAGGAAAATCCCATTGGAGCTGTTTTAGTGTTTACACATTGATTTTTAGACAGGTAAATGCCTTGACAAACCAAGAGAAGAAACCTGTATAAGACTTATAAAAAATGAAATACCTAATCTGGTAGGTTTGGGGATTTTTGGGTTTTTTTTTTTGAGGGGAGTGGATGTAGCCTTTTTTTTTCTTTAAATTATTTTAAGTTTGTTTCTAATTTAAACTTTCAATAATGGCCTTCTTTGTCTAAAAGAAGCTCCTATAAAGCCTTGTAGCCCCTGAAGCCCTAATTCTGTGAAAGTTTGTGAAACTGAAACTCAACAGAAAATATTTTTTTCTTTTTCACTCACATTGTGATTATTATTTTCTAATGATTGCACATGGTTTCTGTCCTCAGGAAACATTATTTCCAAGTTTGAAGATAATAGGACATGATGCCTTGAATATGGGAGAACATTTTTGCTTTTGGGAATATCTCCACTACTGCTTCGAACTGATTGTCCTAAATTCATCTTGGTCTATGAACTTTTTTAAAAGAAAAATCTGTGTTCTATGGACCTTCAAAACTTTGTTATCTAACATGGCAAGTCAATTAATAATTTCTTATGTTCTCTCAGTAGGCTCCCTGATTAAGGCATGAAGAATTTTTCTCTACACATGGAGTAAATAGCTGTGGGAACTTTATATAATATTAAACTGTGCATACTTTGGACACAGGTATTCAAGGCTTTTTGTAAAAAAAATGTGTCCAGTAGGACATAACTAATTGCTACAGCCTGAACGCCCAAAGTCAGACAGTTCATGATCCTGTTCCCTCTTCCAGCAGCATTTTCCACTATGTTCTTCAGCTAGCTGTTTGACATTTTAATGGCTTATTTCCCTGTCAGTGAAAAAGAAGGGAGTTACTTGTAAACATAAGTGGGAAGATATATCTCTAAGTGCTAATCAGATCAAAAGAATTACTATTCCATTATCAGCTGATTGAGCTCTCAATGCTGAGTAGTAGTGTCAGTGGTGTTATTCAAAGTGTTTTAGAATAACAGCCTGCAATAATATCTCTTAGACAAGTATTAGTCATATGCAGGCATTATTACTGAATTTTGCTTTTTCTTCATATGTTATTAAAAATGAATCAACTTCTTTTGGAGGCTGCTGTGTCTGTTCTTCCGTTGAGCAAAATAGATTATCACTTGTTTAAATAAACATTCATATCAGATTCTGAGGAAGTTGCTTTTGGGAAATACATGTAGGTTACTTAAGAGCATTGAAATATTAGAAACCAAAAGTATAAATACAGCTTACACATGCTGAAATTATCAAGCTTCTGCTGTATGTTCATCTTCCATGATTATCTGTTTCAATCTAGTTCAAATCACTGATGATCAAACCTACCATGTTTAAGGCATGGGATCTTGAGCTGACTTGCTTCTGGCAAACTGGAATAGATATTCAGAAAATCAAAACTGATCTTTGTACTCGATCAAAATCGAAACTTGGTCTCTTGTACTTGGCACTGATGAGGCCACACCTCAAATCCTGTGTTCAGTTTTGGGTCCCTCACTACAAAACAGACATTGAGGTGCTGGAGCATGTCCAGAGGAGGACAATGGAGCAGGGGAAGAGTCTAGAGCAGAAGCCCTATGAGGAGCAGCTGAGGCAGCTGGGATTGTTTAGCCAAGAGAAAAGGAGGATGAGAGGAGACCTTATTACTCTCTACAACTCCCTGAAAGGAGGATGTGGCCAGGTGGCAGTCAGCCTCCTCTCCCAGGTAAGAAGTGACATGAGAGGTTTAGATTCTTGGTGGCAGTCCGGGTGGAAGGCAGTCAGCATGAATTTTGGTTTTCTGCTGTTCATGCTGAACTATTCCTCATTAGTGTTTGTATATATATTTTTTCTATAAACATGTTATCTTTATCAATGTTCAATATCAAGTTTACAAGTGAAAATAGTTCTATCACTTCAGACCCAGAAAGATCTATATTCTCTTTTGCACTCATTTTGCACTCATTAACATACTAGCTATTATGACAATTATACACACATAAAAGAACAGAATGCCAGAAGGCATTTTTTCCTTATTCACAGAGGTATTTGTGTTGTTACTCGTGGAACAGATAAGGAATTGAATTGATTAGAAGATAGACAAAATAATTTTTAGAAAATTATGTAATTTAGGGAATAAAATATTTTTATTTTGTACATTTGTACTGAACTCCTGCATAGGTGATAGTTATATATGAATAGCCTTGCAATAGTCTTTGAAAATCTCTTTGAAACTCAAAACTTGTATGAAGCTTTGTATGGTACATTTCAGATCTAAAATTCTACCTCTCTTGCATGACTAGAAATCTGTAGATCAAAGGTGAGAGCAACTGGCATCCTCATTTTATATTTGTGCTATAAAGAACCAGAAAGAACTGTCTGATACTAGAATTGTAAGAAGAAAACTGCCAACCACAGGCTGAAATAGAGAAGGCTACATGAATATGTAGTCACTGTTTTAGCTCAGAAAACCTCGTGTCATAGATGTCATTAATTTGTTCAACTACAAATGTCAGACAAAAATTATTAAAATTGTACACAAAGAACAGTTCACTCTTCAGAACGGCAATTTGCAGAATTCCTTAGTCAAAGCAAAATCGATTTTCACAGGAGCAAAGGTACTTCTCAGTGAAGGTCAAACTTCAACTTTCTGCTTAAAATTGTTTTGGCACTGGAGCTGTTTAAAAACATAAATAGAAAAAAAGCAAATCAAACATTATGCAATTGCAGGATTTCTAGTTTTATAACTGAAAAATAACTGTAGGCAAGAAATATAGAATTTGAGTTCATTCTCAGTAAACACTAACTCCAGAATAAAATACTGTGTTACGACTCTATCACTGGAGGTCTCCAAATGTGCCTTGAAAAAACATGTAAGGCTCTATATTTAAGTCAGTTAGCAACACTTGGTAGATTTTGATTATTTTTTTGGAACATGCTAAATAATTTTTCCTGACCCAAAAGGCAGTGGTCTTCCAAAAACTTACGGATGGAGGTAATATAGCTGAAGTTTTCACCAAAAAGGACTCAATGTCTCTCATGTTAGTTCCAGGTACAAAATATCTTTATTGTATGCACACTTTTACTTTTTTCAGCATGAACAGAAATCAATATGATATGCTAAAGAGGCATCAAACAGAAAACCAGTTTCTAATGGATAAGGATGCACTGGGAGATGAACAGATGGAGAGCAGCCCTGCCAAGAATGACTTGGGGGAGCTGGTGGATGAGAGGCTGGATATGAGCTGGCCACTTGTATCCTGGAAGTGTTCAAAGTCAGACTGGGCAAAGCTTTGAGCAACCTGACCTAGGGAAAGCTGTCCTTGCCTGTGACAGGGGGGCTGGACTAAATGGTGTTTCAAGGTCCCTCCCAACCCAAACCATTATATGAGTCTGTGAAATTATGCTTCTCAAGAGTTTTGTCCAAGCTCTTCAAATTCTCTGTCTGGATTTGTGTCTGTTGTTCTTGGGCAAGTTGTGATGCAACTAAAACATTTACCACCAGCAAGTGACTGCTCAGCATGCTCCTACAAATATTCTCTTAACTTCCTTGGCAAATCGTCTCCATCTAAACCTGGATGCTTTGCATTTCTTGTTTTTGAAAGATATGTGGTGATAATTATACAGATATTACTCAATTTTCTTATCCTATTTGGCCAATATACAAACAATTCCTGAACCTGCATTTACTGTTATTTAAGAGCATCATGTCTGAGTAGATTGACTTACATCACTAGATCAGTAGATTTTGACACAACATCTCTGAATAGGGGCAAATAATATAAAAAGATGGCTGAGTTCTTCACTGAAAAGATACCAAATCTGTGGGTATTATGAAACCGTTCCACTTGTCTAAATCTTTGAGATTTTAAATATTAATGGAACCTTTAGTTAAGTAAAAGTGAATATAAAATATCAAACCAAAATGCAAATGGTGTAGATTTTCCAAGTATTTATAATATATGCCATCCAGACATCAGGGGAGCAAAGAGCAGTATGGGTTTCAAAGTCATATGTAAGCAAAACAGAATAACCAGAAAATCATGTAAAGTTACACAGGACTTGAATAGAAAAGATAAGCATTACATGTTTCTCAAACAAAGAAGCCATTTTAGAAAGACAGAGAATCAACAATTTAAGTGACAAAAATATCAGTGTAGAAAAACAGTATCAAATATACCCTTTTCTTTTTATTAAAGTGCAGCCACTCTCTTTACTTGAATAACAGGAGTAAAATATGTAATGAAAAATTCCCATATCCTTGAAAATCAGGTTATTTTATGGTAGCATCCACTTCTGGATATGGAAGTATCCAAAAATGTGCAAAAATTCCACTTCTTCAAGTGTCATGGAGCATTCTTGCTGACACAGTCAGAGCTTTTACAGCCACTATGTATCAGTCATTCTTCCTGAGCTTTTCTGCTGTCATCTACAAACAATATATGTGAAGATTTTCATGAGAAAGTAAATGACAACCACAAACTTTCCTTTGAGACTTTATGAAGTCACAGGGGCTGTTTCTTTTTATGGCACATCCTGAGAAGAGAGAGAAAAAAAGACGATGCAATTTCTGCTTTCTGAAAGGCCATCGACTGCTGTTTCAGTTCCACAGGTCATTGCAAGAAGGGAATATGCTCATGACCCCATCTTATTTTTTTATCTGAAACACCAAATGGAAACAATCATCTGGGGTCTGACTCCAGCAGAGGTCTGATTGCCTGAACTGCTTTCTATATGGACATGAGGGCACTGATTTCTCCACAGGATGAGGTCAGTGTAGCCGTCTGTTCTGGGACCAGTCCTTCCTCTTCAGCAGCAGAATATAAAGAAGGTTTGCCCATCTTTGGGCCACCGTTCCCCGCATGTTTTCCTAGTTTTGAACAAAATTTGGCCTTCTTTTTTTTAACTCAGCAGAAGTCCACAGTTTGAAGACCAGCTCAGTTTTCCTTCTAAACCTGAGGCTTTCTAACATACCCTTTTACGCCCTCTGTGGAATGGTTTTCAAATGATGCACAAAATGATGTACAAAAATTCACATTACTTTTTCATAGTGCATTTGCATGTTTATGTACATTTCATTCAAAATTACTGTTGCTGGGATGGGAGCCTAGTGCAATACCCGGTGTTCTAAGGATCCTCTCTAAGGATATTCAAATGTCTTAAGTTCTTTTTTTTTTTTTTT
>VZRS01014817.1:18228-33958 GCA_013398055.1 Ifrita kowaldi
TGAGAGGGAACTGGATGAATAGTTCAATGGGACATGAAAATACACATTTAAAGAGTAGATGACAAGTTCAGTTTCATCCTCTTTCATTTTCTTTCTTTTTTAAAAATACTTACCATTTTTTGACCCTGCTGTTTCTCATGGTAGTACCATATATTGACAACAGAATTCCCTTTACTTTTTATGACATCCTTAAGGTGTACTAGAGCTCTTCTGGATGTTTGAGGCACAGAAAAGTCATTTCAAGAGTATTAATTAACACTTTCATTTAGGGTCGTTGATCAAAGTTCAGTGTGACTCCTAGGAAAAGATCATCTCCTTTCCCATTTTTTGGGTATATAACACAGAAGTGGACTAAAATCTGCAGTCAGATAATGTCTCTGGTAATTACTTAATTAGCCTTTCAGTATAATTTTCTTGCTTTCTTTTCTTTCCGTTTTCCAGTAGAAGTGATTGAAAGAACAAAAAAAGCCAAGAATCTGCATTCCACCCTAAACCAAAACAAATTTGAAGCAACCTGCTTATGAATTTGAAATTTTTTATCTCTTTTCTGAAGATTTTCTTTTCACTAATTCATAACTTAAAAATTTTATGCAGATATCAGAAATTTTGTGTACAAACATGGGAAAAAACCTCAGAAAATACAGTAAACCACATAGTAATGCTGACCTTGCATCACCTTTTTACTCCCTACAGTGGATGAATATTTTGGGTAAAGGAAGCATATCTCCTGAGGAAAAGCTTACGGCAATTATTTATGAACTTCTCTAACTCTTCCATACCATATGAAAAATATTACACAATGTTCTTTGGCTGGTTTTTTTTGTGTATGTGTGGTTTTGGAGGTTTTTGGGTTGTTTGTTGGTTTTGGTTTTTTGTGGTTTGGGCTTTTGGTCTTTTGGGCTTTTTTTTCACTTTTTGGATTTTTGTTTTTTGTTTTGTTTTGTTTTGGTGTGTAAGACACAACGTGAAAGAAAAGTAGCATTCATGATCTGTCCTTGCACATTGTTGTTACATGTGATAGCCCAGCAAAGTGTCTAATTGAAAAGCAAATTGTCTCTTCCTATATAATCAAATCATCAAAATATCTTTGTTTTGGCTTGTTATTATTCAGTTCTTAGCTACAATTATTGTTTTATTAAAACTCATACCTCAATTCCTCTTAAAATTGCTACTGTTGTCCCCGAAAGAGGAAGCAGGTTTTAAATTACTGATTTTACTATTGATGTGAAACCTGTGAAATAAAATTTGTCTCTTTTATTAAGGATTTATTTTTACTTATTTCATGTAGATTAGTCCTTGATCTAAGTCACCAAATATGTATCATAAAGGCAGTCTTCCCAAATTCCAGGTATCACTTAACTACTAACTCCTGCTACACTGCTATATGGCATAGGTTTTCTTGGTGATGACAGAAAAGGCACCACCAAAACACTATTTCAGAAACCTTGTTCTTGAACATAATGATAAAAAGATGATAGTTCATTACTGCTCTTATTTTTGTATTTATATATTTATTTTTTTAGCAAGCAGTGTGCTATCTGGTCTTAGACTTGTAGTTAGATGTTACACACACACACACATAAAAATGGTGACGTTTCAAATAAAAATATGGCCCCTTATTTATCTCTTTCATTTTAGGCAGGATAATCTGAGAAAAAATAGTTAAGGAATACATTAGATAATTAAGCAATAAACTCCATCTAATGATCTTTTAATGTCTTTGAAGTTATCTTACTTCTTTTAAACTAGAGAGTATGCTAAAACTGATACAACTACTCTTTATAAAAGATAGTGTCTCCTGGGGATTCTTTGACAGTATTGAAAACTATCTGATAAACTAAATTTCTGCAACTGTCTCATTTATGGACAAATGCATAGCAGGTACACCATGAAACATCCTATATTTTCCAAAGGGCTATATCTCATTTGGCAAATAAACAATTTTTAATTAACACGTGGCACATATAGGACAACAAGGGGACCGGGTACAGTCAAGATGAGTTTTCAAAAGGCAGGTCCTGCTTGACTAACCTGACCTCCTTCTATGCCAAAGTGAACCTCTTAGTGGATGAGGGAAAGGTCATGGATGTTGTCTACGTGGACTTCAGTGAAGACTTTGACATCATTTCCCACAGCATTTTCCTGGAGAAACTGGCTGTTCGTGTCTTGCACAGGTGTACTGCTTGCTGGGTAAAAAACTGTCTGGATGGCTAGGCCTAGAGAGTGGTGGGGAATGAAGTTAAATTCAGCTGGCTGGTCACAGGCAGTCTTTATTTATGTCTTTATTTTGTCCCTTAGACCAATTTATTTGCTGGCAGCAGTGGAATATAGATCTTCAAGTCTGCTGGCATTATATAAGAGAGTTTCCTTTTACGGTTCAGGTTACCATATGTCTCTTTCTTCCGGGTTTTAAGGTTTATTCCTTGGCTTTTTTTCCACTGTTTAAAATTTGGTAAATATATAAAAACCTGAAAACAATGTATTATAATTAAAAGCGCTAGAAAATTTTAATTATAGCTACTATGTTACTGCTAAGAAGACCATGTGAAAAGTCAGTGCGCATCCATGCACATCTCAATCAAACACTCCACCAGCTGCTTTGCTTACCAATTTTCTCTACAAACTCTGTTGCCCTGTGTCTGCTTGGGGGTTCAGTTTGCTGTCTTTTAACTTCCATCTTGGACTGGGATCCCAGGGGATGGGAGCAGATGGATAACAGAGCAGATAGCAGAGCAATCAAAATTTATTAGCCCAGAGGACGTGTAATTCGAACAGAAGTATCCTGTCAGAGTGAGCTAGGAAGTGAAAATCCCAACAGGCCTTACTCCCAGATGCACTTACATGTAAGAGTTAGGATTCTTTAAGGGATACGAAGTCAGTAGGAAAATTTTTCTGAAAGTGGGTTTGTGGAGGGAACTTTAGGAAACATAAATTTGCAAAGTCCTCTTTCACATGCAATCAACTTAGGAAAGTGCACGTGATGCTACCTGTATGGCTTCAGGTTTTCTGGAACCCTGATAAAATCCTGATAGGATATTATGTCCGCTCCCTGCAAGCTTCTCTTTTCACTCTGAATTTGCACAGCAGCTCCTTATCCATGCATGGAGGCCTTCTGGCATTTTTGTCTGATTTCCTCCTTGTTGGGTTCCCAAGCTTGGGGGAGGTGATCTTTGAAATTCAACCAGAATTCTTGGGCCCCTCTGTCTTCCGGGGCTCTATCCCACAGGACTCTACCGAGCAGGTCCTTCAGAAGGCCAAAGTCTCCTCTCCTGAATTCCAGGGCAGTGAGCTTGTTGTGTGCCCTCCTCACTGCTCGGAGGATCTCCAACACCACCATCTCAGAGTCACTGCAGCCAAGGCTGCCTTGGAGCACTACAATCCCCACCAGCTCTTCCCCATTGGTGAACACAAAGTCAAGTGTTGTACCTCCTCTTTTTGGCTCCTCAATCACTTGTGTAAGTAAGTTGTTCACACACTCAAGGAACCATCCGAGTTGCTTGTGCCAGATTTGGGCATGTGCACCAGGCCCAGCCAGCATGGGCTCGTGAAAGGCAGGTCCTCCTTGACCAACCTGATCTCCTTCTATGACAGGGTGACTAACAAATGATAGGGTAAGACAAAATGGCTCCAAGTTGTGCCAGGGGAGGTTTAGATTGCCTCTAAGAAAAAATTTCTTCTCTGAAAGGATGGTCAGGCATTGGAACAGGCTGCCCAGGGAAATGGTGGAATCATCATCCTTGGAAATGTTCAGAAAACCTGTAGATGTGGTGCTTAGAGACGTGGTTTAGTGGTGGACCTGTCACTGTTAGGTTAATGGTTGAACTTGGTGATCTTAGAGGTGTTTTCTAACTTTAATGATTCTGTGGTTCTGAGTTGTGCAAGCTGGTGGCAACTATGTTTCTTGATAGTAGATGTTGTTCTTGTTCTATATTCCATGCTTTCTTTTTCTGATGTAAAGTGTTTTAATGTGGTTACAGTGAAAATAAAGGGGGAAAAAATTATTCTGAAGATAAAGCCCCAGAACATCAGCTACTGTTTAAGGAAACCATGGCAGTACTTTCACATTGTTAATGACTGGAAACCAAAAATAGGGCTCTTTTCACCAAACCTGAAAATGTTATCGATATGAACATCAGAGAGCACCATTGACATACAGGAGTGACACATAGGATTAAACAGATACTGGCAGCAAATTACATCTCTCTGCAGTAATATCTAAAGCGTGTTTGATCGGGACAAAGTGATGAGACTTCAAAGTAGCCCACCGAAATGTCACAGATCTCACTGACACATGGCGAGGATCTCACAGGGTACTGTATGGCCCAATATGTTGGGTGGACCGCAACCCACCTGAAGAAGGAATAAGGTCATTTCCACTAAATATGGAAAATGCCTTTTGACTGACAAAGTTACATAATGTAATGCTAGTTACTGGGATCAAGGCAACAGAAATGTCTTATTGGGATTCTTTTTCAGTTGGCTAAGGAAACACTGCACTCTGGTCACAGGGTGCATCCTTGGAATAGTGCAAAAAGACAGACAGAAATATCCTCATAAGGTCTTTTTCAATTGTTTTGATTGCACATGTGTGGAAATATTTTTGTAATTGCTAAACAAAGATTGTTAAAATATTCTGACTTCATTGGGACAAGCACCAAAGTGGGTTTTACTCAAATATAAGCTCACCAAGCCCCACGTTTCAGAGGAATTCTTAATTGTAAAAGTAATCGGTGAAAAGTTTTACAGTCACAATCTTGTAGAAGGAGGGGCATTCATCAAACTAGGTAGTCTGCATAGGTAACCAACCTCCTAGGCAAATTCCTATC
Organism: Ifrita kowaldi; assembly: GCA_013398055.1. Classification (NCBI taxonomy): domain Eukaryota; kingdom Metazoa; phylum Chordata; class Aves; order Passeriformes; family Cinclosomatidae; genus Ifrita; species Ifrita kowaldi. The sequence goes on from VZRS01014817.1 coordinate 23,055, forward strand.
ATACTGTACTGTTATCTTTCCAAGTGAGTTTACTAGTGAGGTGGTCTTTCTGAAAATTAAAACAGCCCAGCTGAATCTACTTTTAGTAAGATGGGTTTCCGATAAGATCACAGGAAGAAAGCAGCACAAATAGCAAAATGTTGGTAGATTTGGTATTATCTTTGCTTAGATTCTCCTGACTGTTAGCAGATTTCAAACACTGAAAGCTGCTGAAATGTTAGACAACCTGGTGAAGTGAGCAGAGCTGCTGTTCAGCTCATACTTTCCTGATATCTTCCAATTGGTGGTGACGTGTTCCCCACGAGAATTAATTCTATTTATTTATAACTGAGTGCCCTGGCTGACTGGCAAAGATGGGATGCTAAAAAAAACAGTGTGTAGTCCTTCAAAAACTGGTAAAAGTATTGAAGGAGGCCACTTTTGGCTGCAAGATATGACACTTCCGTCTAATCCCAGTTAAATGTTATTATGCTATTTCACCAAAAGTGTTACTTTCTGCCTGACCCCATTGTGTTTCATTGCATTACCTTAAATTCATCCGTATTAGAATGTGAAAGTCTAGATACTGGCATAAGTCTAACCTGCAGAAATTTCTGAATAAATCACAGAGATAATTGTCATTTTTCATTGAATCATAATTAAGGATGAAGGAGAAATGTTAGCAGTGATTTGAATATGCCTAGCAGTTACTGTTCAGTGAAATATAATAGCATTTATTGAGGAACAATATTTTGCAATTTAGAACTCTCAGATTCTTGTATATGAGTATGCTAACACATCAGATATATTTAATATTTTTGATGAGGGGCAGTTTCCTTCTTTGTTTACACTTAATTTGTACAGGCATTCCATAGGGAATGTGAACAAAATAAAACCCATTAAGTCTACTTAATAACTGAAACAGCTTCCTTGGAGGTAGGGAAAATAATATAGTTCCATAGTTCATAAACATGGCTGCACATCATTAATCTTTCATGCTAATTTCTGAGCTGATTATCAAAATAATATATAGGGGACAATATAGTACACAAAAGACTGTAGCAGTTGCAATACCACCTTATTACTGTTGTTAACTACAGATAATGAAATATTAAGGTAATGTGTAAATGTTTAATTTTGTTTTAAATATAAAATTGTTATATTTTTATTCCTTTTGCACTTAAGAAATTTTTTAATGTAGCAGGAAATATTTGTGCTAGGTGCTACACACATAAACTTAAAAGAAGTCTTGTTTTATGGGAAATCTGAAAGTTGTGAAAGATCTTTTAGTTCATGAACAAATTAGGACTTAAGTCCTTAAATAGCAGAAAATCTGCTTTTAGAGATATAGCAGGAATGAATGAAAGGAGAAATTTTAAACCAAAAAGAACAAGGGAAAAAGTGAATTAGGACACTAGTTAATAAATAGAGACTAATTCAGAATACTGATTTTAATGAGAATGGGAGAGGAATCCTTGGTACAGATTTAGGGCCAGATTCTTCAGGCTTTGTACCTGAAGAAGCAAGAAATAGAAAAGGCATGAAGTACCCAAGAAAAAAAGAGGGCATCTAATTGATTGTTAAAGGTAACACGAGGGGGCAATAATCTACCACGGAGTCTGTGGGTCACACTGCCAAATCAAAGGTTATCCTAAGAATGGGAGCCAAACAGGAAGTATGGGAATGACACTTCTGACTAATTTCTTAACAATGATAATGAGAAATAAAGCAAACTACTAAAATATTCTGAAAAGAAGAATGCGAGTCCAACTAGCTCTATAATTCTGGAAATGTGAAGACCAGTACAGAAGATTTAAACAGTTCTTTATCCAGTAACTGCAAGTAATGCATGAAAGGAGAAGGTAGTCAGAAGTAAGCTTCAATCTGGATAATAGCTGGGTCTGAAGCCCTTGATGTTTTCTAAATAGTGTTCAGTTGGGCCAGGCAGAGAAAGCTAATAATGAAATTCCCTCTACAGAAATATGAAGTGCAGCACCCAATGCAAAAAAATGGAGGATGTGTTTTAGAAAAAATACGTATTACAGAAAGGGAAAGAACCAGAAAGTCTTCAGATTGATCTTCAAGGTTTGGACCTAAGGAATCTATTGTGGATAATATAATGAAAAAATTAAATCCTGCGAACGATTAAAAAATTGAGATGTAACATTTAAGAAAGAATAAAATTTGACAAGCAAAGACATAGCATACTGAAGTGTGTCAAGGATGGGCAGTGCTTAAATCCTCTTGCCGGAGTGAAGAGTCTAAAATGTGTTAGAAGGAGATACCTTAAATAGAAAGATTTTTCGGGACCTGTACTGCAGAACACAAAAGGCATAAAATGTACTTTACAGGTTAAGACTCAATAACAACGGTGAAGAGAAAATTTGGTGTTTGGAAAAAACATGCAAGAATTATGCTGCCCTTTGTAGACACCAGTACTAAGAGATTACAGTATCACCACTAGCTCTGAAGATCCTTTTCTTAAATTCAGTGTAACTCATCACAGCTGGATATTAACTGATCCTCCATCCGAAAGAAAAAAGAACAAACCAGCTTTTATTTCTGTTTCTAGTTCATAAAAGTACTTGAGAGTTCCCACCTGAGCCTGAACATTTATCAACCCATTGAATTCTGTGCTTTGTTGCCTCCCCCCACCCACAACCAATCAAGACTGTGACCATCTCTTCAACCAACGGACATGGAAAATGCAACACCAAGTCTCATTGTGGATGCACAGGTAGTTATAACTTTCATCTCCAGTATCAACTCTTACAATTTCTTTCTGTTTCTTTCTTTTCCTTATATATTTTCTTAAGTGATATCTTTATACTTTTCTTTTGCTGTATTACTACAGACAATAATAACCAAAATGGCTACATATCTCCTTTCTGTTACAACCAAATTGTTCTAAAATAAACCCTACATATGTATATATACAAACACTGATCATTCAGCGTAATTTCACTCTAATCCTCCCCAAGGTGTCTATTAACAAGTACCTGAGTTCCCCTTGCCCTTAGGGATAGGCTGTAACAGGAATGCATGAAACAGCCAGTCAAAGGCTAGCTGTGTTCAGTGTTTGTGCACCTTCACCTTGAATATTGTGCAGTTCTGGCACCTACCATTTAAGAAAGATGTGAAGGTCCTTGAATGCATCATAGCTGCCACGGCAGCTGTAGCAGTGGCTTACAGTTTAATGGGAATTCAACTGAAAATTTGCTAAAACAATTGAGTCATCCTGTGATACCCAGTCTAACTTTTTGTTAGAAAAATGGTGTCAAAATAACATAGAGAAGAATATGTGCAATGAACTCTATTCGCAGAAGTCAATATTTTAATTCCCTCTGCAGTCAAGGGAGGGGAAAAAAGTTACAGGACATGATTCATCTTATTCTTAAGTAGATATCTAAATAGGTCAGATGAATCATGCTCTAAAAGGGCCTTTTCTCTCTGGTAGCTATAAAGAGAATCCAAAGTGACTAATTCAGATCTAGACGACTAAACTATAGATGTCTAAAGTTAGCTGCAGTGAATCCCACACAGAATGGCTTGTACCTTCCTAGTGCATGAAAAAGGCTGGGGAGTAAGTTCACTTTCATAGCTGGCAGAGTTGTAATATACAGTCACAGACAAATTTGATTTGTCCTAAGCTGACATTTCTCCAAAAGAAAGCTGAAATAAGAACTCTTTGAGTAGCAGAAGCAGTAATCTGCTTTGGAGTTTGCAAATACATAAAGTTAACAAATCTCAAAATATAACTGGGGATTCCCAGGAAGTGTCAAAGTTTACCAAAAATTATAATGTGATAACACTACTGCTTGCAGTGAAGTAGTAACTAAATCTAAACTAAATAAACTACAAAAAATGGTGACTAAAATGTCACATGGATGAAGCAAATGTCTCACAAAGTGACCCAGTGACTTACAAAGTGACTCTCAGGGATAGCAGTGTTCAAGTCATATAGGACAAAACTGAGAAGCATTATAGTGGAGGTTTACAAACTTGTGCTGGGTCATTCATTCATCAACTCTCACAATACTTGGACCGAAGGCATCTGCTGAAACTGGTGGAAATTCAGGTTTAGACATGGAAAAGAAGGCATTTCTTTTCACAGCATGTAATGAATCGCTGCTATTTGGTGCTGTAGGATGCCGCAAACGCGAATATCACTAGTTGCAAAAGGGATTAGATAAAGTCATTGAAAGAGCAATAAACAGACAGTAAAGGGACTAGGCGGGGATCTACCATTTAAAACCCCTAAAATTACATGCTGGGGAATGCAATGAGAAATGGAATGCAGACACAACCAGAACAGGCAGGATGTGCTCTTCCTACCCTTCCTCTCCTTCTGCCATTGCCAGAAGAATTAAGAATACAGGGCTCTGCTGATCCAGCCAGGTGGGGCTCTTCTTAAATTCTTACAAATATAAAACCTTGCTCTCATATAAACTGCTCTGATCATTTCACTCCTTTTAAGCAGATACTCAGAAAGGATGAAAAAAATTTCCTCTAAGTCCAAGAAAGAAGCATAACTCAATGTATAGACCAGTCCATTTCTGAGTAGCTCTAAGATGGGCAGCAGGAGCAGCTTGAGATGACTAAGCCTCAGGACACAAAGCACCAGAACAGACTAATTTAGTTCTGCTTCTGATTAAATTTCCAGGGAGACTCTCAGCACCTCAAAGAATCATGTTAATCACTTTAGTAACAATCTTGGGTAAAGCATTCCACAATTTTCTGTGGTGCAATTGCTGGTTATGAAATTTTGTGATGCCCTCTGGAATGGAGATTGTGAGGAATCTGAACTTGCAAAGACTTGGCCATCAAACCCACAGGACTCCTATGTGTGTTTTGAAGAGGCTTGTGTTCCACGGCTGTCAAATGAGACCTTACACCCTCATTGAAACTCTTCTCCACTTAACTACACAGCTCTTAGTGCCTGCTCATCAACACAACCCTTTTCAGTTCACAGCTTTGCAGCCTGAGTTGTATATTAAATGTGTTTGCTGTTTAAGACAGGTGCTGGCTGGGGTCCTCATGTTTATATAGGGGCTGAGATAGATCCTTCCTGCGTTAGAATGGCACAATTAGTGCTGAGCACAGCATTGACATCTCATCACATGTATTCTTCTGAGATACACAGTGCCTTCCAGAGAATTCTTCTAAATAAGTCTTAGTAATCTGCAAAGTTATCTGAGGGAATTAATTGCTAACAGTATGATCCTGACTTTACATGTGTCTCTCACAAGCACCACTGAAATGACAGCTGCAATCAGACATAAAGAAAAATACATTTCGAATTTTTTAAAGAGTTGTTTTGGGGTGTTGGCTTTTTTTGGTTTTTTACATCTGTGTGTAAAAATGTTGCTCTATTAGAGATCAAGTATATTTTTCATCTTTTTCATATTAAATTCTGAAATATATTCAGTAAGACTAAAAGGCTAATTAATTTTATGGTACAGTAGAAATGGGTTCTGAGAAAAGCTTTAGATATATGTCCTTCGAAGGTAACATTTTGAAAACAGAGATACCTGCTACTCTGATAAACGATGATTAAGATTTCCTGCTGTGAGTATGCATTCTCTGCTAGACTGAGTAAAAAGGGATGTTGTATCATGCTATTATGCATACCTAGTAACCCTCAAGACATAAGCATCAGTGTGCTATCACTGAATATTTTGCTTTTCTCTCTAAAAATGACATCTTTTGTAGTGACCGTTGTTGAAGTAAAAAACCCTATGAAATTAGGTACATGTTATTGTATATTTGTTGTAGATTAAGTCATTTGATTTTTTAATGAAACAAGATAAGAGAGGAAGTGGTAACAGTGGAAAAAGAAAAATACAAGAAGTGTTCACAAATAAGTGATGAATTCAAGTGGGAAAATCTGGTTATTTCTCTGTTGCTTTGCCCTTCAACTTGTCTGCTGGCTCTACATTAGCATTCAGAGAGCAGTATTGCCATTCCTGGTGATTCACTAAGGTATTATGAATATGCAAAATATCAGAAGCTTTTTATGTCTATGGTTTGTCTTTCTTAGATGTTCAAAAGAATAATCGAAACCAATCAGTTCCTGAAAACTTACATATAGGTGAATTCCATTATGGAAGAAAGAAGGGATTTAATAATTCTTCTCACAACATACCAAAATGTTGATTTCTATTTTCTAAAGACAATACCTCTTGTTTACTTTTCCCCACAATAAGACTAATTGATTTACAGGTTATTATGTTATACTATTTTTGTTTCTCATTTTATTTTTAGGCAATACATTAGAGGACTGTCTATTCAGTGGAGTATTTCATAAGTTATGTTTTCTCCCTCTTCTTTTTAATAACTTCCAACCTTCTGAACAAAACACAAATACAATTTTACAAGTAATTCTCAACAAGTTCTATTTTATTTATGAATTCAAGTAAACCCATCATAATCAGGGGAGAATTGTAGTATCTGACCTGGGATCATTCTCCTTTCCTTTTTCCTTTAATAAATACTTATTTTTCTTCAAAAATTAATTAAATAACAAGCAGTTATCAGTGTTTGAAGGGTGATGCTTTGGTTTATGAGAGGTTTTTAGGTTTTCATTGTGTAGTTGGTGTAAAGGCTACACAAAACACTCACTCTTTGTAATATTCCTGGAAAGTAACAGCAGCTCAGAACTAAAGAGTGCACGCAAGAGAAAACAGCCACTCATTCACTGAAGCAGGAATAATTTACAATGGATAAGGTATGAAGTATTGCCCAAAGAACAAAATTAAGACACTAAGTTTCTTTTTCCTGTGTCTCTTTCCTGTCTCTTTTCAGCTTCAATTTTTGGCATTTGACATTGTATTTATTGTCAGGTAAGATTTTGTTAAGTGTCTTGAGCTGATGCTCAGCTATGGGGGAAATATCAGAGTCTCCCTGGTTTTTGCTCTCACTTCTAGATGCTCGTGAGGATATGACAATTCTGGTCTTTTACCTGTGGCCAGGAGCAGTACTGGGCTGTAGGAGAGCTTGAACCAGGGATGGAATGAGACAGCAAATGGTTTGAAAGACTGACCCNGACCGACACGCCCTCCGCAGCTCCCGGGCTGCCCCCAATGGACCCCTCATCCAGGCAGTCATTGTCTCTTGGTGAATAACGGACCCAAGAGATCAGCTTCGGGCCAGAGGGCACCTGAGCCACCGCCACACTGACCCACAAGTCTGATTTGTATGACTGTAACAAAACTAAAATATTAAAATTCTCTGGGAGAATATTAAATTTGACTGTTCACCCTGGTTGCCTAAGACAGAAGTAGCTTCCTCAGCTGGCTGTAGAAGAGTAACATATGCAACTCTTTAGTCAATGTGCATGTTGAGCTGCTGGCCTGGGACTATTCACCAGGATAATGTCTGAAGTTCACTTTCAACACTATGCCATCACCTGGGGTCTGAAACCTCTATGACTTTCTTTTAAGCTGTTTGAGTTCTGGGTAATGAGGCCAGATCTCACATAGGGCTTTGCAAACTGCTGCAGCTCTGTGTGAAGTTGTTGAGACAGGTTTGTATTTTCATTTAAGAAATCTACCTGACTGCACCAAAACCTTCAAGAGACTGCTTAATCTATGATAAAATGAATGAATGAAGCAGGGGAGAGAGGGATTGAGAGAGAGGAGAAGGAAGGGGGAAAGGAGACAGGGGGAGGAAAGAAAGAAAGAAAGAAAGAAAGAAAGAAAGAAAGAAAGAAAGAAAGAAAGAAAGAAAGAAAGAAAGAAAGAAAGAAAAAGAAAGAAAGAGAAAAAGATCTTGTCTACCTTTTTTTTTTCTTTTATAACTTCTGGAAATAGGAAAAAAGTGGAGGAGTTAATAATAGCAGTTATAAAAGGAAGACAGACAGAGGAGAGTGTTGCATCCCCCTGAATACAGATGAATCTAAAAATATCTTGATACCCATTAGTTTGGATGCCCTAGAAATAATGTCATTTCAGGTTCTCTGATATACTTCATCAGGAGGAAATCATAATTTCTAGGACTGTAAAGGATTCTTAATTAGCATTAAACACAGTAATTATTAAAAAAAAAACCCTACACAACAAATCTATCATAATCAGGTCCTACTATCCAGTATACCCATAACTTTTTACAAATTTCTACTCATATTTTCATTTCATTGTAAGCAGACCCTTTAGAACAGAACTTTTTATCTGACAAATAAGTATTGAAACTTAAATTCTGGGAGTGGGGCTATAATGCTTAGAAAGGAATACTGTGATATCACATTTTGAAGGAGCTCAATTTCTACCCAGCTTGCCTGCAGTTATATGGACATAACATGAGGAGAAGTCATAAAGCTCAAACACTGAACTAGAATTGTAGAATTATAGAATCTTACAATGCCTTGCATTGGAAGGGATCTTAAATATCATCTACTTCTAATAAGGGCAGGGGCACCTTTTGCTAGACCAGCTTGCTCAAATCTCCATTGAACATGGCCTTGAACATTTCCAGGGATAAGGCATCCACAAACTCTCTGGGTAACCCATTTCACTGCCTCACCACCCTCACAGTAGAGAATTTCTTCCTAACTAAACCCACTCTCAGTTTGAACCCATTCCCCTTGTACTGCCACTCTTGTAAACAGTCTTGCCTCATCTCTCTTGTAGGCTCCCTTCAGGTACTGGAAGGCCACAATTAGGTCATCCATAAGCCTTTTCTTCTCCAGGCGGAGTGATCTCAATTCTGTCAGCCTTTTCACAAAGAAGATGTGATCCATCCCTCTGAGCATCTTGGGGGCCTCCTCTGAACTGGCTCCAACAGGTCCCTGTCCTTCCTGTGTTTGAGGCCCCAGAGTTGGAGGCAGCACTGCAGGTGGAATCCCAATAGAGCAGAGGGGGAGAATCCCCACCCTTGTCCTGCTCCCCACACTGTTCTGGATGCACCCAAAGACGTTGCTGATTTTCTGGGCTGCAAATGCCCATTCCCAGCTCTCTCATCCACCAGCACGCTCCCCCACGTCCTTCAGAGCAGGGCTACTCTTGACCTGTTCATCCTGTGTTAATGCTGGGGGTTGCCATGACCCAGGTTCAGACCCTGACACTTTGTCTTTTTAACCCACATGAGATTCCCATGGGCCGCTTGCCAAGCTTGTCCAGGCCCTCCAGACAGCATCCCATCCTTTGGGTGTGTCAACTACACCGTCAGTTTGACATCATCTGCAAATTTGCTAATCAATTTGCACTTGATACCTCCATCTATGTAATTAATGAGGATATTAAATAACACTGGTTCCAGTAGAGACCCCTGAGGGACACCACTTGTCACTGATGTCCATTGGGACTCTGAGCCATTGACCACGACCCCCTGGATATGACTGTCCAACCACTTTCTTATGCATCTAACAGTCCACTCATTGAACCCATCCAATTTAGAGAGAAGAATGTTCTGGGAGACCATATCTAAGGCTTCAAAGAAGTCAAGATAAATAACACCTGTGGCCCTTCCCTTGCCCATTGTCAAGGAAAATGTCACTACCAAAGTCATACAGAGGCCCTTATTTTGCTTTATCTGTTCCATCTCCTCAAGAAACCTAGTCTAAAATAAGTGTTTAGTTATTACTGGTGGAATTCCTGTTCATGTGAAATGATAGAAAACTTTTATGTAAAATTATATTTTAAAAAACAAACACAACAAACAATCCCAGCCAGAACCCTCCAAGGAAATTCACTTCCATCAAGAGAAAACTGACTGACAGACTGACTGGCATGCTACTGTACTGAGTACTAAATTAGTCTCATAAGAAACCACATGTGCTTTCTACTCCCTCACTAAAATATGCTAATCTCATCAGAAAAAAAAGAAAAATATTTCTGGTGGTTAGAATTTCCTTACCCTTCATCGTGACATATAGGCACTGATGTTGACTGCATCAAGATTGGACGTCAACATTCTGATTGGACATCAAGAAATGAGGTGTTGGAATAGCCAGTCCCACCTGGCCTCCAGGTGGGATTAAAGATAAGCTTGTGGTGTCCCAGATTGTAGGAAGTATTAGGTGCCTCAAAAAGGTGAAAGGAAAAAAGAGAAGCCACTGAAGTTACTCAGTAGGAAGCCTTTAACTCTTAATCCTATATTTATACAAATTCCTGCCTCCTCTGTAGTGTAGACCCCCACAATAGCATTGCTAAGCAGTTGTGGCAGAGACCAGAATAAGAAGCAGAAAGCAACAGTGACATCCACATCCACCTGCTTAGTAAGACCTAGCAGGTGGTAAATCTGAAACTCCTCCAAAATGAACTTATATAGAAAATCTATAATAAAAAATAGCATCTGCCTATGGTGTAATTTGTCCCAGAAAAGTCTATCTTTGTCCCTCTAGACTGCAAAGGAGCCTAGAGCTACTAACCTCTTAATTAAGATGCTTTGGTCAGGGCACTAGAGTTAGGGGTGAAGAACAAAGTCTGTAGCCCAGTGTGCTGGAAGAATTTAGATGTCATTTGCATTTAGCATTGTTTTTGAAGAAAAATGTCAGATTTAGACAACTGAAATCTGCTTAAGTCTTGTTTAATGCAAGCTGCAAGCCTGCAGCATTATTAGGGAAAATTGACATGTTTTATTTTATTTTTCACATGCTTCCATTTTTCTCTGGCATGGAGCACTCACAACAGTTTCTTTTCATGTCTGATGTAAGGCTGAATTTTGATTCCTTTTACTATTGCTTTTGTCTTTTCTAAATTTTTCCCAAGTACAAAATTTTTAATAGTGTTTTTTGACATAAGGAAAGTGTGTATGTGATTATTTTTCCTGGACTGCATTAAAACTGTAATCTTATTTTTTAAATTGAAAGAAATTCTCTTCATCTGACAAATGGCAAAAGCCAAAACAGAAGAAAAGCTGAAAACAGAGAAAGCAGGCAGCTAGCTGGCAACCAGTTTTCTGCTGATTTTTCTCAAAAAAAAAAAAAA
>VZRS01014817.1:33976-77789 GCA_013398055.1 Ifrita kowaldi
AAAAAAAAAAAAAAAAAAAGGCGAAATTCCTATACCAGGAACCTGTCTATGTAAGCTAACAGTAAATCTCTTCCTCCTCCAAAAGGGGAAAATCCCCCCAAAATTGAGGCAATTACATTTAAAGGGACACTGAAATACTACGTCAAGAATTTGTGTCTTTTACTGATGCAGAAATTGTATCTTTAGATATGTTTGCCAGTATTACGTACGGTTGCCTGAAACCATGCTGGGTGTGTGCACTAGCTGTCCTGGAGTACAGAAGTTAAACACTTCTGGCCTGTCTGGTGCTAGCCAGGAAAGTGGCTGGGGTTTGAGAAGCACAAGCAAAGGGCCCTGGTAAGACACTTTGTGAATAACTTGCTATAAATACCCAATTAACAGCAAGACTCCTGCGCTGCTCTCTTGTTGGCAGAACAGGTATTTTTGAGGATCTGTGTTCTTAGCAACATTATCTTAGCAACATTGTTTTATCTATCTGGTTAACACTGGCCTTATCCAAATCAATGTGTTTCTCATTTGGTATTATATGTATTCTCATTTGACATTATATGTGTTCTCATTTGGTATTTATATGTACACTAATCCTGCAAATATAAGATACAAATTCAAATGTAGGAAGCTAAGTAATCTTAAGAATATTTAAAGGGAAATAAAAAGCTTATGTTGGTCAAATCCATTCCTTATGGAAACCTCAGAGGAACATCTATGCAGCAGATGTGACAGATGTCAGTTCAAAAGACTGCTGTTAGTTATTATTACTATTCTGTCACCATTTTATGGTGACACTAAGAAGACAAAGACAAGAATCATCACTCTAGGAGCTAAAAGTGACATACGAGTATTTTTGGTGGAAAAATGCAGCATGGCCTGCACTTAACGGCAGTTCCACCTGCAGCCACCTTCTTTCTGATTGTAATAATACAATTAATATTTTCCCAATCAAGAATGTACAAGAAAGAGGAAAACAGTTTCATATGCTTCTAAGAAGTCCATGTTTTATCCTGATTAAGTAGACATGGGTAGCGTTCTCATCTTTTAATATTTTGGTTGTAAAAATATTGTTTTGTTCTGTGACAGGTGATGAAAAACTTAAATCACTGTTTTGTGGGTTTGGTTAGTTTGGGTGGTTTTTAATCTGCTTTATTCTTTTCTTTTAAATGTTTTTAATGTGCCTTATAACATCTGCTGTTAGTGCTGAAGTAATATATTTTAGCTCTATTTTTCTTAAGAACAGACTTAAAAGAAATGATGCTGATTGATGTTTCTGATATTTCCTAAATCTATACAGTCTTTACAGTGTTCAGTCCTGTGAGTAATGTAAACTACTTATTGAATTGCATATGCCAAGGAAATGATTTAGCCCTGTCAAATTTTGCCTACATTTTTTTTAATTTGAAGAATGTAAATGCATTAGCATTTTCCCATTTATAAGCACATGATGCATAAATTGTGCTTTTCCATAAATACTTAGATTGTAAATTGACAAAAAATGCAATATGAAAATCCTTTCCCTGTGAATATATTCCTGAAATACTGCAGCATCTAAGATAATACTTTTAAACAAGATAACTTGCTTTTATAGCGGAGTGAATTTGTTCAGCGTTTATACAGTAGCGCTCTGGGAGCCAATCTGTGCTGTCATAATTCAGTGACTAAATTCCTTGATTTTCCCTACTTAGGTAGCAAAAAATTAGTGTAGACACATGTCATATAGAAAGCAATATAACAATGCCCTAATGACAATAAAATCCTTGCTGTAAATTTGGAACTGTAGTTTACTCTTAAGAAGACATAGGCAGCCTATAGAAGCATCATGTCTTTATCAATTTTTATTTGTTTTATCAGGGTTTTTTTGTTTTTTTTTTTTTTTTGACTGGGAAGATCCCTTGCCCCTGTCAGTCTTTGTCACATGCTGTGAGCTCTGTTGTTGTCAGGGAACCTGGTACTTCCGAAAGATTAGATGAAATTTGGCCCTCAGACTGCAAAATGCTCTTTGGAGTCAGGATCGATGTCTTATTTGGGATTTCACATTTAAAGCAGACTGAGAAAATGTTATAGATTTGACCTCTGAAGTTATTAATGCGCCCTGTTGCAGTAAGTGAGGGGCATCACTGTGGTATGGAGCCATTCCCACCAGCCTGTGAAGGTTCTGCATGGAGGAGCAAAGCAGAGCTGTAACAGCCTCGTCAGAAGGCAGAATTTGGTAATCGTCTGTAAAGTTATTTTACAAGAGACAGTGTAATTATTAAAACACAGACAGATCGTGCTTTGATATACTAAGCATACTGTCTGCACTTTCTCTGAGGCACTAGACAAGTAAATGAGAAATAAAAATAGATGCCTTGAGGGGGAAGAAAGAGTCAAACTCTGCAGCCTTCATTCATGGCCTGATTGCTCCCCCCAACTTCCCTGCCCCATTTGTGCCTCAGACTCCACAGAAAGAGAGATCCACAGCCAGAAGAGAAGTGTATTTATCACAGCAACACTGCCAGACAAACCTTTGCATTTTAAGGAAGTAACACTGTAGTTTTCTATCATGCACATTTTGTTCTAAAGTGTTTTATTTAGCCTATACAAATATGGATTGCTTCAGTTGATTTAAGTTATCTTAGTAATTTATTCTTAAGTAATTTATTCTAAGGTTCTTGCCATTCCTGGTTTCTTAGAAGGTGGTTTTTTTTAATGCAATGATGTAACACTGGTACTCAATAGGAATAGAAACAAACAATTCTGTTTCCCTTCAGGTTGCAGTTTCTTCTCCATGCTAGTTATATTGCTGGAGAATTCAGAGAGTAGCTGATGCTAGTGAACACCATCTTAAACAGCATTAATAAAGGCTGTGATCAATCCTTGTCCCTTGCACTTTGTGCCATGTAGCTTCATTATCTTAATACTTCTTTCTTCTTATTATTTGATAGTAGTAGGCTTTCCTTCACTTTTCAATCTCTGCAAGACTGCTTGTGTGTATGTGAATCTCAATTAACTTTAAACCCATGTTCAAAGGAATATTGTATGAAAAAATTCAAAAGTGCAGATACATTGCTTCAGATGGAATAAAATATGTTGAGTTAAAATAGAACTATGAAGGACCTGGCCTTACCAAGACTCTTTGAAGAGAAAAGCATTGTTCCCATAGTAATTACTAAGACATCCTAAACAAGGTTATCATATCCCAAAATTTATCATAAAGCTAAATTAACATTAACCTCTTGGTTATTTGCATTTATCTATAGGAAGGTTAATACTTTTCCCATTTCAGGTTGTTTTCAGATATTTTTATCTTATTAGTTTTCTGTTGATGGTTTTTTTCCCCGTCCACTTACAACCCCAACTATTTTGTTTGTCTTAGTACTGCTCTTCCTAATATAAGCAGTCATTCTTATATCTAACGCAGGAATGAATTTCTGAATGTACTGTTCACATACTCACAAAGCTGGCAACTGTGCTTATCTTCAAATCAACCTCTCTCATGCAGAAATTGGTGTGCTCATTCAGGCTTTTATCCATCATACACACTTCTTCCTTGTTTCACCCCACAACAGGTTTCTCAAAGACTGTCCCACCACTGTGGGGACCACCTCCTGTTTCTGTCTCAGATTGAGTCATGCCCAAACCTGTGAAGTCATTAAACTGTTGCCTGTCCTGAAAGCACATACACTTCTCCTGCTCGCATAGTTCCATCCTGCCCATCTGCTGTGAGCTTTTGTCTTGATTTTGGGAGACTGAAGAGCAATATAAGAACTCCAACATAAGATCTGATGACATGCTGTAGGTTTGCCCACCTTTTAATTACTACCTGTTCCTGACCAGGAGGTTTCCCTGGTTCTGTCAGATGTAGCTCTTGAAATATTTGCTTGTATTTTGCTTCTTGTCTTTTGGTGTGATCTGGAAGAAGCTTACAGCACTTTCTCTACCATTTACAGTTACTGTTTTAAACATGACTGCTCCCTATAGTCCTGTTTATTGTCTAAATCATGTCTGGAAAAAGTTGAATAGTTTTTCTGTAATAGAAGAAATTAATCCATAGTCTTTCCTCTGACTGCAACAGTCTTTTCTTTGAGATTCTACTCTTTCTCCAACCTAATTCCTCAGGAGTTTGCAAGCTTGCAAATCCTCAGTTCAGAAATATCTGTGGCAGCACCAAGGTCACC
This sequence comes from Ifrita kowaldi, assembly GCA_013398055.1. NCBI lineage: Eukaryota > Metazoa > Chordata > Aves > Passeriformes > Cinclosomatidae > Ifrita > Ifrita kowaldi. The sequence continues at coordinate 38,128 of VZRS01014817.1, forward strand.
AGTAACCTCCTTAGGCAGAGTTCCTTACTTTTGCTCAGTAGGTATTTAGGGAAGTTTTACAATGAATTGAGGAATAACTCTATTTCTGTCATCAGCAGTTGGAATCTGATAGACCAAGTTGCACAAACTCTCTGTAGATTCAAGAAGATTTCCAAGTTTGAAAGATGGGTTAAAGCAAATGTTGTTTTTTATTTATAGAGGAATTAGTATTCCCTGTGGCTTACTATAGTTAAGATCAGACAAAAAGAAGGAACAAATCAAATAAAGCGGTCAGGTAATCATGTTAATTTAAAATAGGTAAAAGCAGGAATAGTGTATAGGTTTTATGTAATACTTTTATTAGATAATGGCATAAGGACAAGTCTTTCTGCTTCTGGGATTCATTTTGATGAGGCTCAGTTTATGACCCCAAGTCTGGAAGAACAGACTAAGAAAAGAGAACAAATTATCATGTATCTGGACAGACACTATCAGATTGACTAACAATTTACTTGTGAGTCTGTTTATATCTGCCAGAAAAGTTAACAGCTGGATAATTAAACTACCAGACTCAGAGGGAGTAAGCTTTTAAGGTAACTAGCCACAGAAATAATTCCAGTGAGAGTGCTCCAGTTTTACTTAGAGATACCTTTACAGATGCCAATGTACCTCCTCTAAGTACAGATATTCAACTGCCTTGATACTAAAACTCTTCCACTAGCAGCATGAACTTAAGTATTCAAAACATTTAAACTTTTGTCAACATTTAAACCATGACATACTGATCAGTCCATGACATACTGATCAGTACATGCCATACTGCTCCTTCTGAAGCACCCAGGGTCTCTGCTTTTCCTATCAGCAGCATAGCAGACATACCATATATAAGAAATCCATTTCCTTCTGTAGGTCAGGTAGGCACAAATTACTGTTAATGTGTTACTATGAATGTGCAACATTTGCTTTCTTGCTTGCAATTAATGTCAATTATTCTAGTGAGCTGCTATATATAGGCTTAAATAGTAGTAGCAGTAGCAGTAGCAGTAGGAGTAATAGTGGTTATAATGAAAATAACAATAATCAGTATCAACAATAATAATAGAGGTCCCATTATTAATCTTTTATTTCACCATTTAGTGGGAGAAAAAAGGTATCTTGCAATTCTGGATAAAGTATTTTTTAGCAGTATTGCACTTGTTATCTTCTGTTTTATACTGTGAGTGTAAACCTTTGTGGAAAGGACTGACTTTTCTTTCTGTGCTTGTATTGGACTTGACATGCTGTTTATGTCAACAGCAACTAGTAGGTGCTACCAGTAAGGCAGGGAAAAAACAATTATGCTTGTTCTTCAGATATATTATATTGATACCAACAAATGAAAGAAAATTCATTGTAAGATTTTGATGTAGAATAAAGACATATTGCACTTATAAAACTTCTCTCATAAATCATTTTTTCAATATGTGTATTATGTCCAAACTCTCTTCCACTTGTCCAAAGGTGAGATATCTCTACCCTGGAGTGTTTCACAAACACACCTACTCTATACCACAGCGCTACAACAGACTTGATGAACAGTGCCCTTCATAGATTTTTGTTTGTACTTATGAAAAGTAGGACGTAAAATGATAAAATGGTGATTTTCATGTTTTACAGTAAAACTTTGGTTTCTCATATTTCCATTACACTTCACTTTGCATAGTGACATCTGTTAGTGATTTCGGGGATTGATAATTCCAAGTCTCCTGGAAGGCTGATAACTGGAAATATGGACAATTGAGGAAAAAAAGCATTTTTTTAAATTTCAAAGCAACTGAAAAGAACTTCTCCAATAACTAAAAATACACCAAATATTAATTAAAGTAACTTAAACACTGTAGGCCATGAGGTTAGAATAATACTTGCAAAACAATTGAAAATTTAATACTGACTCTAAAATGAGAAGTTGAACCACAGAATTAAAATGTTTATATAGATGCCCTCAGACTTTCTGTTAAAATTGATAATTCTTGATGAGCAAATTACTGAAAGAGTTTATTAGATTCATGCAATAAATTTACCTAAAAACTTCCAAGGTTGACCAAAAGATTTTAATGTAATACAACGTGTTAAAAATATTCTAAACATAAAATGCTCAAATGCACTTTATTTTAAGAAATGGGAATTTATTCCCTATTTGTTTATATTCTAAAACCAAAAAAAGTAAACATTATTTATTCTTGAAAGCAATATAAACTTGTGATTGTCTTCCAAAATAGAATTGTAACTTACGGTTTAATTTAGCTTGCAGAAACTCTTCCTTAAGAGCAATAAAATTAGAGAGTGAATAACTGGAGAAAAGGAAATAGTCTATTTGACTCTGTAGGGTTTATAAGACTGCTAATTTGGGGAAAAGAGGCATTTTAAAATATGTTTTATTCATAAACTGAGCTTGTTTATTATTTTTAGCTCTAATGGTGAAAAAGTTGTTCTTTTTTATTATATCTTCAATGAGAATGTTGCAGCAGTTGAAGCATTCAAAAGAAAGAGGGAAAAGAAAAAGAATAATTCGTTGGGAATTCCTGAAATCTTTTTGACGACATGTTTGAGAAAGGGCGACATGATGAGGAATATCTAAATCAAAGCAGTGAAGTAAAGAAATGTTTAATGCCTGTTTAACAATAAAGATGTTTTAATTATTATTTTGGTTTTTATTTTGCTAGTCCAACTTAATGAACACCACAGTGAACTTTATAACAAATATGAAGACAACTATATAAATATTTCTCGTTATATAGTTAAATTGGTTGTTGAGTTTTACTATAGAAGAATAAAAATTATTTTCCTCAAATTTTTTTATTTGGAAATTAAGAACCTCCTGGATCAGTCTAACTTTGGACCATTAAAAATTTTGAAAAAGTATTTCCCTGGCTAACATGACTTCCTTCAGGCAGAAGACTGTGGGAGGAGTCTAAGTCTGATTTCACTAAGTTTAAAGACTTAGAGAAACATCTGTACATATTCTTTTGCAATTTTAAAGGCTGCCTTAAAACAATAGCATTCTGCCTATATCAGAAAGTATATTAAAATAAAAATATTACTTGGAGGATGTTATTTTTCAATGATACTCTACATTTTAAAGGCTGTAGTTCACATTTTATTCCTGCTGCTCAGCCTGTGCAAGGTGACTTTCATAGATCTGACTCGGTTGAGATGTTATTCATGTTCCATAAGACACTACAAAGTTGTAAGAGTCGCTTCCTTTGTAATTTAATATTCTCTACTGATCTCTGTGTCATTTGCTCAGCGTTAATTAGCAAAAGATTGGAATGGGGAATTCATAGAAGTTTTCATTAAAATTATGTTAAAGGGTTAGAAAATTCAGTGGAGACCTCCTAAATTGCACAGTATTAGTGTGCAGTAAATATATTTTTCTATCAGGTTTTTTTCATAGTAAACTTAATCATATGTAGGGCATTGATTATCTATATGTTCAACTGGTAAAGAGAAAAATTCTTTTGGTGTATTATTTAGATGTGATCTGTAATGGTCCTGTAATATGTTCTTAAGACTCTCAAGCCTTAATATATTGTGTCAGTTTCAGGAAAATTTTGTGGAAGGCTTTCCCTGTTCACAGTAGCCAAAAACACAAAAGAAAAGAAAAACTTTCTTGGTGCAGGACGTGTCTTAGGTAGAGTGTTACTAATCTAAGTGTGATTCATTTTCTGAGTGAGACCTTTCAGTTAATGCTCTGTCCCATAAAGCTAAATAGCCATTTATAGTGGTTGAATTTGTTTATTTTGTCAGCCAGTAAAGAATTTCTAAAAGTTTCATTTGATTCATTTAAACATATTACTTATGAATCTTTGGTTAATTCTATATTCATAAGATATCTATCAGATTTTAAGCTACTATAAAACGTTCTCATATTGCTCTAGGAACTCCAAAGGAATTACAAAGGAAATCTCCAAGATGACCAATTACTCAGGATATTATGAGTAACACCAATTTTTTCCCTTCTTCTTGTCTTACGTTCTTGTTCTATAGTCATGTTTATATATCAGTGGAGCTGTTTCTGAAATTCTTATAATTGTGCATACTATAATTTGGTTTTATTGGATTCCTAGGTCACTTAATCTGTATAAATATTGTCAGTCTAAGAAATACATTTTGAAATCACTGTAATAAAAAGAAAAGGACAGGTAAAGAGGACAATATCATCCAGAACACAAAGCACAGTGAAAAGCTCTAGTCGACAGTTCACAATTTCTGTACTCCGTAGGTAATCCAGTAATAAATCCCTGCTCTTCTTCCAAGCTTTGAGTAAAATGGAAGCTCTGAAATAACCACTAATTAGAACTGGCAGAAAACTACACTTCTGGTATATGGTATCCTTTCTTTCACCCTTTTTTTCCCCAACAGAATAATTGTTCAGAGATACAACTGAAATGCACTGGTTTGTGAGAATATCACTCAAAAACTGCATGTGCAATGTCTGGTGTTGCAGTGCAAAGGCTATTTAATTAATTCTGGGCTGATTGCAATGCTTAATTTTGCTTCCAGACTTTTATGCAAGAAAACACTCACTAGTGAATCTGAATAATAATATGCTTTCCCCCTTCTGTGTAAGACCTAAAATATCTGCGACTGGATCAGACTCGAGGCTAATCACGATCTGCACTGTCCCTGTCAGCCCAAAGAAGATGCTTAGGGGACAGAGTGAGAACAGGTACAAACCATTTCAGTTGTGTTTTTAATTGCTTATTTGTCTTCCTTCCTTCCTTCCTTCCTTCCTTCCTTCCTTCCTTCCTTCCTTTCTTCCTTCCTTCCTTCTTTCCTTCCTTCCTTCCTTCCGTTTCTGTTACAGGTCTTACTGTAGAAAAACATTGCATAAATGCTTAGAATTCATGGTTGACAGAAACACGTTATAAAGGACTTATATAACTAATGTAATTCCACACATGAAATCATATTCTGACTTTCATGAGATGCAGTCTTGGAAACAACACCTATGTTTAAATTTCTGGAACATTTTCAGCATTTATGTTTGCCATAAACTCACCAAAATTTAATGACATTAACCTGAACTGTTCTATATTCAGTTATTTGAAATTTATCCGTCAAAACCTTTGCATTTTTTCCCAGAAAAAGCTTGAAGGACTGATACATTGTTTACAAACTATTGCTGCTTACCTGAGGAATTCTACTTTTCCTGCTTTGTGGCAATGGGTTAGAGTTTCACTGGATGCCTTGAAGCAGTCTGAGCCTGAACGAAGTAGGGCTGAGTAAGGCACCAGGCTACAACTGTGTCTTGAGACATGGGACTACTCACAGCATGTGTTTGTACTAATGCTAAATTGGGAACACCTTCCATCATCCAGCAGATTATGTCTTTTGCTGTCCTCATTTTTTTCCTGATTTTCTCACTTCCTAAAATTGCCTTATGCATGTTTTAAAAAACTGTAGAGGTCTGTTAAAGTTTGCCAATGAAATTCGCTGAAAATGGTATCTGTTTTACATTGCAGAATTTGGCCAAGACTTTGCTTCCAAATATGAATCTGTCTTTCAGATGCCATGAGAGAAGATAACATTCATAAAGACAACGAGGAGAGCTACTGTGCTGTCAGTAAGGAGTGTGTCTGAAACAGGAAAGAAGAGAGCAGTGAACAAAGGAGAGCTACACGGCCTGGATGGGAAGAAGAAAACAGGCTGGAACTCAGAGAGTAAGGAATGGAGAAGAAGTAGCATGAGAGTGTCCTGTGGTAAGGAGGGAGATAAGAAAACTGGAGCAGAAGGGAGTAAGTATGGGGGAGAATCCGAGCAAAAAAGCTGGGATTATGGGGAGGACAAGTAGGTAAGGGAGAAAATAAGACGGATGCATCCTGAGAAGTTTATAAAAATATTGTTGAGAAGACAATTTATTAATGTGTTATAAGTGCCAGCTGTTCTGGTAATGAAATCCATAAAAAAATCAAGATGTCAATAATCATGCTTCAGTGCAGAGTTCAGATAACATGGTAAATAAACCCCAGGGCAACATATTGAATGATAAGAGAAAAGAGAAATGTTGAAAAATTGTCTCAGGTATAAGCATGTGCCCTGAGTGAGGCAGGTGTCCTGTGGAAGAACTAAAGATGGTATCAAAAAAATTAAAAATTGTATCATAATGTGTTCTCACAAAGGTTAGCAAATAACATTTGCATGGGCAATCTTAATTTTGACATTTCCTAAATACGAGTGTTAGATTTTGCAATTGTAATGTTCTTACTGGCAGTAAAATTAGAAAACAGTTAAAGTGGGTTAAACATAGAATCAATGAAATCTTAGCTGCAAGTGCTTGTGCTTCCCAGATGGTTTAAAGCTATTGGTATACCTAGCTCAAACAAACAAACAAAAAAATATATCACTTTATTCCTTAGATGTAAAATACTGATGCTTTAAAAATAAGCACAGCATGAGAAGTTCTACTGAAGATCTAATTAGTCTCTGAAGTTTTAAATCTGTCTTGTGGTGTCTCACATTTCTGTGCAGAAACTCAAGAAATAATAGCATTGCACTCAGTTTGCTTCACTGCCTTCAGAAATCTGTATTTCATGCTGCAGAGTTAAACTGTCATTAACTTGATTCACATCATGTAACTACATTTCAGGAAGAATAATACAAACTTGATCTGACATTCTTATTTTCTTTTCCAGCACCTTCCTTTTCTTCTAGCTTTTATAGTCCTCTGGGCTCCTGCTCTACAGGATAGTCTGATTATATCTGTTCTTTGACTCTTTCAGCTTTCAACCTGACTTCCTTAAGACATTTAAATAATTGGTCTATAGGGGAAATTAGCTAATTTTTCATGCCTTTCTCAGGTTCTGATTTTACCCTCTATTTCCATTCTTCCTTGTAGAAAACATCCCCATTCTTAAGAATAGCAATGAAAAATGGAGTTTCAGAGAAACTTTTTAATGACCTCCTGGACATTATGTAATTTGATGTTGCAACTAAATAGGGAACTTAGATTTTTTAACTGCTACAGCAGAAAAGTATGAAAGAAAGAAAATGCTATTTGAATAATGTGGTTTTGGTGCTTTGAAATGTTGAATTAAGAAGAGCAACCAGATGGATTTAGAGATGAAGAACTTTTTAAATTATTTCTTGAATCTCAAGGAAATTCCCCATCTAATCCCTAAATGAGCCCATAAAACAACTTGTAAACAACATATTCCTGGAACATATTTTCTTGTCTATCTTTTACAGTAGTACATTTTCTAGCATGCATTGTTTAATGTAGTATGAATATTTCATCATAATTTCCAACACATCACTAAAAAATTACTATCTCTCAATAAGTAACAGAACTCCTTGTAATTTCAATTCTTAAATGCCAAAATGACCTTTTATCTTAGTTAAGTGAATTATGTATTTTAAAATACAACTCTTCAGTCCAACTGTTCATTTGTATCACCTCCAAGAAATCTCTTCCACTAACTCCATCAGTCTACTTGGTTTTAATCCTCAGTCTGGAAAAAGAGACAAGGCTAAGAGAGATAGAAACTTTATATTACAAGATATCTTTCTTGTAATGAACTACTTATTAAGTTTCTATAGCCTAGGAAACATTTTGTTTGAAAGGAAATCCACTTAGGCTTTGGAAAGTAAAAAAAAACATTGATTGTGTGGCAAATGATATTATTTTTGGTGATAAACTGTTATGCCTCATTCCACTAAGTAAAGAGTTAAATGAAAAGACTGACTTAATGCAATTTCAAAGTAAGATGTATTAGCAATAATCACAGGAAAATAATATGATAAAAAAACCACTAATACAAACCTTGAGAAAAGTAAGATGAATTCAAGATGGTTACTGAGGTAGTGAAGAAATTTTCATTGAAATACTGATGTCTGATATGACAAACGGCAATAATTTTACTTTTTACACACTTATGCATATATTGTTGAATTCTTGTCAATGGAAATTGCTGTGTTAGTAGCGACCAACAGAATTGAATTAAGATGGAAAGGAAAAGAAAATTAAAAACAGTATTTGTGTAATGAAACTCAAAACCAATAAATGAGATATAATACACTTTAAATTAGCATTAGGCCAAACCTAATAGCTATGGTATCTTGTAGAAAATAAAATTTCTCCTGGATATATCCTTTTAACAGGCAGACAAAATTACTGAAAATTAAAACTCATAAGCAGGTGCTGGTTTTCTGTGGGCTTTTTTATATCCACTAAATAAATACATCCTAAAATCCCATAGGCTTTGGTACTTTTTGCCCTAAGGTGAAAGTTAGTAAAAATAAAGAAGAGGTACTACATATGTGTTGTCACTTTTTCTAGCAGGAGATAATGAAACTGAATATGAACAAAATGAAAAAGTCTATGTGAGAAAGACAGAACACGAGCTGATGAGAAGGATTGCCTGACATGGCTGCCTGGTTATCTGCACTACGAGGCTTTGGGTTCTAAGAGATCTCTTTTAGTGGAGTTATCTTACACTGTCAAATACAAATTTGAAAGATAGAGCTAGTAAAAATCTTCTAACAGATTAGAAAATCAATAATGATGGTATTGAACTGTAAAATTATAAAAAAAAACCCTTCTCCAACATATTCCTGATATAGGTCAAGCTCCTACAGTCAAATAGAATTAGCCTTGTTGCATAAATGGATGTGATAGTTCAAATGAAAGTGCAGATATGAAAAACCAAGAGACGGACAAAGTAAAGATTCACAGAAAGTGGTTATAAGGATTCACAGAATATTCTGAGTTCGAAGAGACCCACAAGGATCATCAAGTTCAACTCTTAAATAAATGGCCTGTAACAGGGATTGAACTCACCACCTTGGTATTATTAGCACCATACTCCAACCGAGCTAATCTCAGAGTGGTACTAAAAGGGAAAATAAATAGGAAAGAGACCAGAATATATAATAAAAATTAAAGAAGAAACACAGGAAAATCAAAACAGAGTAAGATTTTGTCTCGTGTAAAATGAGACGAGTAAATTTTGTCTCATATGTAAGAAGAAAATCTATATAGAAAGTGGCACAGCAAAAACAAAGTCTGTTAACAGTCTGTTAACAAAGCTACTAAATCAGAATTCAAGGTGTTTTGTTTGGGGCCTTTTGGAAGGAGGGAGGACAGGTGAATATGATACAATTCAACATGTAAGAAAGAAAAGTACAGTTTTCACTCATTGATGGTTACTTGATTCAGAATTCAGAACCAATGTTCAGACTGCCTTACAAAGGAAGTCAGCTACATAAACTACTGATGGTTATATGCATTGCAAGAGATTGAAACTTTTAAATGTTATCTGCCAAATTCTTTAGGTACCTCATGTAAGCAGCATTATTAATTTAATTGTGGTTCTCTTGAACTGATTTTTCTCTGCAGATTGAATACTGCATATTGTGTCTATGCCTTAGGGCTTTCATGCTATTATTTGTTCATGTCACTGAACAAGAACAAAACAAGAGCAAGAGAAACAAAGACAGGCAGGTCCTATGCTCCCTGGTAGAGCAAAGAAGGGTGAAAGGAAATAAACTGCATCTTCAAAGATGTACATGTTACTGAGAAAAGGTGCACTTGGTTACTCCATTCAAAAGTGTCCAAGAAGATGAGTGCAAAACTATTAGCAAGTAACACCCAAAAGAACATATCATGGTGATAAAAAGGAAGCTATTTGTTGACAGAACTACTATAAAAAGGATGTCACTGAGTCCTGCCAAGGATATAAAAAAGTGTCAGTGACATTTTAAGTCACCTAAAAGGTAACTAAAATCACAGCTAGTACTTACTGCATTTATAAGCAACACACAGTCAAATACCTCTGAGAGATGTTTTGAAGGACAAGTGATGAAACTTTATGTTTCTTAATGTAACTGGATGCCTTTTAGGCTTAAATCCTCTCCCTGACAGAGGGTCATTGCTCTGTTTCCAAAGCTAGCAAGTTTAGTGTAGCAAAAGCTTTGAGATTTATAAGAGAGATTTTAGTACGGAAATCTTGTTATTCTATAGTTAGAACTGTAGTGTAGCTCTTTATCAGAGTTATGCCTATATTCACACCCAGTGTATCATTAGTTCCCTAAGTAGTCCAGGAATGTGTCAAAGTTTCTGTGCACAGAGGTGAAAATGGACTGGCTTGAAACAGCAGATAGATGTGAAACCAGGTCATTGACTGAACTCCAAGACACACACTAAATTAAGTATTTGACTGATTATATCAATAAGCTCTCCAGCTGGGAATTTTGAAGAGTCTAGAGAATCTCCCAAGATTGTCCATAGGCCAGTTTCCTTAAATGCATTGATTAGCACCCTGGATAATGAATATGGTTTTTCCCTCTGGACACTCTCCTAGTCATTTCCTCCTGTAAAATTGATCAAATTGCATATAAATAAGACTCAGGTAACGATCCAATAAAACCTTGTGGATTGTGGCTGGATGCCAGGTGCCCACCGAAGCTGCTCCATCACTGCCATCCTCATATGGCCAGTGGAGTTAAAAAAAAGCAAAAGTCTTATGGGTAATGACAGAGGGAGATCACTCCCCAGTTACAATAATGAGCAAAACAAACCTGATTCGGGAAAATTAATTGAATCTATTACCAATCAAATCAGATTAGGCTAATGAGAAATATATCCAAATTTGAGAAACACCTTCTCTCTACCTATCCCTTTTTTCTGAGCTTAATTTCACTCATGGTTTCCCTACCCACTCCTCCACAGCAGTGCAGAGGGATGGGGAATGGGAGCTGTGGTCAACTCATCATATAATTCTGCTCTTTCCCCTGTGGAGAGGACTCCTCACATCTTTTCCTTCTCCAGTGTGGGGTTCCTCCCACAGGAGACAGTCCTCTACAAACTTCTCTAACATGAGTTTTTCCCATGGGCAGCAGTTCCTCGTTAACTGCTCCACTGTGGGTCCCTCCCATGGTACAGTCTTCCGGGAACAGCCTGCTCCAGCATGGGCCCCCTGGGGTCACAAGTCCTGACAGTGAACCCACTCCAGTGTGGGCTTCTCTTTCTGCTCATCCACAGGTCCTGCCTGGAGCCTGCTCCAGCACAGGCCGCCCATGGGGCCACATGCTCTTTTGGGTATCCACCTGCTCTGGCACTGGGTCCTCCACAGGCTGCAGGTCAATTTCTCCTCCATCCAGGAATCTCCATGGGATGCCGGGGGCCAGCCGTCCTCACCATGGGCTGCACCATGGGCTTCAGAGGAATCTCTGCTCCTGTTCCTGGAGCACCTCCTGCCCCTCCTGCTTCACTGACTTTGGTGTCTGCAGGGCTGTTGCTCTCACATATTCTCACTCCTCTCTTCTCTGGCTGCAATTGCTGTTGTGCAGCAACGTTTTACCTGTTTGAAATACATCACCTGTTGCTGATTGATTTGACCTTGGTCAGCAGTGGTTCCATCTTGTAGCCAGCTGGCATTGGCTCCGTTGGATATGGGGGGAAACTTTCAGCAGTTTCCTACAGTAGCCACCTTTGTAGTCCCTCTTCTCCCCAGATCTTGCCACACAAACCCATTCCTGAAGATACAGTAAAGGTGACATCTTTACCAGGTAGTTAAGGGACATTTAGGAAGTGTTTTGTGTTTAGTTCAGATAATCAGTAGAAATAAATCTTGCATGTGCTGGAGGACCATGAGCCAACTGGATTAATAGAACTTATCAGAAGAGTGACTTGGGAGTGTGATACAAACCAGATGAAGATGCAGATTCCTATTGTGATCTGGGCACTAATCAACCATCCTGTTAAAGAAAATTGAATTTTTTTTTTTTAACAACCGCTATTTGTGAATGTCTGTCCAACACCAGCGTGAAACACTCAGGACAGTAAAAAATATGGGGCTATCACAGCTTACTCAATTATTTGAATTATGCAAGTCCTTGAAGAGTCATTCTCTTCACTGTCTTATTGGAGTGTCTTCCAATCACAGGTAATGAGCATTCCCTTGGGGCTTGTTGTTCTAGGGCTTTATTATCCCAGTAGCTTACTTTATGTTGTTTAGAGGGGGGGGTGGTTAATTCCAGGTGATCAAGAGAATAATTTAAGCAAGAAGTTATTGCTCTTCTGAGGTGTGTGTCCCTTTCATTCTTCAGTTTCATGATAGAGTTGATGAAATTGTACCCTCCATATTTCCTGTTTGAGTAATTTATATCTAGCAAAAAGTAGTCACTTATTGTCACAATGAGAGCTGGAAACCACCTCTACTCCATTATAAGTAAATGCCCTAAACACCAGAGAGTAGAATTCTTCCTTCCCCTCATCCCACTCCTGCCCCAAATGCACCATTTTTTCCCTTTCTTTGTCTTACTGAGTTAGTTACATATCAAAATTAAACAGCTCCCACTGGAGGGTCTGAGAAAAACGCAAAGCTAGCTTTACAACTCAGTGGGATCAGGTAAAAAGGTAAAGGTAGAAATATGAGTTAAAATCCTGTCTCTAGAGCTGATAAGAGATTCATGAACCTAGCTATTTCCTTCAAAAAGTTAGTGTTACAATTAGAAAGCAAAGTGAAAGGCACAGTTGTCCCATTTCTCTGCGTGAAAAGGAAAAAGGGTGTCATGTTCAGCTCTCAAAAAGCTTTGAAAAAGATTTTCAAAGATCTTCAAAATCTTCTCTATAAAAATTATGGCAAAAGTCAACAAAATTAAAAATGGATAAATTAGTTCTTAGCCACTTCTTTGATATTACCTAGAAGCTATCTTAAAAATATGCTATGTATGTGAACGCTAAGCATGAAGTAAAAGGAACAAAAGCTGTCAAGGAAACTGATAAGAAAATAGACAACTTCTCTCAGCTGGGCATCCTAAAAGGGTGAACTTAACATCCTTTCCCCGAGACTGCAGGTTCAACATGTCACCACTGTTACTTGACTCCTCGTTGAAACAAAATTGATATCAGGTTCTTGTTTGAAGCCAAGTCACTGAATAATCCTCCCTTGGTCAGGGGCTCAGGAGATGTTAACTGGGCTAATTCAGTGGAACCTAGGTTGCCCATTCACCTGCAATATGGTTTGCTATACACAGAACAACTGTGTGCAGAAATTCACATAATTTTTTTACTAAACTTAAGTAAGACCTAGTGACTTACAATGCCAAGGGCAGAACAGTGATAGATACTGATACTTAAAATGGAATCTTTGCCTCCTGTTTAAGGAATTCATATAGGGGAAGTAGAGCATGAATGTCAGTACTTCAGGGAGAGATGGGTAAATTCAAGCAGATATTATTTTAGTCATGGCAATCAGGCATATTTAATAAATAAATGGGGTCAGAACACATCAGCACTGGGAAGAGAGAAAGTGAAGAATGGAGAGACAAATCAATAAAGAAACATCAAGAGCTCTGGGATTTTTTATCACTAACTTTGTTTGATTTTAGTTCCTACAGGGCATAATATGGATTCAGGCATAATTGCAGAGAAACACTGAAGTACTACTGGGCCATGAACTGCATTTGTGATGAAACAGAAGGTCATGGTTCTTAAATTGCAAACTTGCCAGGCCACCAACAAGAATGCTATAAGCTCAGTCCAGCCTAGCCATAATCAGCCAGTAACTGTTTATATTGTTAAATCCACATTTCCATCTGGAAAAAACAACAACAAAAACATAAACAACAAAGCAAACAAACCCCCCAGATCTGTTCATAGCAACACAGTTATACAGGCTAGAATTTTCTTTCAGAAGTAACAAGTGACTCAATTTGCAAGGCACCCAATGTACGGGTGGTGAATATAGAGCATGTTCCACAAAGCTGGCACACAATAATTTTGCTGAAAGAAAATTAGCAAATTTTTCTGATTTCTCTTCTGTATGAGTTTATTCTCACTGTTATTTGTTTTTCAAGACATCTGTATACTTATGTTGTCACCAGAATTTAGGATTCTCTTGTTAAGGTGTTCTGTGGGAGGAAATGAAATGACCACTTCCAGCATTTTCTGAAACATTTAAAAAAGTCTGTCTCATCTGATTATTGTAGAAATCTTAGAGAATTCAGACAAATAATATACTCGACTAAGATCTATTTTATAAACTAGTTAAACCAGGTAAACTGATTAAAGCTCTGCCAACATCTGACTACGAATTCATGATGACAAACAGAGCTGGTACTACCTGATTGACTTAACAATTCTCAAGATTTTAGAAAGCATAACCCAGAATGTACAATCACCCACCCAGTCAGGTGAGGGCCCTCCAGGAGTTGCCTTAGGCAGCATCCCAGCCCATGGGGAGAGACCGCATCAACAGACCCTCTGTTCTGAGGAGATCGACTCAGGTGCCCTATGCTCCAGCAGCACCATATCTGATCATTGCTCACACAGGGTCATGTCACTGTCACACTGTCACTGCCTGGGGTCTGCTCTCATGCCCCACAACAGCCACCCTGTAAGCGTGATGGACGTTGGCCTGCCTGAGGTCAGCCGCAGGTCACTCTCTGCAGTACTTGGCACGCTGACATGGTTATATTGCTTCTGATTACAGATCAGCCGTGACTAAGCAAGGTCTCAAGGTGCCATGATTCATCCTTTGTGTTCTGGAATGCACAGGGCAAATGGAAACACTTTGCTCCAAAACACTCTTGTCCTATAACACCAGCTTTTATGCAAGTCGTTCAGAGCAAAGAGACAGTGAGCTTTGTGTGTAAGTTCCAGACCAGGGCTGCATCTACTGAGAAAGGTTACAACTAAAACTCTTTCATACATTAGTGTTTCAAATTCACAGTATTTTTTTTGATGATACTATTTTTTTATGAATATACCAATCACAGGAAAAAAAATCAGGTAAACTTCCACTGTGAAAACATTTTGCTGTAAGAGCTGAAAATATGTGAACAGTGGAAAACCATTTAAGCTTCATTGCTAGATAAGTAACACATGAGCTATTGCACTGTCTGCATTCTTCAATTTTCACTGAAATAATTTAAAAGATACTGTTTAAAAATAAGTAATGTCATGACACTCCAAAAAAAATTTGGATGCTAAACAAGATTTTTTACAATCCAATAGCAAAGTGAAGGGTTAGGGTCCAAAATGACAGTGAAAAGTGCCAGTACATTTTATATATGCTGTTGATTTGTTCATCATGTGAAATGTATGCAACAAAATCATGATGGAGTCTGAGAACTCCTGCAAATGGCACTTCTCAAGTCCAATAACAAATGGACCACCAGGAGAAAATGTCATTGAAGTGTCTGTGTAGTACTGTTCTGAATATATGGCATGAAAATGGATATGCTGTTAGCTATTCTTTGTCATTCCTGAGCTCTGATTCATTAAAATGACATTTTACAGCAAGAAACAAGCAGAGCTGTGGCTAATGAGCATGTGTGAGCTGACGCAGACAGCCAGAACAACCACAAACTTGTGTCTGGAACGTAAAGTGTAAATATATTCCATTACCTCACTAACCAAGGGATCCCCAAAGCAGCAGCTGGGCAGAGGAAAAAAACAGAGACACAGGCACTGTTAAACTCCATCCATGCCAGAGGATTACTGGCCTGCTGTTCACACAGGCTTGTCAAGAGTTTTTCCCAGCTACAGTGTCATTTAAGTGACTCTCCAGTCTTCCATTTTTTAACTCTTTCCTCCCAACAGAGCAATTACAAAAAAAGGCCTACCTCAACAATTGTTGAAAAAAGGATATATGCATCTTCTAAAACACTGGTGGTCCTGGAGTTTATTTCTTCACATAGTATTTGTTTATACACAGTCTAGATAAAAGGAAGGATGATGTTTCTGTCATCATAGAAGGCACAGAATCTTTCTGAGGCCTTAGACGAGTTACGAAAATACTTTCACTTTATTTCTCTTCTGACAAATATATTCCATAAATACCAATATGTGACAGGATGAAATAAATTAAATTATATATATATAAAAATTATATATATTATATTTCTGGGAGAAGATCCTTTTTAAAGAATGTACAGGCAAATAGAAAGCACTTTAGGAAATGAGTATGACAGACATATGTTGAGCAAAGACTAGTTATTTTTAAGGAATCTGAACATTTTAAATAAAGTTAATATAATCAAATGGTGATTGCAAAATGCTTTGAATACTGCGGTCTTCATTATCAATATCTATTTCTTGGACTCCTGGTTCCACATATCAAAACCTTCATATTTACACTTTTTCTAGGTACAGTGTCCAAAATATGGAAAAAATCATTCCTGAGAAAGCCAAGAGAGGTGGTTTGGTTTGGTTTGGTTTGAGGGTGTGTGTATGTGTTTAGGTTTTTTTTTAACAGGACCATTTGACCACAATTCTTGAACTGACAAGAAAAAATGGGATCCGGTTTTAGTAGCCAGAGGAAGAGGGATTGTTCATCTGCTAGGCACAAAGGAGCCCTATGATCTGTCAGGGACATTCCCATCACACCTGGGACCATGTCTTCACCGCAGAGCAGGCGAGCGCCATCCTCAGAGATTCTACCATTCCTTCTTCTACACAAGTATTTCTAGTTGACTTTGGGTTGAACAAATGTATTCTCGTACTTTGATAAACTGCAGTTGCCTTTGTTGAACTGAAACCTCTAAATGTCCATTTTTATAGGAAGCAGATAGTTCCTGTACCATGTGTGGATAAAAACGGTAATTATTGAGTAAAATTGCCTGTAAGTTGCATTTATCTTCTTAAGAGGTTTTCTGAATATTTCTGAATTTTCTCACTGGCTGAGTGGCAAAGACTACTATTGATCTACTTAATGTCTTAACACAGGTAACGTCATGCTTAAGTAAGGTTTC
The DNA here is from genome assembly GCA_013398055.1 of Ifrita kowaldi. Lineage (NCBI taxonomy): Eukaryota > Metazoa > Chordata > Aves > Passeriformes > Cinclosomatidae > Ifrita > Ifrita kowaldi. The sequence goes on from VZRS01014817.1 coordinate 54,844, forward strand.
TAAGTCACTTTAAAAGTTTTGGAAAATCTATTAAAACTTCTAAAGAAATTTATCAAGAGATTGTCCTGGTTGTCCTGGATTCATAAAACATCACAGTCAAAGGAATATTCATTGACATATAGTCTTAAAATAAATTGCATGGCAGAATGATACTCTGATAATCTTGAGTTTATATGTCATTTATGAGATAATTACAGCATACTGCTTATAATTTGGGATTTTTTTTCTATTTTTTTCCTCACAGCTCCTGCCTTATCCAGCCAAGATCTTTTAGTGGGTGTGGGTATCTCTGCTGTTACAGAAACTAAGGATTACTATTTATGTCTTCCTAGCACAGAATCCCTTGAATAGATGCTAGCTAGGGTGAAATATGAGTAAATTACAACATCTTTTGAGAACTTGATGAATTTACTGAGAGATGAAGAATGCATGGGTTTAAAAATATCACTTTTCCCTTCACCCATGAATATCTTCAGTAAATTTCCACAATACAGCTGACATAGACAAAATAACAGAACTTATGAAATTTGCTTATTATAATTCATTTTTCAGCACTCAAATGCTATTTTCATAGTCTCATAAAAATTCAGTCAACAAGCATTCTTATCTTTCCTACTATACTCCTGAACATAACGCAGTTTTATGGAGGTATGCTAGTAAATGTAAACATTTTTTTTCAAAACTCGAATAGTTGCTGAAAATTTTTTTAAAACACTCATTTTAACATGTGAGAAAATTCTTCTTCTTTATCAAAAAATTGCTGAACTACTTTTCCAACACCTGTGAGACAGTTTCCTTTCAAAGAGAGCAGAATCTTGGTGAATTTTAAAAGAAAAGGCAACAGTTGCATAAGATGAGTAGCCAATGGAAAGTGACTATTGGAATGACAACATGTATGCAACCTTAACTACAGATGTTGCTACTGACCCTGCATAGGAAACCACATGGAATTGATGAATCAGAGGAAAAAAATCCCAAAACAACTCTTTCCTTATAGACAAAAACAGATTTCAAAATATGCATCTGCATTTTTCTTTAGTTTTGTTCATATTTTGCAGTACAAAAGTTGCTGAGGCAGGGAAAGTAGCGGCACTGAAAATTTTTCAGTAATCATGATCATATGTAACTTGTAAAACCCTAAGTCTGTACCTGAATGCTACCCAGCATGCACATGGATACTGTGTATAAATGTAAAAAAGAAGGGATTTTCCAGACACCTTCTCGATATCAGCAAACAATATTAAATGGTTAGGACGATATCTTTATAGGTGTCAATAAGAAAGAACAACATAAAGCTCTTTAATCTATTATAGTCCTCTGTCTATTCCAAGACTGAAGTGGTCACTGCTAAAGAGTTGAACTTGGCAGGCATAAGACAAAAATAATGTGCTTTAAATGTTTTTCTAGCAGTGGCAGCTGTGTTTTGTGCTGACTTTCTGGCTGATTCTGCTTTCAATTTTTATGACAGATACAAGTAGATATTGGTTGCTGAGAGTTTATAGAATTTGAAGAACCGTTTTTCAGATCTCACTCTATACATTTTTCTATAATGTTTAAATAAGGCATTTGCTGTGGATAATATAGATATTCTTTAGATGTTCTAGAATAAGCACAAGAGAGCTGTTTTCCATTACGTATGACTCTATTACTGTTTTCTGCAAGAGTATTCAAGTTGGTCGCACTCAGTTATTTTTCTAGTAATATTTTTTCTTTCCTCTAAATTTCTTCTGGAATTGAAGTGTCTGGTTACCAACATAATTTGATTTGTATTAACATGTAGGTTGGGTTGTCTTTGTTTGGTTTGTACTTTGGTTTGGGTTTATTTTTTCTGTGTTTGTATAACCGTAGTTTAAAAATTATTCGAAAATAAATGTGAATGAAAATTACTTCTAGTTTAAAATGCCCTTCTTAAAATAGGTTTATCTTTCTTCTACTGGATCAAAATAATTGTAACAGACAACTGAAAAGGAATTCCACTAACACATAAAGGATGTGGTTTCCCCCACATTCTTGTTGTTCAACAGTTTCCACTACTAGTAGTGCTGTCAGTCAGATCCTACTAGTAGTATTATAGAATCATAGAATAGTTTAGGTTGGAAAGGACTTTTAAAGGTCATATAGTCAAACCCCCTCTAGTAGTGCCTGCACAAAGAATATCAAGGCCATCTGACATTGACAAATGACAATTGGCAAGGCCTCTCTATATGTTATATTTGGTTTTATACTTAGTGCTACAAAAATGTATACTTCCAAAGTGTCATTTTTTTACATGCCTCTGCCCAGGAGCTGAAAATCACAGTTTGTGAGCCCAAAGTATACCTAATAGAATGAGTTAAAATTGATAACTGGAACCAAAGTTATTTAAGCCAAAATAGGCTGCTGGTCATCAATGATGAATTACAGAAGAGACCTAAATCCTGAGGGCTACATCATTTTAAGGGACAAGGATATCTATGAGGAAACCTTAGCATCACTGACACATTGATACAACATGACAAAATTTATGCTTGGCTGATGGACTCAGCTGTGTCCTGTGGTGGGTTCATTTTGAATCCAGCTGGAAACATCTGTGTCCAGTGAAGGGCAGCCCATGTCTTCTCCTTGCAGAGGACACCCCTGCAAACCTCTGTTACCAACAAGATGACTAATGCACCCAATACACAATCCTACCCCTTTTTTAATTCAAATGCTCTCAGAAGAAGCAGAATTATCAGTGATACTGAAGGCTCTGCTCTAGTTTAAATGGTGGAATATATACAGCTTTGAAAAAGAGATCCCTTATTGAATTGTTTAAATCTGATATTCATAATCTATTTTCAAAAACCTTGTGAATCTGATAATATTAAAGGCAACAGCTGAACAGTATGCCTCAAATGTAATTGGGTGACTATAGAAGTATTAGTGAGCATACTCTTGGATAAATAATATATCAATATTAGATATGCCTTTGTTTAGCTAATTACTAAAAGTTCTAGATTGATTGTATTTACTTTAAGTAATATAGAATTCATTAATATTAATAATTTTGATAATGATTTTAACATTCCATGAAAATATTATTTTATATATAATATTACTTTAAATGTATATATATATAAATTGTTCCTTCCCAGTAGCTTATAAAATTGTTCCTTCTTTTATTGACTTTAATTTTTGAAAGAAAATATTTTGAAATTGACTATTTATAATAAGGCAAAGATCATGCTATAAAATGTGCTGCCTCTACTACCCTTGTACTGCCCTTTTTACTGCCTACAAAACACCCAGTTCTCTACTAGCTGTGACGGAGCTTACAGGAAATAACTCTGCATTTCTCTTGCATTTCTAAATGTTACACCCATTGTCTCTAAATAGAAGACAATATATGTCAAAGTATGTAACATGAGGTAATGCATTGAATTATACTGCTATGCCACCTACAGCCACATGTATGCATTTCTGCCAGAAGAGATTTTTCCTTAAGTAAAAATAATTACACAAAAAACAATCTAATCTAAACATGCAGTGTCTTCTCTGTGTGTTTCCTGTTTTCCATGCAAATATAGCACTGATGAAAACATACTGAGCTCTCAGTGCTTTTAGAGGAAAAAGTATTGATTGGTTTGATTATCTTTCCAATCACAAAAGCCTGAAAGAAAAAATAAAACAAAACCTCCCTAAATATAATAAAGACTGCTTCGATATAGTTTTTATGCAATAAATAAAGTTTTAAAGCTTTAATGCTGTTGTTTTAAAATTGGTTATCTTTGCAGTGCTTGTTTACCTGGTACATAAGACTGTCAGAAACAGATAGAAAACTTTAAAGGTTTATATACTGTGTGCCATGCACACTTTAAATGAGTGATATCTAAATAAATATTTGGAGTAGTTGATGTATCAGAATTTTTGTCACACTTACCATCTTTTCCCTGTTGGATATAACATTAACTGTTATGTAAAAGATTTACTATAGCAATTTTGCAGCCAATTACTTTTAAGACATTTTCTCCCCTTAAAATATAATTGTCTGAAGAAAAATGCAGCCTAGAATAATATAAACTGAAAGCAGTGTTCCTTATAATTTCACGGAGATGGTCAGTCTCTTCCTAGCAACAAGACAGAGCTCTAGCTATCCTAGCATTACTGCCTGTTGTGACTCTCATGAGCTGCTGCTAGTGCTGTAATTTCTCTTCCTCAAATGCCCTGAAAAATACTCTCAGGCTTGAAAGTACAGTTCCTTAAAAATACATTGGTTTCCTTTACCAAAAAAAAGTGTCTCCGAATATGAAATGTTTAAAATTTTTCAAGTAGTGGAATTTACGAAGGAACTTCTTTTTTTTTTGCTGGAATAGGCTTAATTCGCAGCACTGCAAAGATGCAACCCTCAACCAAAGCTGGCTTGATGTTTCTGATTTTCATTTTATTAAAATTTCCAGGACGCATTTTCATAGTATGCTGTAAAAATATAAAACTCATTTTTCCTTCTCCCCCTTCCCTCCTCCCTTCTTTCTGCCTTTTTAACTCAATGCATGGAGCATGAGAGCATCTTTAATACTCTCTGCTTACAATACAGGTTTAGAACTGCTGTGTAAGGAAATCCTGAATCTACACATCAAAGAGGGAAGGCTGATAGCTTTAAGAAAGTGTCAACGTGGCATCGATGTACTTAAAAGGAGATCTGGTACCACACCCATGTCTGAGGTCCCAGTGGGCCTGGTAAATGGCTGGAAAGTGTCACTCAAACTGCGAGCTGCAGACAGACGAGTGAAATGTCAGCGCTGTTAGTACTGTGCTGGAGCAGAGCAGCCGGGGGAGCGGTGCTCAAGCACTGCTTAAGGCCATTTTGTAATAGGTGTGGAAACAGTGTGGGGAGTTACTTTCACATCACTGCAAATTGTACTTGCTGAATGAAAAAATTCTGGGGACTTCTACAAGCTCAAAGACATTCAGACAGCCTGGCTTGAAGTAAAATAGAAAAGCTTTTGCATCAAGTGTATTTGAAGAGGAGACAACGAGTAGGGAGTAGAGAAAGAATGAGGTAGTCATGCTCCTATAAGACCCAGTTATTTTTTCAGCCACAGATATTCCAGAGCTCATTGCTGGCATTGCGTATTTGGGAAGTTGTTCAAGGGACACAGAAACATGTAGTCTTCCAAAAGTGAAAAGAAGGTGCTATGGGAATAGAAGAGAAGACAAAAGATTGCAAATGAAAAAAATTTGATAGATTCACTGGTACATCTCTAAGGAAAAGGAGCTGGAGCAAAATACAGGTGAGGACAAAAGAATTGCCAACAGGTGTAATGCAGATGAGACAAACCACAGAATCACAGAAAGGCTGGAGTTAGAAGGAACCTCTGGAGGTCATCTAGCCCAGTCCCCCACCTAAAGCAAATTCACTTAGAGCAGTTTGCAAAGGATTGCATCCAGATGGGCTTTGAATATCTTCAGAGATAGATACCCCATAATCTCTTTGGGCAGCTTGTTCCAGTGCTCTGTCATTTTCAAAGTAAAGATTTTTTACTTCAAATTCAAATGAATCTCCAATGTTTTCAGTTTGTGTCCGTTGCCCCTAGTCCTGTCCCTGAGCACCAGTGAAGAGTCTGACCCCATCCTCTTGACACCCACCTTTTAAAATAATTTTATGCATAATGCTCTTGGACAGCTGAATGTAAATTAAAAAAAAAAAAAAAAGGCTTAAGTGCTTCTTACAGAGGAAACAGAATGATGGAGCTTTGAGGGTAGAGGTTAATGGGACAAACTCTGGAGGTGAGTAGCAAGTGGAGTACTACCATGCTCTGCCCTGGGGCCTATCCTGTTTTGAACATTTTTAACAAGGACATGGGGGCAATGATTCCCTGTTAAAAAGTTTTGCAGACAACTCCAAACTGAAATGACGTCTTCTGTTAAGAAAGACCAAGACAGGCCATGGGAATGGGCCAAAAGGAACTCCAAGCAATTCCCCAAGGACAACACAGAGACTCCCTGGCAGTGCTGCAAGTTGGGCACTGAGGGACTGAGAAGCCAATCTGCAAAAAAGGCCCTGGATAGGCAGGGCTCAGAAGCAGAGGTGACCAGCATCAACAACAGCAGTGCAGCCAGCAGAGCAAACAAACGGATTGTATCACCCTACTCAGCACTCCTGAGACCACATCTGGGTGTTGCATCTGGTTTTTGGTCCCTCCAGTACATGAAAGGCGTCAATAAACAAGAGTCTTGTGGAGACCACAAAGGTTGATGGGGCTGGAGCACTTGCAGGTAATGTATACCTTGATAACTAAACAAAAGTACTCAGGAAATAGAGACATTTTGCCCAGAAATATTACAAGACCAGGTATTCAGCAGTCATAGTCATTGTAGGGCTTGGCAAGTCAGAATCACCAAAAGGCTATTTCCAGACCTTCAGATTCTGAGATAATGAAAAACCTGGGAGATGAAGACATACAGATATACCACCTCTCTTAAAAACAAAAGTTCACAGCATCTTTGAAGTTGAATAAGCATTTAGCTTTCAACAGCAATTTTTTGTACATGTAATCTTAATTTGAGATTTCAAACTCACTGAAATAAAATATTTTTTACTCCAAATACTAACGTTTTTGAGATTCAGACTTTATAAACTGTTCTAGTCACTTTATCATCCTTAGAGGACATGAAAATCTTCAGTAAAGAGTATGGAGTGTGTCTGTGGAAAGGCACTTACAGCAAGATAAGGTTAGGAGCAGGAGGAACAATGGGTAGAAATTTTATTCCAGTAGAATTAGATTATATATAATAGTATTTTTTTTTTGTCATGTTTCCTTCTTTCTTTGACTTAAATCATACTTTTTGGCTGCCTGTGGATAAATCTGAAAACTCGTAAGTTCCTTTTTTCTTCTCATGTCAGGGAAAAAAATTTCATAGGCTAACCTATCCTATTACAAAACCCGTGTCTGTCTTCAATGTCTTTCATAACTTTCTCTTGGGCAAGGTTCAGAATCAATATTCCACCCTTGCTTTCCTTAGTCTATTAGATGACCTTTAGCCCACGAGCTAGTATTTTATTGTTAATTTTTTCTTTCTATTAGGTTCCATGTTTTTGTCCCATCCTAACTCTGCTACCATTTCAAGTGCCTCTTTAAATTTTACTCAAGGTATCCCCAAAATTTCTGCAATAAGTCACCAAGATTTTCTTCTGGAATTCTGGATTCCTTTCCATCATCATTTTCACTTGAACAAATTCTCTCAGTTCCTCTCCTTTTTTGGGTCTGACTCCCTGTGTCTGGGCTAAAATTTGCATGTAGGGTCAAGTCAAAATTCCTAAATTTCATTTAAAGACGGCTCTTCTCCCTCATTTCACAGATACTGTGAACACCATCAACATCTTGTCAATCCGATATTACTGCTGAGATGTTATACGTTATTCCTTCAGGGACTGCAATTTTTCTACATATAATTAATAAAATGTGCATTTTTATTGCCATCTCTCTTGCCTTTTCAGACCATTATTATCTCACATTTCAATTTATATTCTTGCTGCTATTGCCTGAAAAAGTTTAATTGTATCTAGAGCAATATATCAATTATCAGCAGTTAATCAATGCCCAGCTGTTTTCCTGCCTTTCAGATGTTCAGACGAGTATATTAGTGAGATTTTCCTTTTAAATACTCAGATAATCACTTCCTTAACTTATCTTACATTGTGTCTAAATTCTGTCTCTTGCTGTGATATCTATATGGATTGTTCCATGCTAACAGCCACAGACAGAGAATAGTAAGATCCTCCTCTGATAATTTAATTTACTATACTTTGCCATATTTTAATTTCTTTGCTATAGCAAATTGTTGCCTGTCCCTTCACACTGAAATTGTAAGTTAGTCCTTTCCTGAGTTTTTGGCAAATACCTGCACCATGTTTAAGGCAGACAATATTTTTGTAGAATAAATAACAAGTAACAGTACTATTGCTATTACTGTTAATAACACAGTTAGGGTCTATGGTAAAGATTTACAGAGGTAGAGAAAAATAATTTTCAGAACAAATTACTACATTGTGGATTTGTTTTAGAAGAGATTAGCGTGTTTTCTTTTCTTACCCTGTCATAAAGCAGAAAAGAATTACCTACATTTATCAAAAGTTCCTATCGACAAGCAACAAAAGGTGGTGAAAAATAAAGCAGGTGGGAAACAAGAAAAGGAAAGTGTTGGGAGAGAAGAAAGAGCATCAGAGATAATCTCTTGACAAGTTTTTCTGATGTGTTCTACTCATTCCTAAGGCAGATGGCATTTGGTCCCTTACCTTTGATTACATTATTAATTCTGAGAATACATATTTGAAGTCAACAGCAGAAAACTAGAAGTGCCACCCTGAGAAATTTTTTCCTTACGTTCATTTCATTTCATTGTATCAAATTTTTTTAAATTTATATTCTGCTTCTCCAGCTCTTAAGAAACACAAAATAACAGTCTTCATTGAGAATTAATAACTCATTATCTTGAAGTAAACCCACAAATGTGTAATGTCTGAGTGCAGCACAAATTCCAATGTGTTTTCTAGATCAATCACAATATGGATTCATAGAGAATCCACAGCAGGTTTTCCAGTGATAAATACTGGGAAGGATTTGTTTCTTTCATGGATTTGGTGAAGGTCCTCACTTTCTTATCCATTTCTAACCATTCCAGCATGACTGTCCTATGCCAGGATGGCGATTGTCAAAACATTTGCTGACCAACATAGCCTGAAGTGTATTTCAATGCAGGTAAAATCACGCATAACAACATTCTTCATTGTGTTCATTGTAATTTATCGTGTAAATTCTCTTGTGTTCATTGTAATTTATTGTGTAAATTCTCTTATGTTATTGCTTTTTTACCCATGATTATGTAGTTTGATATAGATTAAGGCTTTGTTGTTTAACTGTGGCATGTAAGCAATGTCAAGGGAATGAAATCATAGAAGTATTCAGTTACAAAGACATCTCTGAAACTAAAATGCCCTTTTGTCAGGGGACATATTAGTAAATCAGTATATCTACTGGATGTCCTTCAGGGATAGAACAAGACATTTATCCTCTCCTAGGGATTATATGAATTTACTAAATAGTCTAACACTATGTATTTACATATGAGGTGACAAAAAATAATTTACAACACAGAAGTCACTTACACCACAGCAATGTTATGAGATTTTCCTTAGCAGATCATGGTACTAATATATGCCAACAAAAAAATCTGTTGCTAATGTGACACACACACTTGAAAAGCAAAGTTAAAGAGAATATAAACCCACCCTTTCTGTCGGCTCACCCTAAGATGCTGATCTGTTTGTTTTTGTCCACGAACAGCAGTTTCCCTGTGTGTTGAAACACAAGGCTGAGCTCCAGTGAGGAAGTTGAATGACTCTTCTTCACAGCCTTTCAGTTACAGAAGGATTGGTATCAAACTGGGGGGAAAATTGAACAGCACCTTACTTCCAAAGGAGGCACAACCGCTGCACTGAGGCAGCCTCAGGTGTTCTTGGATGAAGTAGGCAAAGCGAGGATTACATAAAAAGCCTCAGGGGGGTAACACTGATTCCAGAGAAGCAGAAGGATAGGGGATGTTCTTTGGGAAGTCCTGGTGTATTATCGAGCACTTTGCACAGGACCCTCTGGGTGACAGATACAGACAGATCAGATTGACTGAAAAATCAGGCATTGCTGGTCTGATTGTACAGTGGAAGTTTCAAAGCAGTACAGTGAGAGAATAATAACAAGGATGACCTTACCTCTGGTGCTGAAACGCTTCTGGCCAGGTGGCAGAAAACTTCCTGAGAGGAGTGGATCAGGGCTGATGGCTTTTGATGCATACTTGCAGTCCCTTAACCATTTCTGTAGAGATGTCAGATCGTGCTGCTGTTAGGCAGAAAATGGAACTCTTATGTAAGAGCATGAAACAATTGTTCTAGTGTCTGTTCTTCTTGAATTCAGAGGTTACTTTATTTTCAAAATTAGGATGTTTGCTTTTGCTTCCATGCAGTTATACCAGTTGCTTGCCTGTATTTTGGAGGAATTTCATTAAAAAAAGAAACCAGTTACAGAGCCTTCAACATGTGTACAGGGCTTTCTGTGTCACAAGGGAGGTTTACGCTTTTGTGAAAATGGGAAAATAAATCCACTTACCCTTTCCAAAGAGAAGCTACTATGGGAGATATTTAAGATGTCTTAAATCATCTGGCTTTTTCAGTGACTGTCATCAACAAAGACATTAAGACATCATTTGCAAGCTTTATCTTTAACGTAAAATGGCAGCAATTGATATTTAAAACTGTCTGATAAAAAACCCTGTATGATAGTAGGAGAAGCCACAAGAATCTCTTAGGTTGAATGAAAACTTATTTCTTTCAGCTAAAACTAAAAAGGGTTTGAGAAATGCATGCATCCTCTTAGCTTGAATTTCAAAAGCAGAGTTGCTCAGGGGTTAGGTAATTTATATTTTTGATTGTGTTTTATAAGATGAAAGGGAGTTGAACATAGGGTAAGATGCTCCCTATCCCAGTTTATTATTCAATAGAGGCTTTTCTTACAGTGTTCAGAACTTGTAGCAAAAGGTTTTAAAATTACTCACAAGTTGATGACTTTATTTTCTTCTAAATCATTAGATTTGAATCATTACTGTTTCCAGCATGAGCTGTCAGTAGGGCCAAAAAAATCCAGGGAAATGAGTTTTGTGTTTAGTTTTTATAAGCTTAATCTCATAATGATCATGGTTTCAGTTAATACTTAACAAGCACAGGTAAGAAAATGTTCATCAGTGATCACACTTCTCATTAAAAAAAGTAGTGATAGTTAAGCTGTCATAGTGCAACTTTTTTTTCATCATGATTAAGACAGAAGTGCAGCTGTAAGTGCTCATTTTTTTCCCTTTTCTTTTTGACTTGTGCATTCCCCTCCTTAATCAACTGCTTCATCCTGATGCTTCACAAGCGTATCTGTGCGCATGTATGTGCCTGTGTCACCTATTTGAAACACAGGACTGATAACAGCAGCTGCTCAGAGAGAACATTCCACTGCATCAATTAATGTTCCATGCTAAATAAAAAATGTACATCCTCCACACCAGTCTTGTAATAAAATAGTTAATTTGATTCAAATGCTAAATTAAGTATGGCAAGGAGGTTTTTGGAATAAAGTTAAGGAGGAAATAGACTGCAGCCTTGGGAAGCCTAGAGCATGTTTTGTACTGCACCTTGAAACAAACAGCTTGACTAAAGAGTAAGTTAGTCTATCTCTTTGATGGCTGCATTATCAAGTCAAAGTCTTCAGGGCCTCGTGAGGGTTCAATGACAGAGAATATTGTAGTAGCTAGATGTAGGACACATAGAATTTAGGCTTTTTGATCAAGTTGTAATAAACAGCTTTAATTAACTGGGCTTCCCAGAGGGGATTAAAGAGCAGTGAAGAGCAGTTCTTTGTTTTATTATTTAAGATTCAAACTATTGCTTCCATTAGGCATATTCAGAGTTTACAGCTAGGATCCATGATGGGTACATTGCAGCAGAGTTTGCACATGCAGTATACCTGATATGTTTTCCTTCTTTGGCTTGGTAAAAATAAAAACCTTCAGGTTCCATCTGTGTTTCAGAACATCTATTAAGTAGTCATGCTCTTCTTTCCCTTCAGACACACATCTGTTGTCTCACAAGTAAAGACAAAAGAAAGAGAAAATAAGAAATTTATACTGGTGATGTGTTGTATTCCCATTTTGAAACCTATTTTAATTTGATTCTCTCTTCTATTGGGTAACCAGCCAGTGGTCAAAGGCACCACAGGAGTCTGATTAGAAATCATCCTGTGAGTTACTAGAGCAAACAAAATCCATCATTCTCCCAATGAACACGCAAAAAAGCAATGCAGTGCTGTCTCCTTAGCTAATCAATGTTTCGAAACAGCATTACATGGATCACTCCTAGGGGCTTAGCTCCCTCACTTGTTGCCTCGCTTTGCAAGTACAAAGGTGCTTAATTTTGCATGCATACTGACAATTAAGTAACTTGAACCATGATACTGATAACAGCAACAGCTTTTAAGAACTACCAGCTGACATATGTACTGAAAAGCTAAAAATTCCAAACCTTTTGACATCTTTTCATAAACAGATAATTGATTAAGCTGTTTAAAAAGTGTTTTCATCCCATTGTACACTAAAATTTGAAATTTATTAGTAAGTATGGCTAAATACAGCCTGAGAAGGGGACTCCAACGTGGTTTGTCAATTGACCAGCATTGCTAGACACCCTTAAAGACACGCCAACTTATTTTCAAATATAAAATATGTCACAGTAACTACTAGCTCCCTACTTGAAGAGAGTTTTTTGAAGCTATAGCAAAAGGTTAAAATACTCAGAGGTAAAACAAATAAATAAATAAATAAAAGAGTAGACTTACAAACCTATCTCAGGTCACATTTCTTTTAAGACATAAATTCAGTGTTAAACGTCAAAATAATGGAGCTCTATTGATCCTACAGGAAAGTTTCCAAATGCTAATGAGGAATACTCTCCCAGCAGAATTAGACTGCTTAAACACAACAATCAAAAGGCAAGATAGGGAGGGTAAAAATTTTAACTAAAGAGAGAAAAAATTAGAAAACTTTATTTTATAGTGAATCAGAGATTAAAAAAAAAAAGGCAAAATACCAATATTGATCCCTTCATATACCAAAGCATAACTTGCTTTATGAATGACTTTCTTACAGTTAAAGTTTTGATTTTTCAATCTGTATGAAACTGTTTCACTTTTAATTGTTAAAGAGCAGCTTAATGGGACTAAACCTAGCTAACGTATGTATAGATATACAAATAAAAACCAGGTAACAATAAAATATGTATATAAAAAAAGTGAAGCTAAATTAAAATTTTCCTTCTTAATATTTCATTTTTGCTTTTGGACTGTGATTACCAGGGATTGGTACTCATTTAAACCTGTTCTCGTTGAAGTCAGTGGCAAACCTCTTCCTGGCTCCAGGAGCACAAAACAAGCTGAGGAGCACCCAGAGACTCAATAAAGGAATGTGACACTTTCATTCTGTTTAGTCTTGGTGGTTTTTTAATACTGGAATTACAGCATCAGAAAACCCACTTGTGATTGGTATCTTTACATCACACGCTGTCTTAGGTTACAATGTAAGATGTAACCAAAAGTGTGTATTCTATCACCATCTGTTAAAACCAGGTGGGGCAGTGTTCTTTATCTCTTCCATGACGCATCCCTGATCACTCCCTCTGGGGGATATCTTCTGTTAATGGGCCATCCAGCCTCACTGCATGACTCAGAAAATTACATCATCCCACTGTGAGATGCTCCGCCCAGGGGAGGAGCCAAGCATTCCTGCCTGGGTATAATCTGAGGTTTGGAACACCACAGGCAGCCCTTACCCACTGGGTTCCCAGAGCACAAGAGCTACATAACCACCACGGGACCTTCAGAGGAGGATCAGACCCTTCTACAGGATCACCACTTCAACAGAACCACTTCAAAGAGGATGCAGGCACCCCTTAATGGGACTGCTACCCCCTCCCTACCCGGCAGGGTGTCAGGTCATATCCTGACTCTGCCAGGTTAAGCCAGTGTTTCTGTATTATTGCCTTGTTATATATACTAGTAAAGAACTGTTATTCCTATTTCTCATATAATTAGCCCCTTAATTTCGAAATTATAATAATTCAGAGGGAAGGGGTTACATTTTTCATTCCAAGGGAGGCTCCTGCCTTTCTTAGCAGACACCTGTCTTTCAAACCAAGACACACACTTTAAGACACAAATACCTTTCCCAAGGCAAATATAGCTGAGGAATAAGGGGAAAATAGGACTGGAAAACAGAGATGAAGTGACTTGTTCAAAGTCTTGAAGCAAGGCAGTGGAAGATCTGAGAAAGATCCTCCTGAGCAATGGTACTTGCTGGACAACACAGCCTCCTTGTACCAGTGCTCACAGGCTACAGATGCACATGCTCTGAAATAGGGGTACCAAAAACACAGACTGAGATGAATTGTAACCCTGAAAGAGGAAGTTGGCATGATGAAATGTCAGTGATTGAAGAAATACTGCTTACACAGAACAAAACATTTGTAGCAGTGATGTCAGACAAGCTTGCTGAACAAAAGCAACGAGAAAGTTTTTTGGCCTGAATTATTTAATGTTAAGCAGAATACTCAGAAGCCTTTTTCAGTGAAATTGTCTAAAATCATTTCACAGAATTTCTCTATTTTTTAAACTATTTTTATTTTTAAGGTTACAAAGTCTATCTATATATACTTCTTGACAGAGTCCTTCTAGAAATCAATGAGCTTATAAAGAAACCAGCATATAATACATTAAGAACTGCAATATTTTTAAAAGATATACATACTCCTTTTCAAATTTGAATATTGAGAAAAATTTATTAAATGGGCTGTATTATTTTGTAGAAAAGACAGATACAGAGAAAAAAGTTGTCTAATAGTTCAAAACAAATAGATAAATTACTGTGTTAATAGTAACAATTATGACAAAATAAAAATAAATATCTTAAAAAAATAATGCTAAAGGAAAAAAAAGTAGGCATATTGATCAGGAAGAAGGAGAATTTTACTGGATTTGTAGAAAAAGGGAAAGGCATCTAATGGTTTTACAGGTCAGAAAAAGATAGAAAATCAAAAAATGAAAAGACAATGCAATTAATAAAAATCCCACTCTCCTCTCCCCGAACTCTTCTCCAAAATGTCTTCTTCCTTTTGAGTCAGTTTGCATTAGAAAGGAAGGACCATTTTCTGCTTAAAAGATAGGAATAAACTACCAATAATAAATACTTGCTTTGCCAAAGGTCTTTTGGGAAAGCTATTTAGATTCTTTTTGGTTTAACTGCCTGTGAATTAGGCATAAGAATGCTGTGTTTTCCTACTTGGAGTCTTTCAGATAATAAAGAAACAATCACATATCATGGAAGAATATTGCTTCACAAATATCACCTTTCCAAGGATAATTTAAAAAGTATAGTCTCTATATATTCATCAACACTATCATAAACAAGATCTCTGTTGAAGGGTTAATATGGAGCCACCCAGAATAAGACAGAATTAAAACTCATAAACCATTTTTACACACTGTTTAGAAGGAATGGTTTAGATGTGGAAATGATAGGTTAATGGATATAAACAAAACAAGGTTTATAGTGGAAGACGATATCTTTACTACGACAAATTGATATTTTCTAAGAGATATACAACAAGCAATCTTTCCAACGTGAAAACAAACTTGTATGACTGTTTTTTTCTCAAATCACTTCAGATGGTCTCATAAAAACTATTATATATTCCTACAAATCTTTTCTTGCTTATAAACCATGGTCAAACTTAATTCCTGAAAAGTTGTTTTCAGGAACAATTAGACTAACTACCATAGGAACTCCTAAACAGTTAAACTTCCGGATCAGTCTAATCAGAAATAAGTAGAAAGTAACAATAAACTCACAAGGTTATTATTCAGGAACTTGCATTACTGAGGCCGGAAATAAATCAGACAACACTACAGGACCACCAGAAACTTCAGTTCTGTGCTTATGGTGTTTTGATTTTACTCGACAGCCTCTAAGCCCTCTGAGCAGTTGATTAAAATTTATGTCCCTTCGCTTATTTAAGACTTGATGAAGCAGTTAATTCTTTCCTATTTACAAATCTGGTTGCCACAATCTCTGATTTTAAAAAAAGTATTTGTGGTTTTTTGATAAAAGCTTTATTGTGTGCATTAAAAAAAAAAAAAATCCCAGGTTATTTAGGAGAACAGTGTCCTTTTTCTGTGGTGCTGGGAATTGGCTGCTGCCAATGATCCTGCCTGTCTCCATCCAATGGGTGGAGAACGTTGCCTAAGAAAAATAAGAGAAAAATGCAACTTGTTGCACTTGCACATTTTATGACATTGCTTTTGTAAAAGAAAAAAACCAAACAATCACGAAACAAAACCAAATTAAATATTTAATGGTTTCGTTTTGAAAAAGGCCCAGGATTTTACTGACCCTGCAATCCAATAATCTGTCTGTGATAAATTCTCTCACTTTCTATGTCTAGGAAAACTTTCTGTCAGACATTTTCTTATTCAATCTGTCTGACAAAGTACTGGTTTACAGTCTTGCTGTCTGCTGGGAGAAACGGAGAAGGGACAGTGTTCCTGCAGGCTACAAGCCCAATGAGAGATATTCCCCAGGAACATGGCATTCTCCTGACTATGCAGATTCTCCCCAGCCACAAGCTGTCACACCCCTCACATTCCTGTCCCAGTTCCTCTCATCCCAAGTGTATGGGTCTCTGAGCTGTCCCTTTCACTGCACCTCATTTCATTGCAATCCACTTTGTTGTAGTCACTCCATTTCCAAATTTTCTTGTTTCTTTCAATTGCATTTTAATTGATCTTATCTCCTTCCCAGAGTGTTTGTCACACTTTCTTCTCTGTTTTCAAGATTTCATTTCCTTTCCTGACAGGAAGAATTTTATTTCAGGAAAGGAAATGAAATCTTATGATTTCAATGAGGATCAATTCAGCGAGCTTTGGTCCATTTCCCTGCTCTTCATGTCATCCCATGCCATTTCATTGTTTTTGCTTCAGTGCAGAATTTTTTCTTTCTAAGCATTTCATTTCATCAATTTCTTCTCCTGTCTTTTCGTTTGACTTCGTTCCCTGATTTTGGGATTTCGGTAAGTATAAATTTACAAGGGTTTTTTTTGTCCAGTTCACTTCAAAAAAAGAACATCCCACTGCCCAAAGACTGCTCTCTTCATACCTTTCTTCTTCACACCACCCATGTGCTGGGCACCTCAGCAAAAGGTAGCTTTTACTGCTCTGCATGGGGTTAGGCACACGCTGGGGATTAGGCTTGAAATAAGCACAAAGCCTAGAGTTCCTAGAGTTCCAGGGACACTGCAACTACAAAAGGCATGCCAAAGGGAGCACAGCACTGCCCCAACATTGCTCCCTTAACATGTTTCTCCTTGGTAGCAGCCTCACAAATGTGCAGCTTTTAATGCTCCACTTAGGGTCAGGATTAGGGTTAGGGTTAGGGCTGAGGAAACCACAAAGCCCAGAGCTCCAGGGGCATTGCAACTACAAAAGGTATGCCAAGGGGAGAACGGTGCTGCCCCAGCATTGCTCTCTCAGCAGATTTCTAATTGGCACCACCCATGTGCTTGGCACCTCAGCAAAAGGCAGCTTTTCCTGCATCGCTTAGGGTTAAGCTTGCGCTCATGGGTAGGCTTGAGAAAACCACAAAGCCTAGACATCCAGGGACATGTCAACTAAAAAAAGGCATGCAAAGGGCAGCACTTCATGTTATTTCATTATATTTGATTACAATAATTTCATTTCAGAATTTTCCTTTATTTCTTTCCATTGAATTTCATTTTTTTAGAAGTCCAGCCCAGTCAGTTTGTTTGAATTTGTTCTCTGACTTTGAGATTTTATTTCCTAGGCTGAAAGGAAGATAAAGAAATTCTTCCTTTCAGGAAAGGAAATGAAATGTTGAAAACAGAGAAGAAAAGGTGACAAACACTCTGGAAAGGAGATATAATAAAATAGAATGCAACTGAAAAAAACAAGAAAATTTGGAAATGGCGTGACTACAACCAAATGGATTGCAATGAAATGAGGTGCAGTGAAAAGGACCAAAACTTGCCCAAATTAACCTTAGGGATAGCCCAAACTCAAGGAACGAAGTCAAACAAAAAGACAGGATAAGAAATAGGTTAAATGAAATGCCTAAAAAAAAAAAAATCTGCACTGAAGGGAAAGCAATAAAATGACATGGGATGACATGAAGTGCAGGGAAATGGACCAAAGCTTGCCGAGTTGATCCTCATTGAAATAGCAAGGTTTCATTTCCTTTCACAAATGGCCAGAGACCAAGGCCTGGTTTCCATGAAGCATATCTCTGCAGCCAGAGCTTAAACTTCTGAGAAAGTTTCTGGGATGGAAAAAAAAAGAGCTGCAATAAAATCTGCAGAGTGGAGCAAGGAAAGGTTAAGAAAAACAATGAGAGTGGCAGACAGAAAATTTACTATAAAAGAAAGGGCAGTTCTCAAGCCAAGGATGCAACAGGATAAGTACTACCAGAAAATATTTATAGTACTAAGGAAATAAAACAGGGATCTGGAACACTGCCACTCAGCAACACTGAGGATGGGTTGATGCTGACCCATCCCTACCCGAGTGACAACTTCCTAAAGAGTAAACCCATTTTGTGTGCTGTAATGGACTTAGGGAAAACATGTAAGTATTCATCCTAGTAGTTCTTTCTTCCTCAATGTCTATTGCCTGTATCATTCAATAATTACTTCATACTTTGAAACTGGATGGCTCCTGCTTTCAAACTGTCTGCAAGCAATACAAGCTACCTGAATAAACTGCCCCAAACCAAAAAGGGCAGATAAAAGCCGCCTTCTTATCTATTCTACAGAGGTGGGAGGATACCATACTGTTATTATTGTCATTTGTTTGTCATCCCCTGCTGCTGTCCTGGTGGCAAATTTTTCCCATTACAGAGCAGCTGCAGTGCTGCACTGGGGATGGAAATCATATCCACACAGAGCAAAAGGCCAAGAGGAATTATTTAATTTCCTTTTCTCCTACACCCTCCTCCCTGCAGATCCATGTGTAGGGAAGCATTTGGCATAAAACTGGAAAGAGGTTAGGGTCACTATGGAGTGACCTAACACCTATGGAGTCCTACTGATGACTAGAAAATTAAATACCACTGATGATCAGTGAAACATATGGTAGTTTGTTAGAAAAACCTCAGGAAGCCATTTATCCCATGTGTTGCACAGGACTGATTTTTGCTGCTCTCTTGGATGAGGATTATAATTTATTGTGAGTTTAGTCATCAATCAGATGCAGGACCACTGCCCTGACTGAGGCTTCTACATGTTAATAATGTGCAAAAGATAGAGGTGTTGTTTGATGTTTGTCTCTGCCTTGCAAGACTTTTGGGAACACAGTGGATACAAGCATCAGTCAGGTCACCAAGACTCACTAAATTAAATTGTTTGACATTGGGACTCCACTTATTTTAATGAGTATTGCACAAACGGTTCAGTGGCAGAGTATATCCTGGCATATTGAAAACAACAGATTTAAATGAGTTTTTACTTTGAAGGGAAAGCTGTTGAGGCAGACTGCATCTCCCAAATCTGTCTTCAGAATTACAAAGTAAAAAATATTAATCCATAGATTGCATAATTTGAAAGTTTCTTTCAAAAATTTAGGTACATGTTTTTGAGTATTTTCTGATGTTTGGTGGCTAGAAATATTCTTTGGCACTTACAACTTTAATTGCCGTAACATCTTTAAAAAAATTTTTGTCTTCTCTGAGTTTTGTCTCTAATATCACCAGAATCCAACTGACAAAAAGCACTGTTATGAACTTTATAAATTGTTTTAGTATTTCAAAATAAAATAAGAAATCACCAATATTTCGAGAAGAGAAAGAAGTCCTTATATAGTCATCTAATGGTAAAGTCAATACCAGGATTAAAAAAAATATATCAATAATATATGTCTATCATAATGTGAAATAAAAAATTACTTCCTACACGTGTCTTTCTTTCCTTCAGCAATATAAACACTCCATTTCTGTAGTACATTACCCAGAATGTGCATAGCAAGATATCAAAAATAAATATCTGTCAATAACAGGAAGATGAAAATTGGTTTGAAAACAATATTTAAAGGTGTTCAAAGTATTTACCACTTCAACATCCCACTCCTAATGTAATTGAGAACTAGAATAGAATGGCATATATTAAATGGTTATTTCAGGCAAAATAATAGCTAACATTTAAGCAATTTCTTAAAAAATCTTTTCATAAAAATGTTTTTCCTGAGGTACTAATGGCTGTTTAAAAAAAATATTGCTGGATGTGTATATAAATTAAAAATTTAAAATGTTTTGAGAGGAATAATAAGTTTATACCCCTTAAAGGAATTAGCTTACTTTGATTGTGTAATTGATTTGTATCCAAACAGGTGAAATCACTAATTATTTCATACCTAGTTCAATACATTTTTTAGTAATTATAAAATATGACTGAGAGTTTGACATTTAAGTTCTAGTTTCTAGTCAAATGTTTTGAACTACCTCCAGTGAAATGAAATAATATATATAGTGGAATAAAATTTTGGTTTTAACACTATAAAAAACAATTCCCAGTTGAACATTCATAAGATAAAATTGAGATGTTGGAGGTAATGTGAAACACACAGGTGTGAAACACAAACAGCGTCACGGAGGACTTTATAACATTTTGTGTGAAATTCTAATTGCAATAAAGCCTGGTTCTATAAAAGTGTATGAAAATAAGAGCACATGTAAGTACACGTAAGAGTGGTTTTTCCTTCTAAAGGTTTAATAGAAGATAAGAGTGTTTGTTTGGGTATTTTTTTCCTGTAGTAGACAGTGCAACATAGCTGTATGGGAGGAGGAAGGATTTAACAGAATAGTCATCATAGAGTCATAGAATCATATCCTGATTTGGAAGGGACACACAAGTATCACCGAGCCCAAACTTAGACTTGCACAGAACATCCCCAAGAGTCACACCATGTATCTGAGAGCATTGTCCAATGTTTCTTGAACTGTCAGGCTTGGTGCCGTGACGACTTCCCCGGGGACCCTGTTCCAGTTCTCAAACACCCTCTGGGTGAAGAATCTTTTCCTGATATCTGACCTAAACTTCCCCTGAACAGCTCCATGCTGTTTCCTCAAGTCCTGTCCTGGTATGGGAGACTGAAGGAATCAGTACCTGCTCATCTGTATTCCCTTGTGAAGGTGTTGAAGACAGCAATGAGGTCTCCCCTCAGTGTTCTCAAGGCTGAACAGACCAACTGACCTCAGCTGCTCCTCGTATGGCTTCTCCTCCAGACCCTTCACCATCTTTGTGGCCCTCCTCTGGACACTCTCTAACAGCTCAATGTATTTTTTATATTGTGACACCCAAAACTGCCCCCAGCACTCGACATGAGGCTGCCCCAGTGCAGAGCAGAGCAGGACAATCCCCTCCCTTGCCCAGCTGGCGATGCTGTGCCTGATGCCCCCCAGGACAGGGTTGGACCTCCTGGCTGCCAGGGCACTGCTGGCCCATATTCAAATTCACACTGACCAGGCCCCCCAGTCCCCTTTCCACAGCACTGCTTTCCAGCTTCTCATTCTGCATTCTATACACACATCCAGGGTTGTCCTGTCCCAGGTGCAGAACCCAGCACTTGCCCTTGTTACATTTCGTACAGCTCTCCACTCGTCTGATTTGTCAAGATCTCTCTACAGGGCCTCCCTGCACTTGAGGGAGTTGGCAAGTCCTCCCAGTTGTCATCAGCAAACTTACTTAGTATCCCTTCGAGTCCTGTATCCAAGTCATTAATGAAACGAAATCTCTCTGTTGAAGAGGACTGGGCTGAGGATGGATCCCTGTGGAACCCTAGAAGTCACCAGACACCAGCAGGATGTCACCCCATTCACTGCCACTCTTTGTGCCTGATTCATGAGCCAGTTGCTCACCCATCACATAACATGGTTATCCAATTGGCTGCTGGGCATTTGATCCAGAAGGATCCTGTGAGAGACAGTACCAAAAGCTTTGCTGAGGTCCAAAAAGATTACACCTACTGGCTTTCCTAGATCAACTAGGTAAGTTGCCCTGTCATAGAAGGGAATCAGGTTCAACAAAAGTACTTGCCTCTCATGAAGCTGTACCAGCCGTGACCAATGACTGAGTTGTCCCCCAGGTGTTTTTCAATGCCTCCCAACATAATTTTTTCATGATTTTACTGGGCACTGAAGTGAGACTGACAGGCCTGTAGTTTCTGGGGTCCTCCTTCTTGCTCTTCTTGAAAATTGGGATGTTCACCGGCTTCCAGTCAGCTAGGAGGTCTCTGGATTCCTGAGACCACTCAAAAATTATCAAGAGAGGCTTTATGATGATGTCAGCAGCTCTTTGATGATTCTCGAGTGAATTACATCATGGATTTTTAGGGATCTAACTGAAGGAGCAGATCCTACAAAAGTTCAGGGTCAGCTGGAAGTTGATCAATCTCATAGTCATGGTCCTCCAGCTCAGGGCACAGGGGCCCCCTTGGTCCAGCCTCTGTGTTGGAGGCAAAGAATGTGTTAAACACCTCTGCCTCATCCATGTCTCTGCTTGTGAGGTGGCCATCCCCATTCTGTAACGGACTGATGTTATTTCTCCAGTGCGTTTTGCCATTAATATATTTGAAAAAACTCTTTTTATTGTCCCCCGTGGTTCTTTCCATCTTCAACTCCAATGGAGCTTTGGATACACAAATTTGCTCCCTACACTGGCAAGCAACATCTATGTATTCTTCCCGTACCACCTAACTTTGTTTTCATTCAGAATACCTTCCTTTTCTACCTTATTTCCAAGAGGAGATCCCTGCTCAGCCAAGCCAGCCTTCTGCCTTGTCTCCATGACTTTCAACATTTAGGAATTTCCTGCTCCTGTTCCCTTAGGAGGTGATGTTTAAAAAGTGACCAGCACTGATAGGTCCAGCATGTGCAAAAACTTTCTAATTCCCTGAGCAGCCTGAAGCTTCTTTCCTCATGTCCAGAGCTGAGGTTTTGCTGCACTTCTCCTCCTGTAAACATGGATTTTAAGCTTGGTCACTTCATGGTGCCTGTGGCCAAGAGGGCCACCAAACTCCACTTTGCTCATGAGATCCTCTCTGTTGGCAAACAGTAGATCAAGGAGGCCATCCTTCTGAGTCGACTCCCTTAGTACCTATTCCATCAAGCTGTCATCTAATCTTTTAGGAATCTACTGGCCTGGGTTGTGCCAGCTGTGTGATCCTCCCTGTTGATTTTGTCATGTTGAGGTCCCCCATAAGGACAAGGACAGTTGAATTGGACGTGTGCCTTGCTTCCTCAAAACCTGAAATAACTAGAAGTTATTTATTTTAAAATGCTTTATTTGTTCA
>VZRS01014817.1:78322-110549 GCA_013398055.1 Ifrita kowaldi
CTGTACCAGCCGTGACCAATGACTGAGTTGTCCCCCAGGTGTTTTTCAATGCCTCCCAACATAATTTTTTCATGATTTTACTGGGCACTGAAGTGAGACTGACAGGCCTGTAGTTTCTGGGGTCCTCCTTCTTGCTCTTCTTGAAAATTGGGATGTTCACCGGCTTCCAGTCAGCTAGGAGGTCTCTGGATTCCTGAGACCACTCAAAAATTATCAAGAGAGGCTTTATGATGATGTCAGCAGCTCTTTGATGATTCTCGAGTGAATTACATCATGGATTTTTAGGGATCTAACTGAAGGAGCAGATCCTACAAAAGTTCAGGGTCAGCTGGAAGTTGATCAATCTCATAGTCATGGTCCTCCAGCTCAGGGCACAGGGGCCCCCTTGGTCCAGCCTCTGTGTTGGAGGCAAAGAATGTGTTAAACACCTCTGCCTCATCCATGTCTCTGCTTGTGAGGTGGCCATCCCCATTCTGTAACGGACTGATGTTATTTCTCCAGTGCGTTTTGCCATTAATATATTTGAAAAAACTCTTTTTATTGTCCCCCGTGGTTCTTTCCATCTTCAACTCCAATGGAGCTTTGGATGCACAAATTTGCTCCCTACACTGGCAAGCAACATCTATGTATTCTTCCCGTACCACCTAACTTTGTTTTCATTCAGAATACCTTCCTTTTCTACCTTATTTCCAAGAGGAGATCCCTGCTCAGCCAAGCCAGCCTTCTGCCTTGTCTCCATGACTTTCAACATTTAGGAATTTCCTGCTCCTGTTCCCTTAGGAGGTGATGTTTAAAAAGTGACCAGCACTGATAGGTCCAGCATGTGCAAAAACTTTCTAATTCCCTGAGCAGCCTGAAGCTTCTTTCCTCATGTCCAGAGCTGAGGTTTTGCTGCACTTCTCCTCCTGTAAACATGGATTTTAAGCTTGGTCACTTCATGGTGCCTGTGGCCAAGAGGGCCACCAAACTCCACTTTGCTCATGAGATCCTCTCTGTTGGCAAACAGTAGATCAAGGAGGCCATCCTTCTGAGTCGACTCCCTTAGTACCTATTCCATCAAGCTGTCATCTAATCTTTTAGGAATCTACTGGCCTGGGTTGTGCCAGCTGTGTGATCCTCCCTGTTGATTTTGTCATGTTGAGGTCCCCCATAAGGACAAGGACAGTTGAATTGGACGTGTGCCTTGCTTCCTCAAAACCTGAAATAACTAGAAGTTATTTATTTTAAAATGCTTTATTTGTTCAAACGGATCAACACCTCTGAAGAGGTACTTTTTTCTTCATGTGCCTGGAGTAATATACAACTTAATTTAATTGAGAAATTTTTAGAAAAAAATATAGACGTTTATATAGAGTAGCCATTTTTTATTAAACTAGTCCATACTGTTTAATAAAGCTGATCAATCTATATTTGTAAATTTTTTGCATCTGATAATAATAGCTAGTAAGGGCACAATTTAAACTATGTGGTATTTCAGAATTGAGTGCTTTTCTAAGTTTGCTAGTTATATGAAGGCAAAACTACAAACACTTTGCCAATAGAGATTTATACATGTTCATGAGGAAGAAAATAGAAGTGTTTTTTATGTTAGGTAGGCTACAGCTTGGAAAAAGCTGACTTGCTGAGAGGAGAGTTATAACCACCAAAATGAAAAACAGCTGTAACTGACCTTCCCTTTCTGCATACCTGGTAGGTTTCCAGATGACACCTTCCATCCTTTGCTCCAGATCCAGAATTCAGAGGTCATCTTGAGAAGGTTCATTAAGAGCGAGGAAGAGCTCTTCTATACAGGAGAGTTCTCTGTTAGAAAGAGGATGGCTAGGGATATTTACTTGTGTGACTTGTCAGAACACTCACCTATTGGCTCTAAATGTGGTCTAGGCAGTAAATAGCAAAGACAATAATGGGCAGAAAGTTAGAGATTTAGGAAACCTTCAGTTAACAAAAGGTGACACCCTGTTTAGTTTCTAAATGTAGGGAACTGATAAGCATGGACTTTGTGGCTGAAGCCCAATGAAATCCTGCTTGAAAGGATTTTTCTTTATTATTTTAATCTTCCTTGGGAGCTTTTTCTACTCTTTTATGAAGTTATTCCTGCTTTGAAACAATTTTAAAGGCTTATACTTCAATAACTGACTTTTATACGCACACATTTGCTAAGTTTGTTCTGGGAAAAGAACAAGGGACAGAAGTATCAACCCTAAGGATAATCTGCTGCAATAATTCCAATGTTATGGAAAAAAGAAATCAGGTCATTGCATTTCAGATGGCTGCCACTGACCCATGGCAGTGAATGCTTGATCATAACCTCACACACAAAGGAGTTCTCTTACTTGGGAGCACCAAATAACTAAATACTCATCTATTTCAATGGGGGTGTTACTGATGATGCTTCATTCTGTATTTCTGATTTGAATAGTCTTAATCTCCTAAACTGCCTCCTAATAAAGATTGTAGATTACCAAATGGGTTGGAGGGATCATTATTCCTTACTCATATAAGAACCCTAACAGATGCCATTCCCTTCATACTTCAGTAACACTTTGACAAGATCATCAAACCAATAATGTTTAATGAAATTTGATTTTACTAAAGAACTTCGAAAAGATTTAGTAGAACTTCATTTTTGGTAATTATTTTATAATGAGGCAAGCAGTACCCAAGCTGTGTTTTACCATTTTAAAATATCTATTGTGTATTTTAGAATATGTGTTTGTTTAAATGATCTATAACTCCAGTTATTACAGTTATAACAGTTAGTTATAACAGTTTTAGCTGTTAACTTAAAATTAGACTTGTGTTTAATTTGTATTGTTTTGATCTGATGTCCTGTGGAGAACAGTTGTAGATTTTTCGTCTAAAAGATTTAGAAATGAAATATTAAAGACTTTATTCTGCCTTTGATGAAAAAGAGCACTGCAATTTGAAAGCAAATTGTTCTCATTATTTAAGTCCAATATGCATTTATACTTTATTATATAATCCATTCCTTTCAATCAGCTTGCTTATTTAATCCATCTGCTCTCTTTCTGAGGAACTATGCTAGTTGAATAATTATAGAGAAAAGGAGCTCAGAAAAAGAATCTTGGAGAAAATCTTACATTTACAGGTGATGAACATAATGCTCTGCCATCAGAATTTATATCAGGTTTCTAATGGGGAACGGAAATACCTCTACGAGTTAAAAAAATAAAAGATTTTATTTTTAGTCTGTTCTTACCATTTCTATAATTTGTGCTTTTCGATTGTGAAAGAAATACTGTTTCTACAGGAGCATCTTAAAGGATTTTAAGACAATTTGCAGAAAGCATAAATGAACAATTTTGCTTTTCTTTTCCTAAGTTTGAAACAACTTTAACCCTATTGTTTATATAAGAACAAGTTTTGACCCGCATGCAGTGTCTGAGTTGTACAGGGCCTACATCTTTAGAAAGGGCAGCTCTAGATCCTGTTCTTGTTGAATTTTAAAGACTTTGTCCAGTTAAGTGTGCTATCTGAGTGGGAGCTGGAATCTTCAAATACATGAACAAGCAGAGTACGTCTATATTTTTCCAAAAAGACAGAACTTAAGACTTAGAGGTCAAAGGAATGTTGGAGAGAGCTGAGCAGGCAAGAAAAATAGTGGTTTGTGCTTTTACTGTTATATTTGGAGTCTGGTGAGCCACAGAAGATAGAAACTAATTAGAAAGAGGAAAGAGCCCTTGTGGTGTAGTAGGGGTCTCGAATATTGCTCAAAATAGGAAGATAAAGCAGGACAGGGAAACAAAAGAAAAGTCTTAAGAGACATGGGTACGGGGAGACATACATGGAGCAGGGTAGTGAAGTTGTATTAAGGACCTCTATGCAGGCTGTGACCTGGGGCTCTCCAACTGTGCCTACAAATAGGACCGAACAAATAACACTTGTAACCATGTTGTGTTTTTCAGGCAATATCAAGAAAAGAAAGTGCTGTTTCAAATACTGAAGAATTCTCCAACGCAGCTATTTCCAGTAGCAGACAGCTAAAAAATGAAACCTACACTATCAAAAAAATTATTTATAGTACAGAAAGCCAGAATTTGAATGGAATTTAACTATATATAAGAGGATTGTTTTACCCTAATATCAAAAAATAAACAAATAATCACATTAAAAATCAGAGGCATTTTAAGGTATTTTCACAGAAAATACCACGGAAGTGAAAATATAGCTATAATGGAGTAAAAGCAGTTCTTTTCTCACATCATCACTGCATTAAGATATTCCATTCTTTCTTATACTGAAGACAAATGATGCTATAGGAAAACAGGTAATTCCAGCTTGGATCTATCACACAAAGCAAATATTTTTCTCTCTGGGAATCCTTATGCAAGCTGTATAACTTTATTCTATTTGCAGGCAGCAATTAGTAAGATTATAACCAGAACTTGAAGAGCACTGAAAGCCACAAGTGAGCTAATTAGTAAAATGATAGTGAATTACAATATCTTTGTAATGAAGGCCTCCCTGCCATATATCACATATCACTCCCATTAGTGTAAATTGAGGAAACCAGAGCAATGAGGATGAAGCTTCGGCTCTTTCTTATGATAAATGTCAGCTCTAGTAATCACCTATTGTCTCTCTTCTCCCTGCAGCTGCTGAATATTCTTCCCCCCTGACCCACTTTTTTGTTTTCCCTTGGTTCAAAACATTGCTGTAGCACAGCAGGCTGGTATGAAGGTGGGCTGAAAGTGAAGAGGCAATCTGCCCAGTCGCTTCCACCCAGCCTATGCATTCATAAGCCAGAGCCTTTTCACATTCAGTAACAATGCCATTGCCTGCCTGTACTGGCAGCAGAGACATCTATGTGGATAAAAGTGGTTTGCCTTTGTCAATACCACCACAATTTCTTTCTTGGGACAATTTCCCTGTCAAGTTGCTTTCTCAGCTGATGAAAACCTCCTCAGCATTTTCTCCTTCTGTTGCCATGTTTCTGCGCTTACTGTTTGAGAACAAATTTATGTTTAATGAATCTGGCAGCAGTGTGTTCGCCCCACATTTGTGCATCGTAAGTATTTTTTTGATACAGCCGCACTTAAAGTACCTCATGATTTTGGTGGGAAGCCGTATAAGACTAGCTGTTGTTACAGTCATTATAGTTATTAAGACTTTCTTTTGCAGTTCCTTGTTTTGAGAAAACCAACCAGACATACTGCAGCATGGAATAAAACCACGCACAGAAAACAAACTCCTATAAGTTTGAGTATGCTGCCTATCTTGAGGGGATAAAAAAAATTACATAAGCAGCTTAATTGCTACATAGTGTACCAACACTATTTCTGCCACTACTCATACTAAGGGAATCACAGGAACTCAGTTTAATGCATCTATTTTTCCACACACAGGTCTGGTTTAGCAATGTTACTGAGCTGAAATGGAGGAAGAAGAGAAGACAAAGCTTTGTACGTCCAGTACCCTGGATGAAGGGAAATTTCATTTCTTGTAAAGGCCAAAATATACCCTGGGTTTGCTCTGTTTCACTCCTGTCCTACAATAATCTCCAAAGGCCAGTGTGTTGTCTTGTCCTTTTCCATACTGCTTTTCCCTTTCTTCTCCACCTTCCACCACCTCGCCCTTATGTATGCTCTTGAAAGGGTTGAGTAAGTAGTGTATAATAAGATTTTTACATGATAATAATGGCCAGAAATCTCTTCGGAGATGAATTCCTTAGCAGAAAACCCAATTAATTCACAGGAGATTTGACCCACCTGACATCAGCAATTCTTTTTGATTTGGGAGCAGCTTGGAGCACAAAAATAAATCTTAGAAACAGGTTGCTTTCTTTTATTTTCCTTTCTTCTTAGAACTACTCTCTGAGCATTTTTATGTCAAAATAAGAAAAAATATTTCTAGTTCAAGCTGTATTTAAAATGTCTCTTGTTGTTATTCTAGACTTTTTCATAGCATAATGAATAATATTTCAGTCATTAAAAAGAATAATGAGCAATTACAAAGAATTGAAAATCATTTCTTTAGTTGAAAAGCTCTTTGCTGAAATTATTTTCTGAAAGTATAAATTATCATGATTTTAGAAGATGTGTTAATTCCCAATAGCTAAAGGAGTTACATTGTTGAGATAGTGTTGCAATACATTATTGAGTTAATAATTTTTGTTCTGTAAAGATAAAGGAAACACGATTTGGTTAGGTTTAGGCTATGTACTTAAAAATAAGGCTAGCTTGTTTTGCAGCAGTATCCATCTTAAAAGCGGGATAAATCTTTAGTTTGATGGGCTACTTAGTTTTGACAAAGTACATAAAGGAGAGCTGAGAAACGATGAGAGAAATTTACTTCACATCAAGAAGCAGTTGCGTAAGAGTGAACTTTGCCTAAATGCAGTATTTTTGTACTCTTACTCTGATCAGTATAGATATGTAGTACTGGCTTAATTTGTAAATGACAAGTCATGGTCTGAAAAAGGAGATGTATCCCATGTGAATTATCTCCATATGGGCCTGTACAAAATGGGCATATGCCGATGGCAAAATTTTAGTAGAATATTCAAATTACTTTCAGTAGGATTTTCAAATTATCTGGCATTTTCATAAGGGCAGGAGGAGTTAAGAAAAATCCCGTTGTTAAATATTGTTTAACATATTATTCGACATATCACAAGATCAAACCTAACACACGCTAACAAAAACTCTCTGCTCTCCAAAAGCACCTCTCCTGTGAAAAGCATAAAAATATGATGTTCTATTGGAAAACACTGCTTCCTAGGCAATAGAGTCCAGAAAGTTTAAGAACTGACTTATTTAGAGTATTGCTTCCTCCAAAACTCCTTTGGAGTCTACAAAGACTCTTTCATGGGAGTAATGAAACAGCCTAAAATCATACATGCCTGAAATTGCTTATTTAAACACTTGGATGACGTGCCATTCCCAAGAAAATGGATTTTAGCTGTCCTCTTGAGACCACACTGTGTGATGATTGCTGCCTCTGGATCCTTTGCTGCATAGCTCCTAGTGAAAAATGATGCCAAGCCTCAAGAAAGAGTCATCAGCAGAGTCTGTGCGCAGAAATATCTGTATATTTTGCTAGATAATCACAGGGAATGTTTTATTCTTTTTAAGGATTTTCCTCTTCTGCTTTGTCATATTTATCTAACGATCAGACCAGTATGAATATATAACTTGTAGTATAAAATTGTATCAAGATATCTTGCTAACTCATTTTTTCAATATGTCTTTAGCATGCAATTAGATGCATTATTAGTGCACCTATCAGAAAAGCATCCCCACCCCACTTTACATCCCTTCATTCTGTATCTGTGTGCTATTTATAGATTGTTCCATACTCTTTGACTCTCCCTCTCCCACAAAATTGTCTGTGTTGACATAAACATTTACCTGTTAGTATGATAATAGCGTATCTACAATCTGTCTGTCTTTTTTTTTTCTTTATTATATATTTCCTCACCGTGTGATTATGGTTAATGAAAAAAAATGTTGTAATTAGGGAAAGAAGAAGAGTTAATGTTTTATTATCTTTTAGTAGTACATCAGGTTTTCTGAAAGCCTGATAGAGATTTATGCCAAATACATTTAGGGCAAAATAAATTTCTTGTAATTCAACTCCTTTGTGCTCTCACAGTATGAAATATACTATTGCAGATTCATTTTCCTGGTTTTCCTTTTGTTCTTTTTCTGTTAGAGGATGATGCTTATGGACTTACATCATGAAAGAGAAAGAACAACCAATACCTGAATAAAATCCATCACCAGACATAACATGGCATTACAAAGCCCTTCAAATATATTACAAAATATCTGTAACAAACATAGATTCCCACATCCTTTCCCTATTAGCTAGACTTCTGCCTAAGGCTGTGCCAGACAGGCTATACCCACTCCTGTCTGAGGGTGAAAGCTAACCTTTCATCAATGCTTAGGTGGCTGACCAGCTGAGAATGCTGAATACCACTGATGCTTAAGGCACAGTCAGGTGTATTGTGATGGCTGTGCCTGATCTGGATTAGGTGCTGCTCCTCCCAAAATATGCCTTCCTTATGCCAGCATTAAGAGGAGCAACACAGAATTTAATGATGAACAGAAAATGAGTAAGAGAAAAAAGGAAAAAAATAATTTTTTTTTCCCTAGAAGTTAATGGAGTTAAATATAATCCAGAAACATTTATTTAAAACTGCAAAGGGCGTTACCAGAAAAATCATTAAAAATATCATATAGTTATTTGGAATCATAACTCTAATCGTTCTGCTTAATAACGGATATAAAATGATTCCATTTAAAATTCAAGTAGTTGATTCTTGAAGCTAAAGAACAGCTAATTTCCTACACTAAATTTACTGTATTGAAGAGAAAATTAGAGGAAAATAGAGATTATTTGAGTTGTAATCAAAGTCTTCTGTATATATTTTCTCTCTTCTTCTCTGAAACCATTTGTCACTAATAGAGATAAAAGAAGTAAGAAAGTGCAATTTTTATTTCCTATCAGAAATCCTTCATTGTTTTTGGCACTGTAGAAGTTCAAACAGAACAATAGTCTCACCTCCTTCACTCAAACGAGATATGCAAAAAGGAAAAAAAACAGAGATGGTGAAGCTTTTTAACCAAGGCTCCTAAACTTGTCTCTCCCATATAATTTCCATGAAGCAAGCATCAATAACAGTATTTCTGACCTCCTTCACGGGATATGACTCATGCTTCACCGAGACGCAAATTCATCCTGTGAAGCTACTGAAGCTACTTATTAGATTTGGAGTTAGTCTACCTCAGTACAATGGGTGGAGAAAGCTCTCCCAGCTGCAGCTGTGCTGCTTGATGCTGAGAGGAGGGATGCCACCTCACCCCCATCTGATCTTTCCCACCTCCCTGGTGGAAGTAACCACCCCTTCCCTTCCCATCTGCCAGATGAGCTGTTCCAGTGAACAGTCCCTTCTCTATTTCCACCAAAATTAGCTGAGGAGGGTGTTGGAACACTTCTAATAGTGGATTCTCTTTAAGCACCTTCATCTGGGCTGAAGCAGAATAGGAAATGCAGACAGGGCACTTAATAAATTGAAGACGACTGCCCACCCAGAGGAGGGTGTCAGACCTGAGGGGTGCCAGACAGCAACTGTTCAGCCCCCATGCTGCAGATTCAGGGAGATATGTCTCTGCTGCAGGCCTGTGACTGCAGTAGGATGTCTTCCCAGGGTGTATGGGAAGTGGCAGAAATAAAAGGTGGTGCCATGTTCCGCCTTGGCACGCTTGGCTTAGGAAGATCCCCACCCTAGAACAGACTCCTCCTCACCTCAGTGCCCTGCATCACCTCGTTGCAGTGTAAGTGCAAAGGATTCTGGACAGAGAGGAAAACTACCTTTTTGGGATGGTGTGAGTATAGTTTTCTCTGGCTTACATTGCTCTTGAATTTTCTGCCAGTCCTGACCAAAAGCAGTGGACTTTCCCCCTTTAGTCACTGACTCTGCAGCACCAAGATGAGTTCTCAGCACGAGATCAAATGAGTGCATTAATCTCACAGACTGCAAATTTGAAACGAAACCATATTCTTGTTTTTCTTTCCCCAGCATGCTACATCTTGAATGTTGCTTTGGAGAACACTCAGAGAATGTAATCGTGCGACAGGCATGAAAGGATGTGTCCCCTTCAGTCACAGGCTGCTCTTAGATCTGCTTGTATTAATGCTTGTAATGGTGCCACTGCACTCCAGCTTAGCATTTGAAGGGTTATGACTAGCGCACTTCATCCAGTGTAGGAATAAAAGTTTGAGATGCCTGCTCTCTGAATCACTCCTGCAAAAGCAGTCACCATTAAGATCTTAAAATGTTTGCTAGAAGCTTTCTTGCCTGTAATAATAAAAAAAAATTGAGCAGTACCAAGCACAGAAATACAAGTTTCAATAGAGAATTACTGTGAGAATGAATCAGAAGTGTGAAGTGAAACACCCTCAGACCTTTAACAGATATGTGATAAGTCATTAAGGCAGAGAACCCTACTGTGAAAGGCAGAGGAAGTTTCCATGACAAAGGATGTGCTCTAAACTGTAAGCCACAGCATCTGTTGGTTTATAATGGCAGTGATTATCCACATTGCAAGTGTGTCACTCTATGTAAGGTAAGTGACATCAAAAATAATTTTCATTTATATCAAAATCAGTGGCAGTTCTTGTTCAGAAGCACTTTCTTACTCAACTGACTGCAAGTATAAGTGAGCTGTCATAGCACACTGGTAGCGCTGATTAGTGGTACCACATATTTTTAAGCAATCCAACCAGCAGGTCTGATTATTAATCAGCTTCTGATCACTCAGTTCTGAGTTACATTAAAATACGCTGGTAAATCCCTGATGAAAATTAGATTCCTGGTCAAAGTCCATTTTTCCAGAACAGTTTTTTATATACTGCTGTGTATAAAGGCATCAGGACACTGAAAATCGAGAGCAAAAGGAAGTAATTCTGGGTCAGAATTTATTCATGTATCAAAAACGAAAGATTGCAGAAATACATGGTCAAAAGCAGAACAGTAAACTCTGAGTTGACTAGGACTTTCAGTTTCTAGTATTTTCTCTCAATGATTCCAATAACTATGCAAGTTTGAAATTAAATATGGTGTGCTACTGAGGGGTGACTAGTTTAAAAACATTCAAGTCATTGGAAAAAAAATACACTAAAACACCTTCAGTGTGTCTTATCTCTTACATTGTGTGCAATTTGATTAGTTTTAGCTGCAAATCTAATATTCATGCTCATGTTTTCCAGAAGGCAATTTATGACCTCTCCTGTACATCTTTTTCAGAAGCCCTGAAAATATCTTAGGCAATAATTTTCTACATCTCCTCTACACATATAATCCATACAAATTAATTCTTCATAAATTAATGCAATTTAACAGTGTATACATTTGTACAATAGTTTATTACTAACAATATTCAGAACCTAATGTAACTAAATTTTACAGGAAAAAGAAATAGAAGACTTGGACATCTAATACTGTTGTGAGAGAGAATTATTTTAAAATTGTACCCTTGGTAGTCATGTTGTGCAAAGTAGTTATAATGGAGTTTCATCTTTGGTGTTTCTCTCTGACTCTCTATTTGTTTCTCTGCTTGCTGCCAGAATTGAGCAGGAAAATGCAGTACTAAGTCCACAGCGCTCCAAGGCAAACCAACAGGTCACTGCTTCAGTGACATTCTTCAGGAGAAAGAATACAAAGGGAAATGTGTTACACAGAAATCATCCTTTCAAGTTTTCATCGGTAAGGGGAATTTTATAGGCAGGAAGTCAATCTTCTAGACAAGGCTTGTTTAGTCACCTGATCACAGGAATAAGCAGAACTGGTTTTAAAGAACTAAAGTATATTAGCACAGTCTAATAATAAATTCTGCATTGAACAGCAGCAACGGTTAACTTGTAAAATTCATGTATGGTATGAATTTAAGAAACAAATTATCTTCAAATCAAGACATGTAATGTATCTAAGTCCAAGATGTGTAGGAAAAGTTGAGCATATACAGCGAAGAAAAATCAATGTTTCACTGGAGTGTCCTGACCCAAAGAATGGATGAGAAAATGGACACCCAACATATTAGTATCTCCTCTCTGTACTTCTTGTATACACCAGCCCTTAGAAGTATGCAAGCTGTGAAGTATGTTTTATAACAAATTTGGATGATTACCTGATCTTGTATGATTTCAAAGGGGTCGACATTTACTTATGTAACTTTGGTATCAGACTGTGTCGGTTTGGCCAAAATCTAGCAATATATCCTCTGAGTGAAAACCAGGTTACAACCACTCTTCCCCCCACTAGGTTCGGGGAAAAAGGAAATTTTCCTTGAAGGAAAGTGAAAGAGCTAAAAACTATTTATTTAACAAACACACAAGAAAAAGATAATAATGCTAAATAATGAAATCTCTCGCTGTAGAGAGAAACCTGGGAAGATTTCAGAGTCCTTCTGTAGGTGTGGTCTCTCGGGCCTCGGGGAAAATTCTCCCAACGTGTTCTGATGTTGTTGAAACAGTCCAGAAGAGAAGAAGGGAAAAAACCGAAGTCCCAGGAAACACAGTTCAGCTTTCCATCTCACGCTGGAGAGAGGGGAAAGAAAAAAAACTGTCTGAAGAAGCAAGCAGGATGCTCCCCCTGTGCTACTGCAGCCAGTGCACGCAGAGGAGTGAATCTCCGTGTCCTTGAGACACTGCTTTGAAAAGTTTGCTTGGTCCTTTTTTTTTCTTCCCTCTCAAGCTCAGTTTAAAGGCACAGAAAAGGCACAAAATTAATTGTTTGGCACAAAGCCATGATAGGGGATATACATGATGGAGTCACCCCAAGACACAGACTTATGTAACAAATAAATTAATAAAGCAATGAAAGCTTGCACACACTTCGGGACAATTTCAGTAACTTCAGAAGTTGTTAATATCTTATGTTTTCCTGAAATCCTCAAGTAAGTGATATCATGTACTTTTTTTCTTTCAGCAATTTATCTGTGTACCCCTACCTGCACAGCTGTGCTGTACATTCCTGTGGTACATAAAAGAAGCTGACAGACTGGCAGCTCCACCTCCACCATTTTCTTTTCTGTCTATGCAACTGGTCTGAAAAAAAAAATCCCCTGTTTTAAAAATTATTTTAAAACTTCATAATAATAGCTTCATTTAAATCAATACATATTTTGCTACTGATTTCAGCAAGTCAGGATTTCAACAATAGCAACATGGACTCAAATATGTGAATGATATATTTATGTTAAATTCTTCATTCAAAATAGTAGAACTGGGGCTCCATGTGCAACTCTGAGCACCTGGTTATAAAGACCTATGCAAAAGACTTACAGTAACACTGTTAGGCAAATTCATCGATACTGAACTCTGCCAATTATGATAATTTATGGCTGAATAAATCATTCTTTCTTTGCACTAAATTATTTAATTTTAAGACGTGGAAATATGTGTTCTTGCTATTGTTGATTATACTGGGACAGTTAAGTATATATTAATTTGGATTTTCATAATGGTTAACATTACTGATGAAGTAATAGTGACCTGTCTAGCAACAAGCATTTCAAAAAGCTGTGAACAAGATGTACTTCAAATCAGAAAGCATTACACTTTTTTTTTTCAATTTAGTTGGAAAATAAAATTCAATTTACTGTAAAACCAAAAATAATTTTATCTTCTCAGCTCATAAGGTCAGTGTCAACATGAGAGCAATGACAAATCTTGAATTTGATTTCCTTATTTAGAATAAAATATCTGTGTTGGAGTTACATGAAATATATATTATAGATAAAAAATGTGGTGTAAATGGACAAATTGTCATCTACTTCAGATGGAAATCTTGGCAAAACATTGTTTCTAAATCTTCTGTGCCCCTCCCACACTTCGACAATTGCTATAAACCCCACTACAAATGCCATTTTCTATGTATGCATATTCTCCAGTATTTACACAGTAATTTTGCTTTTATACTACCACATTATACTCTAATGAAAGTTTACTTTTCAAATTATTTCATAATCTGAGTGGCAAAGTTTACGGTGAAAGATGCTGCATCAGCTCCTTGATGTTTGATACACTGCTTTATAAGTGTAACTGTCAGCTTTCAGGTGATAGCTTCTTGAAGTTTAATGTCACCATTGAATTAAAAAAAAAAAAAAAGGAATGCAGATACGATTAGACAATTTGGAACCATTATGTGCTCAGCAACTTTGCATCAGACACAGAATAAAGATTATCATAAAACCAAAGCTGCATCTCCTTGCCAATGAAACCTTGCATTAGACCTGGGTTCCACCTGTCACAAAAAGCTGTGGACAGAATGCTAATAAGGGGAATATGAAACTCATTTTTCTACTAAGCCAAAGCCTCAGTGAGGTGGGGGTTTTCCTGGTTTCATTTTAAATACTGGATCTGTACTCAAAATTGCTTAACCTCCCATAAATTAATCAAGCGAACAAAGCTGGATGCCACACAATTTCCACTTCACTGTTACTACCATTAGTGCAGAACAAGACTGAGCAAGTGGATCTACTGCAAGCAAAGTAAATGCTTCAGTTTTAAGTATTCCTTTTATTTTTTATTGAGTATTTTTGTTTCAGGATATTTCCGTTTCCTAAAGCCTCAGCTGCCGTTCTTGTAATTGTCTCTTTTACATCAAAACTTTCCCTTAAATTGTGGCCTTTATGTTAAGAGTATACTTGAGGGCCAGACATGTAAAAGCTGAAAAATAAAGAGGTAAATATACAGAGGAAATATATAAGGGGTAAATATATAAGAGGAAAATAGCAGAACATTGGTTTTATTTCCTAAAATCTCACATTAAATACAGTAAACAAATATACAGTAAACAAGAACTGAGAAGTAAACTAGGGAAAGCAAAAAATCATATTTCCGTTTGTTTTCATTTGATAGTTGACAGTGACAGACTATAAATAGGAATACATAGGCTTTTCCTATTTAAAGAAAGAAGTGATGGATCCTCTAAGATTTCTGCCCTCCTAAAACATCATCCTGTCCCACAGTGTGGAGTTTGTTGTTTTAAACATTAGAGTCTAGTCACAACAGGTTGTATTTTTTCCTTGAGAATATCTCAAATCTCTCTCTTTTTTCCCCTCTGTGATCTTTTCCTTCTATTCTTCTGACTGATAGGCTGAATTCAAAGGACTGATATGTGCGGAACTTCTTGCCATGGTGTGAAGGATGTGAAGCACATATTGCTGACTGATCAACAGCTTAGTCTGGATGTAGATGAGTACAGGATTGTGACTCATGGTGATGGATTTGAAAATGCCAGCAACTGCGCAAGATCTTGGTCCAACAGACCCCTCTCATGTGAGGAGGAGTTTGTCATGCAGACATTGTCCCTTTAGCTCTGGAAATGACATAATTCAGTATATCCCAAGGGAGAATATAAGCTCCTGTTTAGTTGTAATGTTACTTGCAAAATAAGGGTAAGAGCTGAACCTCTGTTGCTACAAATACATTCCAAGTTCTGCCAGCCAATTTAATTATTGAAGAAGCAAAAGCAGTGCTGCTCAACTGTCTCCCTTGAAAAATAGCTAAGCATTTGTAAGGTTTTTTTCTACATTCATCTGCAAAAATTTAAATTATTTTTATTGCTGAAAGTAGTATTTATCATGGTGTAACTCAGTGGAAACTTACATTTTGAACAAGATTTTCAAATATATTTCAACTCAGAAATCTATCCAAATCTAAAATTGTTTTTACATCCACACTGTTTTTCAGACTATCTGAGAACGTCTTGTCTCCTTCCATCCCTTTCCTCCTTCCTTCCTTCTTTCCCTACTCCCCACACTCTTTTCTTCCTTATTCCACTCCTTGCTTTCCTCCTGTTCCCCTCCTCTCTCCCTTTCTTTCTCTCCATGCACCTGAGGCATCCAAAAAAGAAGAAACACATAAAACATTCTTCTGCATTACTTTGTTCTCTCTTACAGGAGCATAAAAACAACCAAGTAACTGCGAGTGCCTTCAAGACAGCAATTGGATTGCCCTCAAAGTGTAGCACACATAAAATGTGCTGAAAGAACACTAAATATATACACAGAACAAGAATGAAAGTTATTTAGATGCTCTCTTCACAGGATTTGGAAAGTAGGGGAGAGTGGAGAGGATAAAGGACAAAAATAGAAAGGTTACTTTGATATCTGACATTTTGATATTTGACAAATCTTGGAAAATTGAAACATTGGAGATTGGTTCTACCTTGCAGATAGTAGAGGCTGTTGTAAGTAAATAATCTGTTCATTAAATATGTGTCGAACATTAAAACCAGCATATATGAATGTCTGTCATGGTTTAAGCCGAGCTGGCCACTAAGCACCACACATTTGCTCATTCCCACCCCCATCAGCAGGATGTGGAAGAGAATTGGACTGGTAACAGTTGGAAAACTCATGGGTGGAGGTAAAGTTTGATAGGTAAAGCAAAAGCTGTGTGCACAAACAAAGCAAAACAATAAATTCATTATGCACTTCCATGGGCAGGCAGGTGTTCAGCCATCTCAGGAGAACAGAGTTCCCTCATGCTTAATAGTGACATGGGATGGCAAACACGGTAACCCTGAACGTCCCCCACTTGCTCCTTCTTTCCCCCTCTTTATATCCTGAGCATGGTGTAGAATGGAATATCCCTTGGGTCAGTTTGGATCACCTGTCCCAGCTGAGTCTTCTCCCACTTTCCCAAGCACCCCCAGCCCCCTCACCAGTCAGGCAGTACCAGAAACAGAAAAGGACTTGGCTCTGTGTAAGCCCTGCTCAGCAATAACAAAAACGTCTTTCTATGGCCAACAGTTTCCAGCACAAATCCAAAACACAGCCTCATACCAGCCACTCTAAAGAAAATTTACTCTACTCCAGCCAAAACCAGCACACCACCTTGCCTGTGTTGAACAAAATAATGGTAAATCAGATATAGCTCAGCAATATTTCTGGCCCTATATGTAATTTTACAAATTTTCCTGAAAAAACCATTCAAACCTCGCCAGGTAAGATTTTAAAAACAGGAAACCTTGTTACATGAATCTATGTAATGTAATCTGTAAATAAAAAACAAAAAACAAACACCTTTTTGTGAAATCCTATTTTCACTCTAGCCAGTATACACACTAAATTTGTACATAAAAACACTACTAAGGGATATTTTAGTATGATTGAATGGTCAGATCACTTGTTTTTACAGAAACAGACCACAGGGAACAGAACACTGCCAGTGTCTCTCATGAAGGAATTATAATTAGTGGCAATTCTGACTGTTTCTTTTCTGTTTGTGTAGTTGTAGCAACAGACATCACTTTTATTTGTCTAATAAAATTTAATGGAATTATTAGAAGACTGCTTTTTGTGGGGTTTATTTTCCCTTGCTGGGTGTCTGGAGGAAAAAGAAGGCAGGCTACAGGATACTCTGTGTTCTGTGCAGGACACAGGAGTATAGTTTTTACAGCACCTTTGTCATGAAAACATATTTCTGTTTGAATCTCTGCCAGCACTAAATAAATAAATAATTTGTTGATTTAAAGAAATAAAATACTAGGATGTAGAGTTATTTTAATGTGAGACTCTAGTAAAAATAAAACTTTTTGGTACAGATATCCAAGCAAATGTCTGTCTTTGAAGACAAGGAAATGGTAGCTCATATTAATGGAATATCAATCTGGTGCTGAATACTCATCTAGTCACTCTCACCTCCTACGTTCTGTCATCCTCCTTTAATGGCATATTCGAGGAAAGGATTATATAAAAGAAGTTTATTATAAAATAGGATAGAATGAGTCACCAAAGGATACTTAAAACCAGCCTGTCCAACAAGGTGGTAATGTTGTCCTACTTAATTTGCTTGCTTGTGAATTATACGTCTTCTATGCTAAAAGAACAAGCATAATACAGTTCCAGGTTTATGTTGGTACATTGATCTATATTTACTCTTCTCCCAAATGTGCAGGTAATATTGGATGCTCATTGCCTTAAAAGATTAAAGTCTTCAAAATAGTGGTTCTGAATCAACACTGCACTTTAGCAAAACTGAACTTTGTCAGTGGAAATGACTCACGTATTTCAAGTTAGGAACACACTAAGCATTATCCTGTGATCAAAGTATTTGTCAAGCAATAGCTCTCTGCTTCAACCAGAATTTGATGAAATTAATTTTCCTTTTCTGTGTATGGGTTTTGTCTTTTATAAATGAAAACTGTGAGCAATAAAAATAAAAGTGAAACATGACTCTTGCTTCATTCATTGTGCAAAATTAACTTCACACAAGTGAGATGTAAGAAAGGGATATCAGCTAGGAATCGAATGATGACATTTGTTTAAGAGATCAGACTTTCTGGAATAAAAGATATAATGTGATGCCTACAGTCAAGATAAATACTCTTCATTAGTAAGGAATTCTAACACAGTTGACACTCAATTAAAATTTCATAAGCACTAAAATATACTTTCAGTAAGTCAAAGGAGCAGCAGATTTTTCTTTCAATCACTCCACTAATTCTTTATGACACTCCATTCTTGCTAAATATAATTTTGTTTAAAAAAAAATAAATTCACCCTGGCATTACGTTAGCTTAGATGCTTGTTTTAGAAGGGTTAAATTGTTATTCCATTGTGATCGATAGTTACAAATAAAGTTGTATACATGTTGATAAGTATATCTTCTTAAAGACATAGTTTATGCTTCATAGTCCTGAATATTCTTTAGAGGCCTTGCTTTTGCTATCCACTCCTATGCCTACTCAAGTAAGAAAACATTCTAAAGCAAGTTATAGTAATTATACTTCTATAACACATGCCTTTTCTGCAATGAATGACTTATGTAGGTAACTCAGAGTGGATGGAGAACATTTAAAGATACACCTGATAAATTTGAGGGATTGTGTTCCTTTGGAAGGGTGATTGTCTTGAATATGGCAGTTGCCAAAACTTGTTCAAGAAATATTCAGATAAGTAAAATTGAGGTAATGTAATGTCATTTATATATGCTGCTATTTCTGAAAAAGAATAGGCATCTGCATCTATGGTAGTAACACATATTTTAACTGTCTTTTAATGTTTCTTATTATTCTAAGATATTTTCTTTCAGCAGCTCTTAAAAATATCTTCTGTTCTCAGATCCCATGATAGAAAACAGGCTCCAAAATACTGAAGGTCAACTCTGAATAGGTCTGGGGAGATATTTTTTTCTTTTTTTCATTCCTTTGGATAACTTGCAGATACAAGAATAAAGCTACTCCAGACTAACATTCTTTGATCTAAATTTCAGGCTGAAAATCTAACAGGAACAGAAACACAGTCTGTGTATTCTTTTCCTCTTTGTTTTATTTTGGTCAAGCGGAACATCAAAACCCAAGCATGAACATTCTATGAAAGAAGACCACTGCTAAATCTGTAAGAAAATTTATGCCCCCTCATTTTGCCTAACTTCCCATATATTGAGATGAAAAAAACCCACAATAAAATGCCATCTGGTGTTTCAGGAAACTACAGTAAGTAGGCAACTGACTTTTCTCTCATAAAGGTTTCGGCACCTGAAGATATTTACTTTGGCATGATGGTCTGAACATTTAGTGCATGATTTCCCTAAAATCCTTTAGCAAGGCATCTCCCAAGTCACCTCCAATTCCAGACTGGCCCACATGAATCACAAAATTAGTCTTGGGAGCTAAAAAAATAAGGAACTAAAAAAGAAGGAAAACCCCCAATCCCCATAACCACACTGTCAGATAAAACTGTATCTATCCTTCTTAGTAAGGATTTTAGTAGCCCAACTGGGATGTGGGAGATAAGACTACATTCTCTCCAGCGACAGAGGGAATTTGAAGTCTTATTCCCTAACAGGCAGATGCTTGGTATTACATTTTCTGTGGTGGGACTCAGTTTTTTCCACTATAGTTGTTCTATTTTATACAACAAAATGAATATTGTTTGGTAAAGACAGAAGAAGTCACACATAAAATTTATTTGGTTTCATTTGTCTCTGGTGTAGTTCATGAGAAATGCTGGTTGAAATACTTGATACAGAAGGAAGCATAAAATGATTAATAGGTCTTAATAGAACTCCTAAATAGGCCAGACTAGCACTACTCAACTCTGAAGAAAAAAAAAGGCCTGCAGACTGGAAGAAGTCGAAAGGAGCTTGCAAAATACCATTCAAAGTTATTTCACTGCAAAGAACCTAGACAAGGTAAAAAATGCTCTCTTAGGGGAACTAAGTACTTCAATAATGAAACCTAACATCATTATATACTTATGTGTTTCATTAAATGTTTTAGGCAGTTGCCTAAATGGCAAAAAATCCTAGTTGGACTGAATAAAACTCCTGAATTCTAAAGAGAAAAGAGCATCTTTTTTCTGGTCTCTTCATGCTATTTAACTGTTTAGCATCACAATATATCTTTGGAAAAATCCAGGATCTAAGTTCTACTCATTCATGCATTACATACCTTGCTTTGATGATTAGAATTGTGATTTGGGAATTTTTTAAATGGAAAAATATCTACAAGTGGGTATTACGATATTCAGTATTTGTTTACAATCTGTCTATTGTTTACTCACAAAGAATAGAAAATAGATAAAATTTACATTTTAATTAAAGTCATAAAACGTATCATATATTAAAGAAAAATACTGAAACTGTTGTAGGTTATAAACCCACAGAGAAGTAAAATAACTTTATTCAGATCTTAGATGATGGTTTGTTTATCTATGCAAATATTTATGAAACACAGTATTCACAAAGGCAATCCTTATTCCCATAATTCACAAGGGTGCCCCAGTTATTTCTTTTGCATTATTATTCTTTTTAAAAAACCCCTAAAGTTGGACAAAGGATGATTGATATATCTGGCAAAGCAGATACCTCAACTTTGCTCCTGTATACAGATTAGCCAGTATATGTTATATGTGCGATTAAAATAATGATATGTGGTGAATCTTCTACACGCTAGGAAATTTTGCAATTGTTTTTTATAGTCCACTGTTTATAAACAAAGAATTTACAAATGTAAAATAGGGAGACCAATTCTGAGATATGAGACACAATCATAGCAGTGTTAGTCAAATTCTAAATGGATGTCACTAATGGTAACCAAACAGATCATAAAGGCTACAATTAGATTGAATCTTCCTGGAAGATTAATTAAAACAGGAGAGTTCAAAATAAACACAGAAAAAAATAAAATAGCTTTCTGTCACAAATCAAAATTCTGGTAAAATACTTACTTTAGCACAATGCGGTATGAGGAATATTTGCACACAAAAAAATCAAAGAAATTCTGGAAATCATATCAAAAATAAAAAATTACTTTGGGTAATTCTGTAAACAATTGCAGCATGGGTAAGAAGGCTAAGACTGTGATTTAGAGAACCTATA
Source organism: Ifrita kowaldi (assembly GCA_013398055.1). Lineage (NCBI taxonomy): Eukaryota > Metazoa > Chordata > Aves > Passeriformes > Cinclosomatidae > Ifrita > Ifrita kowaldi. The sequence continues at coordinate 99,182 of VZRS01014817.1, forward strand.
TGTAAACACTGAGAGAGAAAAACAATAGGGAGGAGAGAAGATAACAGAAAAGAAATTCGAAACAAGGAATTAGAGTGGTATCAGATTAAAATTCATGTAAGTCAGGATATTCATGAGGCCTAGAATTTTGAAATGTAACAGATTCTTTCTGTACATATTCAAGGTAAAAGATATGTAAAACTTGACCTATATACTTCATCTGTCCACTGTCTTGAATACCTGAGATGACAAGTATATTTAAAAATAGGAGATTTATAAAGACAAAAATGGGGAATACACTAATCATCTATAGTGTTGGAAATTTACTGAAGTCATAATTACAAAATAGTGATGCATTTAGGGTACTCTAATAATGCATTGTAAAAAAAAACCTTATCCCAAAACCCAAGAATACACATGACTTGTATTTCTGAAAGAAGGCCATGATTATTTATATGCCTTCATTATACTATTTTCACTTCAGGACAACTTAAAAGATTTTGTTTTGAAGATCTTTATTAGAAACAAACAAATGAACAAACAAATCCCACCACACTAAAAATAAACCTAAGATGCCAAGATCCATTTTATGATGATGGCTTAAAAAAAAATTAAAAAATCAAATAAATCCACAATGTTTCCACACCGTATCTCAGTGAATGTATCACGAAGATGCAAAAAACATTTTTATAAGAGAGCCTTTGAAGTTTATGTTTTCATTATCTCTCTTCTTGAGAATTATAGATGTGTCATCAGTATAGCAGCTGCATTCAGAATGATAATGTGGATATGATAAACTGAACTGCTGTTCTGTTTTGAATAAGAGAATATTCTTCACTAAAACGAAGGTTACGACCATTTTGATGGTCTTGGAAGCTGCTAATAATAGTATCCATGAAATAGGATATATTCTTTGAGACCTGTGTTTAGCAGTGGTAATTTGGATAAGCAGAGTTTCTTTTCCGTTATTGACGTATGGAATGGCCATCTTCCTGTTTCAAATTAATTTGTGTGGGGGTGTGTGTGTGTATGGGTGTGGATATCTATAGCAATAGTAAGTTTATTACTGGGGTTATTACAGTGTCCCATGAAGGAACATGCTGGAGTCCCATGGCATGGAAGTTTCAGAGAAGCCAATGCTAGCCTGGCTCTTTTTGCCATCAGAGATATTCAAACTGTATCACATAGAGAAAGTTTTTAAAACGAAATGCTAACAGAAACGTTGCTTCTAGCAACATCACTGTAACCTTTGGTGAACTAGATAAAACTATCTGCTTGAAAAAATACCAATTTGGGTTTTCTCTTATGATATAATAAGATATTATCTCCTTATTCCCATAGCAAGTTGAACGTAATTCTAGAAATAGTTTCCTGGGTTTAACCACAGACATGGCAACATAAATGTTTAACATTTCATGAATCATGAGTATGCCTCATTAAACACTTAAGTAGCATAATTTAATTTAATTTAGTTTTTCCTGCCAACATCCTTCCAGAGCATTCACTTCTGGCTTCCCCTTGCTACATTGACTTGAAAAGATTGAGTTTACCCAGTATTTATCCTGAAATTTTTCATTAACCCCTGTTCAGATGACAGTTACACTTATGTCTTCACTGAAGTGATAGATACAAATACGTTTTGTTGAGATCTTGATTTCAATTATTTAGTGTTGTCTCAAAGCTGGATGGTCAACACTGGAGTACTATGGTAACGTCACCGTGTCAAAGTCCCTGAAAAGGAAAAAATCATTGTGGTTGCAATCTTTTCTTTCTTCTTGGAATAGCTGCAAATTTGTAACTGCTTTTCAAACTCCAAAGATCTTCTAAGTATGCAGCGGATTTCCTAACATGAAAGAAAAATGAAAAATAAAGCAAAACAGAAAATACCCCAGACTTGAACTACATCACTGCTAGATCTGTTTTTCCTTGGTATCCTTATATAAATGAAACACCACAGGAAAATCTGGTGGATTGCAGCTGGCAAATGAAGGGCCTGTTCTTATGAGCAGTTGCTCATAAGAAGAATAACAACAATACAAAATAACCATATATTTGTGTGCGGTAGAATTGAATTATGTTGAAGAAAGGACAGAAACAAGAGTTATGGTATGGATAATGCCTGAAAATCCAACCTCACAGATTTTAGTCGAAAGGAGTGAGGAGAAAAAAAGTGTAAATCTAAGCCTGGGTCAATGTTTGCAGGAGAAAAGTTCTGAGACATCTGGTCTCCAGTTTCTTGCTTTTAAGTACTTTCTTCAAAGGTTCCCAAGTATGCGTAGAGATATATTCCCAAGTATGTGTAGAAAGACATACCGATAGGCATAGATTTAAGAATAATTCTATTTGTCCTCAAAGTTACTTGTTCAGTGTTAGAAGGAAATTACTATTATCCTTCTTAAGTATTTTCATGCTAATTATCATATTAAAAGGCATAATGTACTTGGGATACATTTAACACTTTGTATTTGAACAGTGGATAAATTATAAAGAACAGACAGATCTTTAAATACCTTTCTTTAAACAGAAAGCTTTCTGTGCCTTAGCATGCACCACAAGTGCATACATGAAGAGAGTGTACAAAGCTCTTAATGCTTTTTAAGTTAATATTTTTCTTCTGCTCTTATGGAGTCTCTTGTAAGCAAACCCAAATGCAGAGGATATTAATTTTTCTCCATGCTCTCCCGGCTTGAATGAGTCAGCCTCTTTAATGAGAACCCTTGCAGTTTTTGCCTGTTTCTATGGTTTGCACTTAAAATTGTAGAGATAAAATAAGAACAGCCAATGGAAAGTTTATGTTTTAAACATTTCAGTAACTGTAAGGCCAACAAACACAGTGAAGTGTTCCTGCTATTAGACATGTCAAGTTCAATAAATATCACCTATTTGCATAGGCCCTGAAGTTCTATTTGTGTTCAATTGCTGTCATATACTTTTGTCACTACAGGATGAATCTCTCTGATAAGAAATGTTCAATGCACCCTTCACCTAGAGATCTGAGGAAGTCAGGTAATATATTACCAGCAGAACTGAACACATGTTTTTTAAGACGTCATTTACAATAATCAATGAAATGATTGGTTTGGGTGCTGTGTTCAGGAGTATATTATATTGCAGTGTCCTCCTGGGTAATGGATGTTCTTTCCACTCTGATATAAGCGTACAGAAGGCTACTTAACCTCTGATTCACTTATTAGATTTACAATGGAAAAGTGGAAGGAGGTTTAGCTGTGGATGGCTTGTGAAATTTGTAAGAGCAGCTACTGAATGGGCTGATGAAAACCTGAGAAAATTACTGTCAAATCTTATTTTTTGAAGTGGAAAAAAAAGTAGCCACCAAATTTCTTTGGAGAGATGAACTGAGGAAACTGGGTTACAGGACAAACTGAAACAGATGTATTCATTGGCCAGTAGTACCTTGCAGGAGATGAGGACAGATTTTCAAGTTACTTTAGAAGTCTATTTTATGGAGATGGAGAACTAGTACTTATTCGTATTTTTTTAAATTTTTTTATTTAATAAGAGAATTGCAGAGGCAAGAAAGTGATCTGTGTATTTTTTTTCAGGAATTTTACAGGAATTGCTGACTTTCTTAACATAATCCTGGGGTGCATTACAGTAAGGCGACAATGTGATTGACTATTCTTGCATCTGAATACTGTGCAGTTTGCTATACAGCCATGAATGTGTAGCTATGAAAGCAGACTTTTACTTTTAGATATCCTGTTCTGGCTACATACATTCTCTTTATCAACAGAAAACATCTGACAGATATAGCATAATCAGCATGTACTTTTAACCCTGCAGAACACCGCTACTTAAGTGATTTCTGTATGGAAGGAGAGCAGTATAATTGAACTGAGTTTTCACATAAATCACTTCCAGCAGGAAATGTAGCTCTCTTATTGATAATATATGGAAGGCTTATTACTGAGCAATGTTGGTGAAAGAAATTAATTATTTCCAAGTATATATAGAGAGACATACCAATAGGCATACATTTAAGAATAATTCTATTTGCCTTCAAAGTTACTTGTTCAGTGTTAGAAGGAAATTGTTATGATCCTTAAGTATTTTCAAGATAATTATCATATTAAAAGGCATAATCCCCCAAAAACATTACTGTGAATGTATTTTGTATTTTCCAGGGCACAATGTAAATTTATACACACACACAGAGATAAATGTATCTGTTTAAGAAAATGCATACATTTTTTATAATTAATTATGTTAGTATTCAAAAAAAATCAAATTTTTTTCTTTAATAGCAAATGGTACCTTTAACTAGGTAGAACAGAAGACAAGTGTAATCAGTAAGGTAATATATACCTTGTTAAAATCATCTTCGTGGCCGTTTGCTGGGCTTGCTCCACTATGTCACTGTCTGTCTTGCCCTGAAGAGCCAGCATGGGAAACAGATATGGCCCACCAGGGTATAATAGAGAGGAAGGATGATCTCTCTCAGCCTGCTAGTAATCCTCTGCCTGATGTGGCACGAAATACTGTTGGCCTTTGCTGCTGCAAGGACACATCACTGGCTGATGGTCAGCATGGTGTCCACCAGGTGTTTCTCTGCAAAGCTGCTCTTCAGCTGGGCCATGGTGGTGCCTGGCTTTATTCCTTCCAGGGGCAGGACTGGTATGTGCCTTTTTTGAAGTTCTGGAGGTTCCTACTGGCCCATTTTTCCAGCCTGTCAAGGCTCCTCTGAATTGAAAGACAACCATCTGGTGCATCAGCTAAATCTGATTTTGTAACATCTGCAAGCTTGCTGAAATTTATTAATCGAATTTTAAAGGTAGAAGCTACTAAACCTATGTTTTTATAATTTATCACACAAATCTTCATCTTGTATTCACTTTGAGTAGTATTATGTATTAAAAGATCTCCAATAAATTACATTACTTGGTGAACAAAAGAATTGGATCTTATTCATTATGCACAAAGGTTTCAGAATCTGACTGTACATTATTCATTCTCAAAGTACTTTCAGATACCAGATGTACAATTTGTTTCCACCTCTCCTGTATGGTCATTTATTTGACAAACAATGGTGTGTTTTATTCTAAACTGAAATTGATGCTACATGCTACAAGAAGTAAAACATGGTGTGAAGGTTCCGCTTAGAAAGATAGAACTTCAGGGCAGTTTGGGTGGGCATACCCTGTTTTGGAGAAGAACAAAGTGAATAGTGTAAACATGAGGCACTCCTCGGCACTAAACAACAATGTCAGGGCCTTGGCCACGTTTAGCTTGGTAGCATAAATGAAGCAGCCATGGACCAGGAATCCCATTATGTTGAACACTAAAGCAGGCACAAGTTCCAGTGTTCTCACTGCCCGAGTCAGAGCAGCTCTTACTTAAGACTGTGGATAATCCTGTTGTTTGAACTACTTCAGGTTTAAACACTGTGCATAAAACCTGGAGACATGTTGAAAGGGGCTTCAGGTCTCTAAAGATTTGAGAACTAGACATTATATTAAGCAGTAATTATGTAGTGATTAATCTGCAGCAATTAATACAATCAGGCAAATAAATACATATTTATATGCTTCTGTTGCCATGTGAACTGCATTTTTTTTACCTTTGTTTTTTTAGGATTTTTTTGCCTTTGCCTATCCTCTGTTTTCATATTTTTCTCTCCTTCAAAATGCCTTTACACCTAAGAAAATATCCAATTCTTATAACAGAAATTATCTGACAGGAATTCAAATTCAGACTTGAGAATTCCTATTCCAGTTTTGAATTGTGGCAGAACTGAGGATTCCCCAGATCCTGCTTCCTGTCATTCCTCTGTTTTTCTTTTTTTCTACTCAGAACTGAGCCCTGTGGATTTAGCCACAATTAAACAAGCTTAGACATCTTTCTCATACCCATAAATTTGTGTATAAACTTTCCATTATGTATAGATTAACACATAACACACACACTGCATTGCAGAGAGTAATTGGAGATATAGGGGTTATTTTTCCATTAGAAAGCATTTCAGTCACTGTCCAAGTCAATAAAAAGCGAATTTACATTCTATAAAACCCATAAAAGGCTCATCAGGTTATTACTAAAGAAAACATAGGCTTGATTTTCTATGGATGTTTTCAGGGTATGATAGTGATACAAATATGCAAAAACATTAGGTGGTACATGCACTTCTGTAATTATGAAAGCATTTATAAGATAAATATTAAAATTATTCATCCTTGATAGATATTCATTCTAAATGTATTGACTCAATATATCCTCTTCCAGGACTCTGATTCACCTAGAGTTGTGAATCAAATCTAATAGCTGAAGATGTTTTTGCTTTTACCTGTGCATGTTTCTGCACTGATGGCTGTTGCTTTTCAGACTGACATCCCTAAAGAGCACTTGCAGAAGACCCTAACCACCACTTTTTCACCTGCTGTAGATCTGAAGATCACGCCTAGGAGCAGGAGTGGGGGCTGAAGCTGAAGATCACACCTAGGAGCAGGAGTGGGGGCTGCTCCAGGGTTGGCCAGGCAGCCCCTCACCTGTGAGCATCAGGCAGCACCTGGTCCACGCACAGTCCAGGGGATCCAAGTGACACCTGAGGGACAGGGCTGGAGATTGTCCCTGTTGTGGCATTGCAGGCACAACGGTTGATGGGGGGTCCCAGACTGTGGGACGAGTGGGTGAAGCCCCAGGAGAAGACCCAAGGGGGAGCTGTCTGGGACCAGCCCAGCTAGAGCCCTCAGGTCCTAAAACTCTGCTGGTTTTTAGGTCAGACAAAGCTAAATACACTTCAAAATTCTGTGAATATGGCATTTTGACAGTCATAGTGATGTGTTGATGCATTTTTTTTTTACCCTTTGAAAGCAAATGGAGGTGAGCAGAGGAGGGAGCTAGGTTAAGATGAATGCTTGTATTATCTCTCTTCTCATAACATTGAAAATGTTTTCATGCGAAATCTATCACTTTGAATTGGGGCGACCAAAGACTTAAAATTAGTGTTCCCCTTTTCTAGGGAAGTATTCTCAAATCTTTTTTCTGCACACATTTTCAAAACAAAGAAAGAAAGAACAGAGAACTCCTCATACTTTTGTTTTCACACACAGAGGCTCATGACAGTTCAATTGTTTCAATCCAAGAGGAATGACGGAAAAGGAAATGAGAAAAGCTCAGGTGGAAATCTGCAAAATGGTTGTGTTATGATTTGTATATCAATAATTAGAAACTGAGCAGAGCAGATGACAGAATGGCCATTTGTTAAATGTCAGACAGAGGAGACCGTTGCTTCTGTACATGCAAACAAAGGCACCTTTATTCTGCTACAGGAAAAAAGAAAAATAACTCCTGTATGAATAAGTATTACTCAGGAAAATTGCTAGCTGAGGAGAGGATTTGAGGATGCAAATTATGACAGACAGCAGAGGGCCAGAATATTCACAGTTTGAGGCTTCTTAAATTTGCCTAAGCAGCAGAGCTTCAGCTGAAACCTCATTTTCACAGTATGCCCGAGGTTATACTGAATGAGCAGAAAACCTGCACATAATGCATGAAGCAGGGAAGCCCAGAGATGCCGGGAGAGACTGGTATTCAGAAAAAAAGGCTGTCTTGTGAGAAGACTTTACCCCAGTATTGCTGCACCCTGTTCTAAAGCTTTTGCTAGAGCACAGAAGCAAAGGTAACAGCAAGAAATTCAATATGGCAAGGAACCCCTCATTTCACCTTTGTTCACAACAACTCCACTTAACTTGTAAAATGATGTAATGAGCAACTCAGAAACATAATTAGGATTTTCCCAATATTTCTTTTAAAAAAATCAAGATGGTAAAAACCAATATATTAGGGAAAGATAAAAGAATGGGAAGTTAGTGAATGCACGCTCTATACTTAAACGGAATAGCAGTGAAGGAGAAAGGCAAGAGAGAATTTAGTGATAAAAGTTGATTATTCTAATTTCTATTCGTCCATTTCTGGCCACTGACACTTATTATTAGTGGAAAAAAAAAAGTGGCAGAATACTACAACAGCAGTTTTCTGCTTGCTATTAAAGAAGCATTAGAAGAGGTAGATCAAACCATCTAAAATACCCAAGCTGAATGTTGTCTAAAATTTAGTTACAAGTAGAATTTAACAAAGAATAGTTGATGAAATATATATTATTTAGAAAAAACCTCATTTTTCTCAGATCTAAGCTTTTATTTTGAATGTTTTGAGTTCAGCTATGTTTCCTATTGGAAAATGGTCTAGCAATCTGTTTCTGTAACACTTATTTTTTCTGAGTTTTGAGCTAATATTTGAAAATAAAGTTGTAATTATTCCATATCAACAGATATCATTTAGAAAATTTCTAGTAGTTTCTATAGAAGAATTTGACTGAAAGAAATAGTGATATTCTGATTTATGATCCAAACTGGAACAAAATTATATTTTGGAATGAAAATTTCATTCTAGGAAAAAAATAAAGATTCAAGGCCCAAATCTTTTCTGTGATATTCTTAAAATTTTTGGGGTGCTCATGGAAATTGAAAGTAGGTGGATAGGGTTAAGAATAATGTATATTAGAGTAGGAAAAATAGAAAATAAGAATGGTCTTGCATGATTTTAGACAAACTTAATTAAAATTTTTTCAGACATCCAACCAAAAAGTGTTAATATTAGAGGTAAATAGTTACATGAAGCCTAAGTTAGTCATCATGTATTAACATGAGTGAAAGCATGAATTTTGCATATAAAACGTGTGAACCTTCTTTTGGAAGAAAAAGTATCACAGCTAGTGAGAAAAAGAGTGATGCTCTGTAAGAAAAAACAAATGGATTAAAGAATGTGTAAGTTAAACTTTTATGTGTATAAAATTTAAAAAATATGGAGTTAATATTTCTAAACAAGCAGGAATTGTATTTATACATTCATTTATAATAATTTTATTTAATTATAGTTGTAGTCATTTGGACTTCTGTACACTTTATCAGCAATATCTTAAATAAGTTCCGTCACAACAGTTTCAGACAATAGGGAAAAAAAATCCTGTCTTTTCCTGAAGGTTTAATTAACTCAGCTGATTTCTCCAAAACACGTGTGGATGCATTGTCAAAAATGGGTTTAGAAATTTATAAATTACTGGTTCTCAGTACATTTCAATGGAGTTTTTCTTTCTTTATTTAAAAGTTTTCATTTAGAGTCCTAATTTTTCTACTCACTGGAGAGCAGTGATTTTGACTACTAATTTTAAAATTAGTTTGTATGATTGCTTGAGGTCTAGCCTTGTGCTCTTTCCTTCCTTGCTGCAGGCAAGTTCAATCACTTAGGTAAATGAACACTGAATAATAATTGCATTTGGTGAAAGCATACTGGGCCAAATGGTAGTAAGCTAATTTCTGCTCTATAGCTCCTCTCTGAATTCCATTTTGGATTTTAACATCAAGCAAAAATTAATGGAAATGCTGAAAGGCCTGGATCTTTTTATAGAGTCTTTTGTGAGAAAATGTCACCAGTATTTCTACTTCATGTACAACTTTTTCACAGAAGCTTGTTAATTTAAGTCTATGACGATTTTTATTCAATACTTTGTGCAACTACCCTGTCCTTAAGTAATTAATATTCCTTTGGGCTGAGGTATTTGCAATTCATCAAAAAGGAAAATTATTTATTTATTGAATATCCATTAAATTGACTGATATATAAATCTCTTTAATTGGCTTATCTGCATGTCTGTGAGGAATGATTATTTTCCCATGGTAGGTTAATTGCCATTGTGACAATACTGCCAGTATATTTCCTATTCAAAATTATATTTTTCTCTTCACTTCAGTGTATTTCATGATCCCATTATAAGACTGGAGAGGTAGTCAATCAAGGGTTGATGAATTAGGAAGAGTAAATAACTTTGAATGCTTGGTAGGTTTAAGTCTTTCAGGTTAAAAGGTTAATTAAGGCTGAAAATCATAAGCAATTGGTTTATTTTTTATTATGCAGTGAATGACTATGTATGAGTAGCCATGACTATCTAAAGAAGATGATGAGGTCTTTCTGTAATATTATGAGTTTATCAAGGGAAATATCCTGGAATAAGTTAAGGATAAGAAGGGCTGACACTTTCAGGTCACTTTCAGTGGCAGAATTGCCATAAAGCGGCGCTGCCCATACCAACCTTGCTTCAGTGAGAGAAATCAACTGACTCAGGTCAGTCACATCCTAGTTGTCCTCTGGAAAATTTGGAACAAGTAAATTCAACTTCCTACTGATGGAAGGTCAGGATGGTGTCCTTTCTGTACGATGCTGCACTCAGTGGGGAGTTCCAACTACTTTTAAGATGGCAAAGATAATAAAAAAGACAACAATCTCCAGCAATTCTGGTCTATGAACCCTTCTAGAAATGCTAATAGAGTATTTGGGTAATTGGGGTTTCTCCTCTTGCCAAATATGGATTATTCTGCTTTAATCAACTAATTAAAGACTTATTTCAAGCAAAATAAAACCTATATTATTTTTAACTCCTTTGTATACTTTACCATCTTGAGATAATGGTTAATGTCAGGAACCAGCTTATTTAGGGCAGTCACTTAAATTTTCATTCACTTTACACTTGCATTATTACTATGCAATAATTTTGAAAATTGCATAGTGATAATATATATAAATAATTGTGCATCATTCTATATATATAATTTGTATATGTGCAATAGATATTATATAACACTTGCAACGGATATTATATAATAATTATATTTTATAATGTAAAATACCTTGGTTTTATACATTATGTATGTTTTATATTTCAGACACCAATATGAGTTTATGTGTATTTGTTCCTGTATGTGCAGTGCCTTCTGTAAGAAACCTGTACTGAAAAATAATTTGAAACTATTAATTCCTTTAAGTAGAAGTCTTATTTCAAAGCAGAATATTAGATAGTGTATCACTGGCTCTACTACTCACAGAAGTGTTATATTCTTAATTTTTCTCCTGATACATGTCATAATCTTAGGCCCAAAGTAAAATGCATGTTTTATCCTTGTGTTTAAGAAAATGAGCTGCTGATTTCTGCCAATAAATTTTGTCTCAGAAAACAAGAGCAAAAATGTCATTAACATCTTTGCTTCTGCTGCCTCTTAGAAGAGAATTGTTCATTACAATGAAAATGGAAATACAATTTGGCAAAGCTTGTTGTCGCTCTTACAGATGCATGCAATAAATTACTGAAGAAGGAACAGTATAGCTTTTCATGTCATATTAAAGTTAGCATCTGTCATATATTCACCTCTGCAAGAAAGTTACGTAACTACTGAGGGGCAGCAGGCGTGTTAGATTTCAGAAACATTGTAAGACTAAAACAATGAAGGGCTCTCAAAAAAAAAATAAGAATATCAACAGAAGGAGGCACTTTTATTTTATATAATATTACTTTAATTAGTATCACTAATAATTACATTAA